>VWXS01000047.1:0-205656 GCA_028584115.1 Stagonosporopsis vannaccii | reverse complement strand
CCCCCCCCCCCCCCCCCCCCCCGCCATGCCCTTCGCCGCCTTCGCCGCCGGCGCAGTCCCGCACCACCACCCCCAGCCGCCCGCCCCCGCCAACCACCACATCCTCGCCACCTTCCTGCGCTTCGAGCGCGAGCTGGGCATCGAGTCGCTGTGCCTCAGCCTGCGCGAGACCCTGCAAGACGCGCCCCTCCCCCCGCCCTACCACGCGCCCACCCACCCCGCCGCCCTGGCCGGCCACCGCGAGCGCCGCCGCGAAGACCGCGCCCGCGACCTGGGCCATCGCGAGGAGCGCGAGCAGGAGCGCGAGCGCCATCGCCGGGCCCCGCCCTCTGCGACCACGACCACGACCACGACCACGACGGAGCGGCAGAGCCCAGAGGTCAAGATTGTCTGCATCATGCGCATCCCCAAGCCCGACGTCACCCGCCTCGTCAGAATGTACCCCGACGAGCTGAGCGTCGACCGCAACGGCGATGCCCGCACCCGCTTCCGCCGGCTGCACGGCGCCGACATATGCGTCGAGATTAGCGGCGTCGAGGGCGTGCAGGGGTGAGAGAGAGCCGAGCGTGCACTGCTGCAGGAGGCTTAGTTACCTGTTATTTAGAAGGTGTCTTGATTCTTCTAATAGTCGCGGCCCGCGTGTGATACCCAGATAGTGAATGTATTAACACATCATACTTGTAGCACTGTTTATAGCACTATTTACATGTCTTTGCTTCATGCGCGAGTACGATACCCAGACAGTGAATGTGAGGATGTAAAGACTTGTCTAGAAGAAATTGCATATACTAAGAACGCACGACCACACACACACCCTCTCTATCTCTCTCTCTCTCTCTCCCTCTCTCTCTCTCTCTCACACACACACACAGCACTATCCACACATCTCTCGTTCTAAAGCCCCACATGACCCTTCCTCTCCCAACCCACTGCCCAAGTACCAAGACAGGTCAGAGTCAAGTAGTGGCATGTTTCTTATTGTTTATTGTTTCTCGTTACTTTGTTTGACATGTTTCTTCTTGTTGCTTCTCGGTACTTTAGTAGTGCCTTGCTCTAGTCATGCCTTCCTGGACCCTGCTCTAGTCATGCCTTCCTGGACCCTGCTCTAGTCATACCTCCCTGGACCCTGCTCTAGTCATACCTCTTCGTTCCACCGTCTCTTCACGAACGACATGGATCCTCTGCCCGGTCACTGCAGTCACCAAGAAAAAGCCAGCAGGACATCGTGGCTGTGTAGCGTTTGATCTCATTCTACAATTCGCATGTACAACTACCCCTCCCACCACCCACCCCTTACTTACTTACAACGCACTCACAGCTCATCATGCTTGCCCTTGCCTACATACTCGTTGATCTGCTCCTCGTCCCACTCGACACCGGCCTTCTTCAGCGCCTCGCGCAGCTCCTCCTCCGTCGGCCCGCGGCCGCCGTGCGACTCGACCTTCGGCCCGCTGTTCTTGATTTCCTCGCGCTGCTGCTCGGCCTGCGCTTCGGGGTCGGGCTGCTCGCTATCGCCCTCGGCATCCTTGGCCGCGACGGGCGTCTCGGTTGGCTTCTCAGAGGACGACGTCTTTGCCTTCTTGGACTTGGACTTCTTCGCCTTGGGCTTGGGGGTGCTTTTGGGCTTCGGGGGCTTGAAGTGCTTCATCTTCTTCATCATCATCTCCATGACGACATCGTCGAGTTCTTGCTTGTACACCTTGAGCTCTTCCACGGTAAGCACCGGGTCTTCGTGGCTTTGGAGCTTGTCCTGCTTGGCGCGCGTCTCCTCGAGCCACTTGCGCGCTTTCTCCGTCACGTCCTCGATCTTGCTGCGGTCCTCATCGGTGTAGATCTCGGGAACCTCTTCAATCTCGGGCGTGGCAGATGCGGAGGGCGTGGCCTCGGCGTCGTCTTCCTCGAGCTCGTCAAGCGGGTCTACTGAAGGAGATGGGGACGGCGACGCAGACGACGAGGACGCTGCTTCGGCACTCTTGCTGACGTAGGCGGAGCGCTCGGCGATCTGGTTGTTGACGAGCTCGACGACCTCCTTCATTCCGCCGATCGTCTCCTCAAGATCTGTGATAGCGCCAGGGCGCTTCCACGACTGGCGCCTGCGGCGAAGGATGGGGTTGACAATGTTCTCGAGTTCCTTGAGCTTAGCACGAAGGCTCTTCTCGTCAGCGTTGGGGCCTTCAGCGTAGACCCACTCAGAGGCAGCATCCAGCTTGTCCTTGAGCTCCGTAAGGACAGCCTCAGATGAAACAGCGACAAAGTCGTCATCCTCAAAGTAGTCACGAGCACGATAAGTGTAAGCCTCGAGCGAGTTGAGAACTTCCTCACGCGTACGGCGGGCCTTGTCAGAGGCGTCGAAGGCGGCAAGCCTGCGTTGTGTAAGTAAGAAAAATGGGAACTTGACAGATTTGTATCTTACCTGTCCTCCATCTTCTTGAAGTCCTTGCGCGCGTGTTTCTCATAGCCGAGCTGCTTGACGTCGTAAGTGATGGCAGACTTGACAGTCTTCTTCTTGGGCTTTCCGTCATCAGAGGCCTCGGCAGCCGCGGCAGACGAGGACTTGGAAGCCTTGGAAGATTTAGACGACGATGAAGCAGACGAGGACTCGGAAGAGCTCTCACCCTCCTTCAGCGCCTCCTGGTCCTTCTTGCCGCCCATGCCAAACAAATTCTTAACGCCATCAACAATGCCGCCTTTGTTCTCGTCGGTCGCCTCGCATGTCACCCAGGCAGATGTCACTTCCGGCGTGCCGGTGACAGGGCTGAGCCTGACCTGGACGTAGTTGTTGAAGGAGTCGCGGTCGCAGCCATCAGTATCGATCAGCTTGGTAACAGTGCTGGTCAGGTTGAGGCTCTTGAATAGGAGGTGAGGCTCCTTGGCCTCCTTGCCATCGGCACCCGGGACAGACTGGTAGACAGTGAACTCAAACTCGCCCATCATGTTGAAAGGCAGGTCCTTGGTAGCGCCAAGCTTGGTGCTGGGGTTGAAGATCTTCTGGTCCTTGGTCTTGAGATTATGCTTGTACTCGATGCCATGGCTGTAGCCCTGCGTGTCCGAGTCGCGAATCTCCTTGACGCGGAACGAGGGGCTCAGACCAGCAGCCTTGAAAGCAGCGCCGAAGACGGCAGCCTCGTCAGAATTGACGTTGGCCCTGATCTTCTCCTTGCCAGCAAGCGCCTCAAGGCGCGCCTGCACGAAGGGTGTGCGAGTGGCGCCACCGTGAACGATGACGGAGTCAATTTCCTCAATGGTCAAACCGGCAGCCTCCAAAGCCTTCTTGATTGGGGTGTCGACACGGGCGGAGAAGTCAGCCGCGAGCTGCTCGAACTTTGTGCGGTCGAGCTTGTACTTGAGGTCAATGTCCTCGAAGAAAGACTCGAAAGAAGCTTGTGTGGCCTGGTTGGCACTGAGAACCTGTCGGAGCTTTTCAGCCTCCTTGAACAGCTTCGCAGCGGCGCGGCCGTGTGTGTTGACCTGCTCGGCAGTGATAGAGGCGCTCTTCGCAGCCGGCAGCTCGAGGAAGGTGTTGACAATGTCGTCGACGATGAGCGAGTTCAGCGCATCGCCACCGAGCGTCCTGTCCCAGCTGGCTCCGAGAACGTTGACCTCCTGAATAGTCTTGTTGCGCTTGCCAACGTCCTTGACAGTTCTGCCTTGAAACTGCAGAACGGTCGCAGATGCAGATCCAGCGCCCATATCGAACACAAGGTTGACCTCTGCCTTGCCTGGCTCCTTGCCGTTGACGGTGGGGAATGTCCTACTGGTGGCATAGTTGATACCGACAGCGACGCCGTCGCTGACAACGCTGAGGACCTTCAGACCAGCCAGCTTCGCGGAGACCTCAAGCGCGCGCCTCTCCTCGACGGTGTAGAAGGGCGGGACGGTGAAGACGACTTCCTGGACATCGTAGCCGGATCCAGCCAATGCCTTGGCGTTCTCACGTACATTCTTGAGGACCATGCCGAGCACCTCCTCGACAGAGAAGCTCTTCTCGTCCTCGGCGGAGAAGATGCTGCTCTTGAAGCTGACCGTCTTGCGGCCCTCTGTGCCTGTGACTTCGAGCGCCGGGTATCGCCCGTTGTAGATCTTGACCGCATCGCTGTCGCTCGAGACACCCAGGAGGTGCTTCAGATTCGGATATACGTCGCCAGGGAAGCGGGCCTGGAGGGCGATGGCGTCGGCGCCGTAGAAACGCTCAGGGAAGGAGCCTTGCGGGAGAGCGCCGCTCTTGGAGGGCTTGAAGGCAACGGCGGAAGTCTCTTTGCGGCGCGAGTCCTTGGTCAGGACGATTTCGAGGGGCACACCGGGCTTGACGAGCGCGGCTTTGATGTACTCGGTGCCCAGGTCGACACCTAGCACTGCTGAGGCGGCGGAGGCGGTCGACGAGAAGAGAAAGAGGAGGCCGAGCAGCATTGCTGCGGGCGAGAGGCTGTTGCGCCGACGTCCGGGAGGCGCCATGTTGTGCGGTGAGGTGTCAAGTGGATGCGGCGTGGGGAAAAGAGGACGTGGGATGCCGCGAACAGCGCGGGGAGCTGATGGGTATCAAACGCTACGCTAGCTGCAGACTCGAGATATTAGACGTCAAAGAAAAAGGGAAAGGGAATCGATCCCAGATAACGAAGCAGAGCGGTGAGTGCGCAGTATTGTTGTACATGCAGCGTGAGGGACAGCGTGTTTCGGCGAGGTGTAGCTTAAATGATCGCCGGAGCTTTATGACACGCTGGCTCCAACGTCGGTGAAAGGCCACATTGACAGCGGGCGGATACCAATCCTCACGAGTCACACATGCAAATTGGATCAATGCTTGTCAGGCTTAGATTGCTTTAATTGCCGGTGCCTGAAACACTCTGCAGGCCGCCTGCTTTGTCCTGGTCGAGCCTTGCGGGTTCTTGCTGCTTCCTTCGTGCCCTCGAACGTTGGACCAATCGGTGGTCTCGCTTCGCCGCAGCTGGTTGAGCCGCAGGCCATGAAGCCTTGCCACAACGTCCACAGGCGCCTATTGCTCGCTCCCATGCCCGTTCAGTCTTGCAGTAAAAGCGTCTTCAATCGTGTGCAGAACACTTTTCTCAAATTCCACGGTTGAACTCAACCTTGCCATCCTTGCCGCCGTGCGCATGAAACTCAGGCTCCAATGCGGTTGCGCTCACGCTCTCCCTCTGCGGGAATGCACCTAGCGCCAGCGGCAGCGCGAATATGCTCGTGGCGAAGATCAACCCCAAATTGACTGGTGTAGTCATCCTTGGCCTCTGCTTCAGCCACTCCGTCTTTTGCAGCCTGACCAAGATCAATGGCGGCAGGACCATGATCGGTGTCGCGTTGAGCACACGACTGACGGCTGTCTCCCCTACAGCAATTGTAGCTGCCTTTTTGCTCTTGCCGAGTGGCTTGACCTCCAGCTCTCCCGTCTCTACCTGCTTCTTCTCTTCTTCCGTCAACACGGGGAAGATAGGGATGCCGTGTTTGATCTCCTCGCCACGCATCAGGAACACGTTCAGTACACCAGCGAATGCAACAGCTGCGAACGGGACAAGGCGCCCAGCGATGAGCTTTGCATTGGGCGAGAGACTCTTGAGACGCGGCACTGCGGCATTGAGCCCGTATGCAACACCACACGAAGCGCTGACGGCGAGGAAGTAGGATTTGGCGATCGTTGCGGTCGAGAGCGGCGTGGCTTTGTTTGCGTTGGAATAGTTGATCGCAACATTGAGCGATTGGTTGGCTACCTGCCAGCCGAGAGTTCCTGCTGTCTGCCAATTCTTAGCTCATGGCGACCTTTCTAGTTGTGTGCGGCATACCGTCAGATTGGGTGTGAGCATGCCACCCGTGACGACCAAGTTGGAGAGCACGAAACACGACATGCGAAACGGGAGGAGGACCGGCTCGCCAGTGTCTTGCTCGTTGTCAGCCTTCGGTGCCTCGCCCTGGGCATCCATTGTGCATACCAGGGTGTATTGTCGAGTCGATGACCTTCTTTGCTTTCCATAGCTCAGGAGTCATGTCCTGGATCTTTCCCGTCTTGTATGCAGTGACGAGCTGTTTCGCATTTTCGAGCCCGACGGACGAAGTAAACAGGGTCCTGCATGGCAAGGCTGGTTAGTGGTGCGGTCTCAAGAAATGCTGAACAGTCATAGCATGGCCAGAATGTACATGTTCATAGACGTGCACAACGAAACAAGCAACCAAAGGTCGTGGACTCACCACTTCCCCCATGTCCAACGTCAGAACAATCATTGCACAGCTGTCTCACCTCGGGTCTGAAATATTGGCGGCATGCTGCACGCGACCCCAGTATGTGGAAAGGTCGAACTGGGAGCTCGGAAGGTCGCGCGTTCCAGGCAGAGAGGACGTCATGGCTGCGACGGATTATGCGAGGCAATTGCAGCCTCGTCAACTTGCGAACGCTTGCTGTGTGAGGTTGCTGGAGGAGTGCGTCAATCGAGTCCGATAAGTTTCCGTCGCACAGGAACCCGGTTAGAGGCGTCGGCGAGATCGGCGGTGGGCTCTAAAAGGCAAGCGGTCCCGACACACACCACCGAGGCTGCAGCCGCGTTGAATGGGATATCATTGTACTCGCTATGCAATACCCGCTGCCATGCTACTTGTCTAAAAGTGTCTTGGTATCATCCCTTCTTATCCAAGCTGATGCGCCCATTCTGTGGCGCGCGTGTGCGCTAGTTCGTCTAAAAGTACTACTACGAGAGATGCAAGCAGATGCAAAATATGAAAAGGAAACTGGCTGCCAAACACTTTTCGCTATCCAGGCCGTAAGTATCGTTTCGGTAAGCTGATCACCACTTCTTCTTCTTCTCCTTGGGGTTCGGTGGTGGCGCCCCGAGGATATCATCGAACGTTCTACTGGGGTCACTGCTTGACTGTGGGCGGTTGACGGACGGCGCGCTCGGTGGTACAATACCAGGCGGCAAAGGCAGAGCCTCGAGTCCAAGGTTCATGACACTGTTGCGCTTGCTCTGGTCGTGGGGACTTTGCGACCGGGGCCGCAGCTGGGCTGAAGACGGATCGAGCATACCAGGCGGTGGAGGCAGAGGCGCGGCTGTGCCATTGAGCTCTTGCATAGCGGCATTGAGAAGCATGTCGTTGGCAGCCCACTCTTGCGCCCGCTTCCAACAATGCGAGCGCCGGAAGACGCCTTCAACACCATGCTCGACGACATCGGTTGGCAGACTTACGACTTGAGCTCCACCTTGGACACCAAACCATGTGCGTGCTCTCGTAGTGTCTTCGCGGACCCAAGGTACGCCACTGCGTGGTACCTCACACAGGAAGTATTCAACGCCTTCGGTGAAGCGTACGCCAGGGGCATCAACTACCAGCATAGGCAACGATTGTATGACCGCGTAAATGAACAACCATTGTCCGCTTCGGAGCTCCCACAGCTCGTCCAGAGTTGATCCAGAGGCTTGCTTCTTTTCAAATGCAAGGAAAGACTCCAAAACAGGTGTCAACTGCCGTGCATCTGCGTTGGATGCATTTTGGAGCACCTTCGCAATTTCTTCGCTTTTCAGCTTCTTGCCGCGAGCTTTGGCATCCTTTTTCTCGTCTCCGGTAGGATAGTCTGCTTTTATGCCCTTAAGACTCGGATACAGAGGCAAATCAAACGGAATTGGTGGCTGTACAGGCGGTGTGCTACGGTCATATTCACTGAGCGCTTTGCGCATGGCGCGGGAGTTGATAGCAACGAAACCCGTTCCCTCGTCCTCGACGATGAAGCCGTCGGCAGTTCTGTTTGTGAGATTGCCCCGGTCGACAAGCAGATCGTACAGGCTCGACAGATCGCGGTACATGTCTCGCAGGACCAATCGATTCAAACCATTGGTCGTCAGGTTGTTCTTCTTGTTTCGCGCCTTTGGCAGCCACGAACCATATTTGTGCTTGTAGTAATCAATCATCCAGCTGCGTGTGCTCATGAATGCGGACCTCCATCTCTTAAAGCTGATCGTCTTGCCCTCATCTGCCATGGCGCTGTTCATGATGCCGGAGAAAATGGCAGCAAACTCGAAATCTTTGAGTTTGTGGTTAATGTTGGCCTCGCGGTTATCCAGGTCCAGCGCAGCTCGAGCCATGCGCGTCCCTGTTTTTGGGCTGACCATTTCCCACTTGGGCGACTGCAGCCCTTTGACGTCGTCGTACTTGCCAACTGCATGTACGAAGCCCTCGGTGTACAAGGTCATGGAGCGCATCCTCTCGCCGAGGACGATGGCCTCGATTGTCTTTTCGCGACTCTGCCGGACGTCTGCCATGTTCAGCTCGTCGACGTAGCTGTCAAAGCTCGAGGCGGCCACTTCGCCAAAAGTAGAGCCATCAACGTTGGAAAAGGCATAGTGCGACAGGATGTCGGCGATGCGCAGGAAGATATCGAAAATGTCCGAATGCCTCGACGTGGCGACCAGAGACTGCCCAATCAAGAAGGCGAAGAAGTTGCGGTAGGTCACCAGTGTGTCGATGTCCTTCTGGCTGAGGCGCGGCTCGGTCGGGGTGATGGCGTCGTCGGAGCTCAGCGCGATTGGCATGTACAGGTGCTTCTCGGTGTGGTCGTCGTCGGTGGCATCGCTGAGCGCCCGCGAGCCCTTGGACCCGTCGGAGCTGTCGACCTGGCTCTGGTCCGGCGACGCGGGGCGCGACTGCTCTTGGCCCTGTTCGTTGGGCGAGGGCCGAGTGGGGAGCTCGGCCTCGTCGCTGTACAGCGAGCCGTGGACGAGGCGCGTCAGCAGCTGGGAGGCTGCATATACGGACGAGTCGATGCGGAACGAGGGGCCCTTGCCAGACGTGCGCGGGAAGAGGTACACGAGCGTGTCGGCCTGGTCGTCCCACAGCTCAGGGACCTGTGCGCCCACATTAGCATTTCCCACGTGGACCTAGCGCAGCCCGCAGCCGCAACGCACCTTCTCGCCGTTCAGCAGCATCGTCAGGCTGTACGGCACCTTGCCTTTGTGGCCGACAATCCACGCGAGCGGGTTCTCGCCAGCGCCACCAGCCCGGCTGACGTCTGTCATGCTGCTGTTGGCGCCTCCAAACAGCCCGCTCTTGCGCCGCAGCTTCCTCAGCTTGCCCTCGTTGTCCACATTGGGCGTCCCTGGCCGGCTGCCAACGCCGCCCGGAGACGAGCTGCGCGACGGCACATCGAGGTGTGGAGGCGGCTCGAGGGACTCGAGAGCAGGCGGGCCGCCGACGGGCTGGATGGTCAGCTGGTTGGGCGGCGACTGGCGGCGCTGGGGCGACGGCGGCGGGTACTCGGGCGCGGTGAGGTGTGTGGCCGACTGGTGCGTGGACGTGGATGCTGCCGACGAAATGCGGTTCTTGACTTTGCTCAGGCGGCCGCTGGACTCGGATGAGGCCGCAGAGCTGCCTTGCTGAGGCTCAGAGGAGCCCCCCAGCGAGAACAGGCTCGAGAGTCGCCGGCTGGACTTCTTCTTGTCACCCATCATCATGGACGCCTCCAGACGTGGCAGCAGATCAGACGGGGGGTTAGGTGGACGGCTACGTGGGCGCCAGCGGAGTAACTATAGTATGCTACAGGCGTGGCATGTAGGCTATGGAGCGGGCGAGACAGCAAACAAAACTCTATGCAGCGCTGCGCGGCCGCTGCGGATACATGTACTGGGAAGAAGGGGTTGTCAGGCTAGAGAAGGGCCTAACAATGCTATATTTGCTCTCTCAATGCCGTCGCAGATCCGGCGGGCGGTGTCGCAGGCGGGCCAAAGTTCGTCATAGTCGGGGCTACGCCAGTCATGGTTGGCTTTCGTTGCCACAACGTGCGCAGCTTGCCTGTCAGATCTGGTCTTCTGCACCTTAGCCTCTACTCCATTGGCTTGCTGCTCAGCTATTTGTTCGTATTTGTTGGATGCTCTGCGGCTGCTCTCCAGCCCCTTCATCCGCCGATCTTCCGGCCGTCGCCTTGGGACCTGCGCCTCGCTACAGCATATAATGAGCCCCGCAAGGGTCACAGCGGGTCCAGCAGCGCCGCGACATCCCGACTAATGCTTCACTTCTTGCTGATTCTTGCAAAAAGAGCATATGCGACGGCCTCGAAGACGCGAAGCATCCGTCAGCCAGCACGCGCACTCAATATTCTTTGTACGAGCACAAGGCTGAAGCGTCGTGCCACTGTTACTTTTTATACCTACAGACCCAACAAGCACAACGAAGCATGGGCCTATTACTCAACCAGGTAAGCGGGTGACGTACTCTCGCTTTCGGCCTTAGCAGCAGCCTCGTGGACTCCCTCCAATTGACATCTGATAGGGCGCAATCAATTGCGCCATTATGAGCGTGACTTACACGCCCGAGTCGCTCTCCTCGTCTGGCATATTGACTTCGCTATCTCACAGTGTCTTCTCTGCTCATCTGATATAAGCTGGAGAACTGAAACCGCGCCCAGTGGCAGCGCACTCTCTTCTTACTCTTACTGTGGACGCCCGACATAGCGCCGCATACCAGCCACAATCGGCTGTCAACCTGTTTACGAGCAAGTCAACGCGACGACTATCGACAATCCGGTGGTTATCCAGCCGCCATCAATTAATACCTCCATAACAGCTGCACCTGCCAGATCTTGGTCAATGACAGCCTTTTCGCCGCACAATATCGCCGGGTCGGCCACCAGCAAAAAGAGGCTAATCAACCTTCTGAGAGGGCACGTCAGCTCCACTCCACCCCATACCCGTCAATTGCTTCTTCCCTGCGTCGCGCTATTAGGTCCTGTTCCAATATTGCGTGGTCCACTGTTTCGGCATCGTTCCGTGCTAACGACCATACAGATGGCCCAACCACTCATTATTGCCGACGCAACTGCTTGATAAATCTGCCCATAAGTTGCTCACCAATAACACTGTAGCTTTCCCCGCCTTGGAGTATGGTGAGGACCATGGCGTGTTGCGACTCCGACAACAGCTTGCGTCGTGGCTGACGACCTTCTACAAGCCACAGGATCCAATCACTGAAGATCGGCTTATAATCTCTGGAGGGGCCTCGCAAAACCTCGCAAGTCTTCTAAACGTTTTCACTGATCCATCTTATACGAGGAATGTTTGGTTCGTCGCCCCGGCATATCATCTGTCCTTCCGTATTGTTCAAGACGCTGGATTCCATGACAAATTTCGCGCAATACCAGAAGACGAGGAGGGTATCGATATTGAGTATTTCAAGAAGGCGATTCAGAAAGCGGAAGAGAAGGCGACAAGCCAGGGTATTCTGCAACCAGTAAGTGTTGATCTTGGTATCGAGAGTGTTTCAACGACAAGCATTCTTTCGACAAGTTCGTGTGATGGCTTGCCTCGATGAGAACAGTGCGCAGGTCGCTGACAGTGCGATCAGAAGCACAAACCAGTGTCACGGCCCTGGGCTAAGGTCTACAAGCATGTCATCTATGCAGTTCCTACGTTTTCGAATCCCTCGTCGAAGACCATGAGCTTGAGGCGGCGCAAGGAGTTAGTTCAAGTGGCAAGAGAGTACGATGCTCTTGTCATCACGGACGATGTATACGATTTCCTTCAGTGGCCGTCCAAAGTCATCTCCGAATCTGAAACAGTTTCAGTACAGCAAGCCCATCTGCCTAGAATTGTGGACATCGATCGCTACCTAGACGGTGGTGCCGACAGGGAGGGTGCTGATGGCTTTGGAAATGCAGTTTCGAACATGAGCTTCTCGAAAATTGCCAGTCCGGGCCTTAGATGTGGCTGGTGTGAAGGAACGCCAAAATTCGTCTCGGGTGTTGCAGAAGTGTAAGCCAATTTCTTCCAGTATAGTCACGTTGCAGTGGAGCGATACTGCAGTCCCTCTAGAATGCTCCAGTTCTTCGTATTTGCGAAGACCCTGATCATCGAATACGAGGTGCGGTCGGCTCGACCCGAGCTGAATCTTACCTACTGCTAGAGCTGACGGCACATGTCTCAGCCGCACAAAACCTCACGACTGACGTTGTACCAGTGGATCGACTCATTCGGGTGGCAACCCTAGCCATTTCGCTTCCAATGTCCTGGCTGAGGCGATGGAGGATGGCGAACTCCAACGTCGTGTATACGAGCAACTGCAGCCGACATATGGCAGACGTTATCGCTCGATGATCAAAGCGATCAATGACTTGTTAGTCCCACTTGGTGTCCGCCTGCCTCAGACGGATCGTGACGTAGTGGGTGGGTACTTTATCTGGCTTACTTTGCCAGATGGTATGGAGGGCGGTGCTCTGGTGGAACGTGCTAGAGAAGACGAGAATGTGGTTGTTGCACAGGTGCGTAGAAGCAGAGCCACGGTCACTCGAACAGCTGACAATAACACATCCTTAGGGTGAACTTTTCGAAGTAAGCGCATCGTCCACCAACGCGGTTCCTCTACTCACAAGCCCAGATTCCCGGTGACAGCGACCATCCACTTACCTCTTTCAAGAATGACATTCGCGTATGCTTCGCAGTAAGTGTTGCTAGTTTTGTCCGCTTTTTGTAACTTACAATCCACAGTGGGAGGACGAAGACTCGCTAATTGAGGGCATCGAGCGCCTGGCGACCGTCATCCGCGCGATGCAATACGAGCAGAAAACCACTGGCAGCTACAAGATTCGGCTCCAGGTGGAGCAGGAGGCAAAGAACTTCTGGTAAGCACGCCAATTGGTCTCGTCACGAGTCTGCGGTGGGTAGCGTTGCATTTTTCGAGCCAGCGGTAAAAGAACATCACATGCCATTATAAGTTATTCAGAGTATGCTATAGGGAGCATGGCAGAGCTCAACCGGTGCCTGGTCGCTGCCTCGAGTCAGTCGAGCCATAACAGAAGCCGCGGACGAGTTTGGTCGACTGTTGACCCCCGCAATACAAGAGCGAAATAAGACCTGTGCCTGACGACCTCATGCCATGATTGGGCGGACACGGGATAAACACACCGTCAAGCATAAATGATCCGTGCGGTACAGCTTCCTCAAATTTATGCCGATGCGCGCTTGTAATGGAGAGAAGCGATCTTGACAGCCAGCGGCACCCTGGGCCCATGAAACAACTCTGCCTTTGCACTTGACCTCATCATCCTCATCAGGCACCGATTGGTAGACCTTGGAGTCCTCAAATTTCGGCATACTACAGAGTCCTGCCCTTTTGCTTCCGCGATGTGGAGAGACACGCAACATCATTAATTCTGTCGTGCAAAGCCATGTACGCAGCGTGTGAGCGCTTCGGTGCGAAAGTCCGAGGTCATGTACCTGACCGGAGACGCGCAAGACCTGCGTAGTGTGAGAGTTGTGAAGCCACAGCCGTTGAGGTGTCGGTGCATCTGATGCGGCCATGTAACACGTGCAGACGCCCTGCTTCAGCGTCGGTGTATCCAAGCAAGATCTCCCACGGCCCGTTGCCGAACGAAAGGGCCCTTGGCTGGCGACCGGCGTTCACAAATTCACCGCTGAAGCGCTGGCAGCGAGGCTATTTGCATGCAGCGACTCGCAGCCAGTAGATGGCTTTGCACAGAGAATTCGAAACGTTCTTCCTGTTTCAGGCTTGGTCTCGCTTGCCGGTTGTGGCTGCTGCACCAACCAAACCCCTGTCGCGCCAGGCACAGGATCGCCAACTCCAGCACGCTCACGTTCACTGACTGGCCCACGACAGCCTGCTGTTTCACGCGCGTAGGTGAGGTCTGAACAAACAGGTCTTGTGTTCCCTGCTAGCAAAGACCCTTTGGTAATTTTCGCTGTGGCGCGAGGTCACACAGGGTCGTGTTCCTGACTTTGCCCCCAGAGCCCCTTACGGAGAAGTCCTGCGGCTCGCCAGCATGGCCATCGGGCCTCAACATCATAGAATGGAGGATAGTGACGAGGAGGCCTTTGAATCAGAGACTGTACACAATCTCGATGATGTGGCGACAACGAAGTGGTGGTATCACGCCGTAAGAGCAGGTATAAAGTGGGCATTATTGGCTGGGCATAATGAGTCGAGCACCGCTGAGCGAGGAAGTCGACCCGTCTACTCGAAACTTGAAACAAGGAGCTCTACCGAACTTGATTGGCGCGACCTTAACGTTCCTATTGTAAGTTCCTGCTCAACACTGTGTACTTATACAATGGCGCCCGCCCCCCTTCACCTCTTTACGCAGGCACCTTGTCAGCTCGCAGCACCGTGTTGCTCCCCCTTCCATTTCTATTGTTCTTCATCACTCTTTTATTGAAGAACGCTGTTTCATTGCTCTTCGCTTCCACCATATTTGTTGCTGTGCAACTCCACCACATACTTACCCACCTTTTTCCTGCGTCTTTTGCTGGCCAACTGACGGAGAGACTCATAGCCTTCGCGCTCTCAACGTTCTTTCAAACTTCCAAAAAATAAAACCTCAATAGCCATCATGGTGGTTTTCAGCGCTGGTGCGCTCCTCTTGGCGCTGCGCGTCCTCATCACTGCTTCACCCTCTACAGCCGCCCCCATCGCGGCACCGGCACCAGCACCACAAGCATCAGCGCCGGCTGCAGCGTCTGGGTACTGGTTCGCCGACATCCAGCGTCAGGGTGTTGCACCTTATAACCCCGACAAGGCAAACTACAAGATCTTCCGTAATGTAAAGGAGTACGGTGCCGTTGGCGACGGCACCACGGACGACACTGAAGCCATCAACAAGGCTGTCGCTGATGGTAACCGTTGCGGCGAGGGTTGCGACTCTTCGACTACGACTCCTGCTATCGTTTACTTCCCTCCTGGTACCTACGCTGTAAGCGCTCCGGTCATTCAGTACTACTACACCCAGTTCGTTGGTGATATCAACAACCTCCCCACTATCAAGGCTACTGCCGCCTTCGAGGGCATGGCTGTAATCGATGCTGACCCCTACATCCCCGGAGGCGATGGCGCCAACTGGTACACCAATCAGAACAACTTCTACCGCCAGATTCGTAACTTTGTCATTGACATCACTGCTGCCAAGGCAACCGCTGGTATCCACTGGCAAGTCTCCCAGGCCACCTCCCTTCAGAACATCCGCTTCGAGATGGCTAAGGGCGAGGCTGGTAAGGACCAAAAGGGTATCTTCCAGGACAACGGCTCCGGTGGTTTCATGACCGACCTCACCTTCAACGGTGGCGGTGTTGGTGCTTTCCTCGGTTCGCAGCAGTTCACTACTCGCAACATGACCTTCAATGAGTGCGGTACCGCCATCTACATGAACTGGAATTGGCTCTGGACCATGAAGAGCATCTTCATCAACAACTGCAAGGTTGGTCTTGACATGGCCAACAGCCCCACCAACCAGACTGTTGGCTCCGTCCTCATGCTTGATAGCAAATTCGTCAACACTCCCATTGGTGTCAACTCTTCCTTCACCCAGGACAGCATTCCTACCACAGGTGGCACTCTTGTCCTTGAGAATGTCGACTTCACCGGTTCCGAGTCGGCTGTCGTCGGCGCCGGTGGCAACGTCATTGTGAAGGGTGGCAGCAAGATTGAGGCCTGGGCTCAGGGCAACGCCATGGCTGCTGGAGCCGCTCAAGGTCGTGTTCAGGGCGATATCAACAACGCTCCGGTCAAGCCTGCCTCCCTGCAGGGTGAGAACGGTTGGTTCGAGCGCAGCAAGCCCCAGTATGGCGAAGTTGATGTCTCCAAATTCGTCAGCCTTAAGTCCAAGGGTGCCAAGGGTGATGGCTCCACTGATGACACTGCTGCTATTCAGTCTGCTATTGACGGTCTCCAGGACGGCGAGATCCTCTACGTCGACCACGGTGCTTACCTCATCACCAAGACCATCGTCGTTCCTGCTGAGAAGAATGTCAAGATTCAGGGTGAGGTTTACCCTATGTTCTTCATTACTGGCGAGTTCTTCAGCAACATGGACGACCCCAAGCCTGGCTTCCAGATCGGCGCCAAATCTGGTGACAAGGGATCTTTCGAAATGAACGACGCTATCATCGGTACCCAGGGCCCTGCTCCCGGTGGTATCCTGATGGAGTGGAACATTAACGCGGAGGCTGGCAAGGCTGGTCTTTGGGACGTCCACTTCCGTGTTGGTGGCTATGAGGGCACCAAGCTCCAATCTAGCAACTGCGCAAAGAACCCTAACGCGACTCATGATGCCAACCCTGAGTGCATCGGCTCCTTCATGCAGCTCCACATCACCAAGTCTTCCAACGGCTACTTCGAGAACGTTTGGCTGTGGACTGCTGACCACGAGCTTGACCAGCCCGACCACGGCCAGATTGATATCTATAATGGTCGCGGTATGATTGTCGAGTCCCAGGGCCCTGTCTGGCTTGTCGGTACCGCTTCCGAGCACTCTCAGATGTCCCAGTACCACTTCCAGGGTGCCAAGGACATCTGGTACGGTGCTATCCAGACTGAGACTCCCTACTACCAACCAAACCCCAAAGCTGATGTTCCTTTCACCAAAAATGACAAGTACTTTGACCCTGACTTCTCCGAGGCGGGTCTGACATCTGCCTGGGCCGTCCGTGTCATCGACAGCTCCAGCATCTGGAGCTACGGTGCGGGTACCTACTCCTTCTTCAGCAACTACGACCAGAAGTGTGTCCCCGGCCAAAACTGCCAGGAGCACATCAACGAGATCACCAACTCGTCTAACGTCAACTGGATTGGCCTGTCGACCAAGGCTTCTGTTAACATGATCACTTCCAACGGCCAGGGTCTTCTCAAGGACGCCGATAACCGCAGCAACTTCTGCGCTACGCTTGCTATCTTTGCGCAGCCGTAGATGGTCGTCGGAGCGGTATTGTTTGAGTAGTTTCGGTTCTCCCATCACGATGGGCCTTCTTTTGTAGATTTTTGTCTTTGTCCTTTGCTATTCGCTCAGAGCGATAGACGAACGGAGCAGCGTTGGATAGCTGAGCATATCTTATACCCCGGGCTGGAGTTTTGTACAAGTATATACATATGATCTGAATTGATCTCAGTTCTGAACATTTCTCTGTTCCCTTAAATTATGTGCCGCGACACAAAGCAATGCCATAATTGTGTCCCTCATGTGGCGCAAGAAAGCTACTAAGTCACATCGTTCTGACAGAGGCTCTCACGGCAGATCAGCGCGAGCTCTGCAGGGGTTTCGACTAGTTATAAGACTAGGTTAACTTGAAGAAAGCAGTCTAGGATTATTTGACTATCTCCTGCCTATGATGTACAAAAAGGATGTTGGCAATGCTTATGACCCGCTTTCTCTACAACATGAGAACGTGTGCTTAAGATGCTCCACAAATCCAAAGGAAAGTTTAAACGCTCATCGCCAAAAACTTCCCCGCTAAAGCTCACAACTCGCGTTCTCCAGAAAATATACGCCTACTCTCCAACCCTCCCACCTCCCTTTCCTACGCATTGAGCCATGTCCGACGACCGTGAGAACGACGCGCGACCCGCAAAGCGCGCGCGCCTTGACGAGAGCGCCGCCCACACTCCCTCCGCCGCTGCCACGCCGCAGGCCACGCCGGGCTCAGCACTGAATGCGCCGTCGCAAATCGAGACCGATTATGAGCGAGAAGTGCGTGCGGGAATCACAGAATACATTTGCCCCGACAACCTGGGCTTTACGGGGGTCTTGAAGCAGAGGTACACGGATTTCCTGGTCAATGAGATTGGGCTCGATGGGCAGGTGCTACATTTGAAGAGCACGCAAGTGGAGAAGAGGAAGAAGGAAGCAAAGGCTGAGACGCCAGTGGAGGCTGAAACTGTCAAGCCTGAGCAGAAGATTGAGATTGTGGAGGATGCTGGGATGGTTGCGGAGCCTATTGCGGTGCAAGAGGAGAAGCCCGTAGAGCCTGAGCAGCCCGCCAAAGCCGTGGAGGCTAACGAAGGAGAGGAGACATTTGCTGTTACTGCGGCGCCGAAGAAGGAGGCGAAGGAGGAGGTGAGTCTGGGATATACACTGAGCTAGATGCTGAACTGACAATCGACAGCTCTCCGACGAGGACACAAAGCTACTCCACTCGATCTTTGGCGAAGACACAACCAAGCAGATCCTTGCACTCGTACAGAGTATACGGAATCGCGAAGAGGCCAAGGCACGAAGCTTCAAAGCCGTTACCTCAGCACCCATCCTTGACAAAGACACGCGCACCAACGCCCACAAATCACTCCGTCGCATATTTCCCAACCTCCTTGAGACGTCGATGGAAAACGACCAGTCGATCCGGATCAAGGCCAACCCTCCGGCAGAGCGTAAAAACAAGGGCGGACGGGGAGAGAAGGCCAATGGCGATCACGCAAAGCACAGAGGCGGACAGTTGGCGTGGGAAGAGCTTGGTGGAGAATACCTGCACTTCTCATTGTACAAGGAGAACAAAGACACAATGGAGGTTGTCGGGTTCCTTGGAAGCAAGCTCAACAGCGGCGCAAAGGCGTTTGCTTTTGCAGGCACCAAGGACAGGCGTGCCTGTACTGTACAGCGGCTGTGTGTGAAGCGCCAGACAGCTGAGCGTATTGCTGGGTTCAACAGGTCGCTCTTCAATGCGGCGGTTGGCGACTTCGAGTACCGCAATAACGACCTGAAGCTCGGTGATTTGATGGGCAATGAGTTTACAATTTCTCTGCGAGATTGTAGGTTCCAGAACGAAGAGGGTATGAATGCCGTACAAAGGCATGCGTTTGCCGATGAGGTGGTCAGCAAGGCCATCAAGGACTTCTCGGAGAAGGGCTTTATCAACTACTACGGTCTGCAGCGGTTTGGGTCTTTTGCAGCTAGCACAGACCAGGTCGGTCGTAAGATGCTGCAAGACGATCTGAAGGGCGCCATTGACGACCTCCTCAACTACAGTGAGGTAGCACTTGCTGCAGCAGAAGGCACCGGCGAATCCAACATCCTCGTATCGCAGGACGACCGCAACCGCGCCAAGGCCCTTCACATTTGGAAGACTGAAGGCAAGGGGCCCGCTGCCCTGGAACTTCTCCCCCGCAAGTTCACTGCCGAACGAAACATCATTCAGCACCTCAGCTCTCGCAACTCCAAATCTGGGAAGCACGACCGCAAGACGGACTGGCAGGGCGCTCTAATGACGATCCCCCGCACCCTCCGACTTATGTACGTCCACGCTTACCAATCGCTCGTCTGGAACGTAGTAGCCGGTAAGCGCTGGGCCACGTACGGTGACAAGGTCGTAGAAGGCGACCTTGTCCTCGTTAGCGAGCATCTCGACAAGGCCGGCAACAGTTCATCTATAGCAAACACCACCATCGACCAAGACGGCGAATTCATTATCAACCCGTCTGGCACAGAGAACGCCAACGCGGTAGCCGAGGACTTCGAGCGCGCGCGCGCCCTCACACGCGCCGAAGCCGAAAGCGGCCTCTACAGCGTTTATGACGTTGTCTTGCCGCAGCCCGGCTTCGACGTCGAGTATCCCTCCAACTCGATTGGCGAGTTCTACAAGACCTTCATGGCCAGCGAGCGCGGCGGCGGTCTTGACCCCCACAACATGCGCCGCGCATGGCGCGAAGTCAGTCTCAGCGGCGGGTACAGGAAGTTCCTGGCCAAGCCGCTGAAGCCTTTGGAGTACGAGGTACATAGCTACACCAAGGCAGAGCAGCAATTTGTTGAGACGGATTTGGATAAGATCAAGAAGGCAAGAGGAAAGAAGGAGGGTGAGAGGGAGGGTGGAGATATCACTATGCAAGAAAGCGAGAACGAGGGTGACAAGAAGATCGCGGTTGTGGTGAAACTGCAGTTGGGGAGTAGCCAATATGCCACCATGGCACTGAGGGAGCTTATGAAGGCTGGGGGTGTGAAGGCATATAAGCCTGAATTTATGGGCGGACGATAAACTTTACAGAAATAGTAAGGGTCCTGCTTTCTCCTCATGCAGCGATCGTCTTTAGCGAGCCGCTCCTTTGCTGATAGGCGCAGACAAGCTCCTGCCCAGCTCGCGCCTGCTCAGCTTCATGCACCCCCACCTCTCACCATAAATAACGTCTTCGACTCTCATTCATGCCTCTGTCGTGAAACATTCATTCTTCAAGTGAAACAAACGCTGTACAACTTGGCCTGGAGAACTGGGCCCTCTGCCGCGCTCAACAGCGAAGACATGCAATACGCTGCCCTTGACCTAGCCCAAAGGCAAATCAGGCTTCTACACCTTCATCCTGGCCAACCCGAAGAAAATGTCGGATGTCACTTCTCAATCATATCCCTCGACAGTCATGATACGGAGTACGAGGCTCTTTCATATGTTTGGGGCGACCCTACGCAGCGGCGGGCCGTTCACATCGAAGGTATTTCCATCTCAGTCACCTACAATCTCTGGCAAGCATTGGACGGGCTGCGTTACCATGACCGAGAACGCGTGATATGGGCAGATGCTCTCTGCATCGATCAATCTAACAAAGACGAGCGGGCAAGCCAGGTGTCTCTTATGCGTTCTATCTATACCCAGGCATCGTCTGTGGAAGTTTGGCTCGGCGATTTTTACGACAGTGAAGTTGCACTGGAATTCCTCAACGACTTCGCAGCACAATATCCAACAGCTTCTTACGACTACCTGGAAATGGATTTTAATACCGCCTTCAAGCCGATAGACATCGTGACCAATTGGAAAGCCCGCAAGGCCCTCAGGTTGAGGTCTGCTATGGCTACCCTTGCGATGAGGCCTTGGTTCGACCGAACTTGGACTGTACAGGAGATTTTCTTGGCCAAGAAGTCAACTTTGCATTGCGGACCTCATGCAGTCGATGGTGGGGTCTTCTTGCAAGCTGTAGATCACCTCGCGATGCACCACCATATAGGGTGTTGTGCTGTTGTTCTTCCAACAGAGTGGAGGGCAGGTCTCTACAATTTCTTTGTGCCTGTCCACAGTCTTCGAGACTTCAAAAACTATAGGATGGATTTTCTTACTTGTGTTGCAAATTTTCGATCTAGAGATGCTACGGATCCAAGAGACAAGATATGGGGGCTTATGGCACTTGATGTTGAGGGGATGATAAAATTTGCTCCACCAAATTATCAATTAACTGTGGAGCAAGTCTTTGAATCCTTTGTTCTTTCCATCATACGTCTTACGAGTAATCTGGACGTCTTCAGTCATCTCAGGACCGATTTGGAACAGAATCTCGAATTGCCATCTTTTGTGCCAGATTGGTCGTTGCGCCTTACTAAGCTCCATAGGGAGGTAGGTCCGTGGTCTATACGATACCGCATCCTGGACCTTTACGGCGCTGCTCACCCCACTGAGGCCGATTGTAAAGCTAGGCCGGGAATACTAGCCATTCGAGGTATAGTTGTGGACACTATTGTAAGGATCGCGAGCTTCACCCTCGCTGAGCTACGCTACCTTGGTGGAACGCCTGCGGCGTGGAATCTAGTTCTTGACGAGCTGCTGAAAGTTGGGAAGGTACCACCAAAAGACAAGGATCGAGATCTGGCAAGACGCGAAGCCTTCTGGATGACAATGTGCGCCGAGACTATGCGAAGATTCGAACCAATTGCGCCTGAACATCGAAGTTATTATCCCAGATTCTCTGACTCATACTGTCGCATAGATGGCATTGAGGCCGCACTGCATGAGGACTTTGAGCACCAGCTCAGGACCAACCACAACACTCAGGGATTAAACGGGACACTTGGGCGACCGCTATTAGACTCCATGAACACTGCCATGGAACATGCTCACAGTGGCCGAAGGTTCATTTTCACCCAGGAAGGGAGAATGGGACTGGTTCCGGTCCACGCAAGAGAAGGCGATGTCGTTGCTGTGCTCACAGGCGGGCATGTACCTATCATACTGAGAACAGGAAATGGCTTCTATACTGTCGTTGGAGATTCTTTTGTTCAGGGTATTATGGATGGCCAAGCTATGCGAGATGCTGGGAAGTTGGACTACATAGAGCTTCATTGATACTTCTCAGCAAGACGACGACACTTGTACCTTACGCTTGTAAATCGGTGGGTACGTATATGCGAGTCTTTTGCAGAACATTGAAAAACTTAGTCCTGAAAGGGAAGATAGAGCGCCGTCAGGTTTCAGGTATGAATTCAATCTAAAGTTTATATCGACTCGAAGAGTGAAGAGAAGACGGACATGGTAAATAGGAGTTTACAAGAGCCTCACTGCAGCTAAGCCAACTGCTTCTGAAGGAACGTGCGGCCCAGAGTCTGGGTACCAGAATCGCTACCATAGCCAAGATGTGGTCCATTAATTCCCGCGCCATGCGTAGTATCGCATACGCCATCGCCCTGGAAAAGCTATTAGCATAGCGCTCACCACGCCACCTCTCAGCCTCCTCAGAGAGGAAAGGAAAAGGGAAAGAACTTACATAGATACACACATCCAGCGTCTTCGCAACCCAGTTGCTCGGAATCCCCGTTCCAAACCTCCCACTCATTCCATTCACATTCTTCGTCGTCGTGCCCCCGTTGTTATCAACATTACACGCCAATCCCGACTTGTGCGCTGGATTGCCAATTAGAAAAACCCCCTTGACAGCGCTGGCACTCGCGCCAGTCAGCTTGGGGAGCGCATTAACTGTCGCCTGAGCGCCCTGCGAGTAGCCCTCGAGGATAAAACATTCGTTTGGGTTGGAGCGCAGCGTGGAGGCGATTTTGTTGACGATGTCGGTGGTGCCGGCTGCGCTGTTCTGCGAGAATCCTGCGGCGTAGACGGTATTGTAGATTTTTCCTCCGGAAAGAGCGCTGATCACGCGAGAGTTCATCGTCCGGAAGCCTGCAGAGGCTCCTTGTGGTTCGCCCGTGCCGCGGGTGTTGATGATGGTGTACGAGGGGCAGGAGGCGGATACGGCGCGTTTGACATCGTCGATGGGGGCAGCGAAGGTGGAGGCGAGGAGGGGAAGGAGGGCAAGGAGTGTGGAGGCGTGCATGGTGAGCAAGGTTATTGAGCGAGTGTGGGGTGTTGGATGTTGGATGAGGGAGTGTAGGTTGCTGAACAAGCTGTTGAGTTGGTGGAGAACTTTGAAGGGTGTATTCACTTGTTTTTATACTGCTGCATTTACAGTGCTAGGTTAGGTACAGGACCAAAGTCTGACTACCACAGCAGTCGCCGATCAGGCTCCTGATCGACGTTGGCCGTGAATCAATCTCCACTCTGCAAACTATTTACCGATCACCGCGGCCACGCGAATCGATGCATACACTACCCTGGCTTTGCTGCAGGTATGTTCCGCACACATTATCGCCGCTAAGTACCACCACGTCGGAAGGTGCTCGACACCTGTCCAATAGGCTTACCGTTGACATCTCGCGTGGGAAGATGGTGACGGAAAACGGCATGTCCGCCGTTCCACTAAGTGCACTAGGCCCTGACTTTGTTCGAATTGCCATACAGCCTTACCTCGGAGAGCTCTTGGGGGTACCTGTGCACAGAGAACTAGCATAGACGGGCCGCGGCACATCGGACGCAAGACCAGCCTAGGGAACGTGGTGGCACTTGACTACTCTTGCGCCGTCATGCAACAACCTAAGACACAACTTGCGATTGGTCGATTGGTCGGTGTTATGTTGAAGTGAAGTCATGACAGGCAACATGACATGGGGCTACTGAATGAGTCGGCATGTCAAACAACCGTAGGGGCAAATGCCGAAACGGCGCCAGCCTAGTGGTCTCGGCACCCAAATCGATTGCTACAACGGCGCGGTCCTCCAATAACAACGCCAGAAAAGACCAGATTGCGCTCTTTGTTCGACCAGATAGAGTTTTGATATTGTGGCCGGACCTTACATTGCCACACCGACCGGCGTATACCCGCGTTGTTGATCGCCTACAGACCTCGGCACGATAAATGGGGGCTGCTTTGGAGTAAGACAATTAATGTATCCCTTTATCTCCGGTCAAATTGTGGCTGTATCAGGAGACGCATCTGCTGAGCCTCAGGAGAAGTGTTTTGATGATAGGCACAAAAAGCAATATTGCTTCAAAAGGACGCAAAAAGAAATAACCGTCTCTGACGGATTTAGACCATGCTGTTATTGGTGTCAAGGTAGGTATTGATCGCTCAGTGACGGTGGCGCAGCAAAAGGAGGGAGAGCGATGCTTTGGTCCTAGTATGGTGGAGTGAAGTGTCGCTTCATGTGAACAGCCTGAGCCTTGATGAGTTGAGTGGAGCACACGATAGCACGTGATTTGGTCATAGCTTGGAGAAACTCGCTGGCTCATTGGGGATGACCAAGAATACCCCATATTTTCATGCATATGTGAGAACCTAAGCTATAAAACATGTTAGCGATATGTTGGCTTGCCACGAACGCAATACCTACTCTAACGTTGTCAATCATAGTCTCAATTCCAGAGGTAACCTTGGAACAACTAGTCTTCAAACTTCTACCTGATTTTGATGCCCTTGCTGCGTAAAGCTTTCCCATATATGTGCAGGCAAATGAATGGCACAACAGCAACGGCAGTGATCGCAGCCTGCGTTCCGAACGAAGCAGCATACCCAACAGCGTGGCCCCACGGCTGCTGAAAATATCCTACCGAGAATCCTCCAATAACACGCATGAAATTGATGTACCCAGAAACCTCGCCCGGTGCCATCGGGTATGAATCAATGGCGTAGGTCGTAACAGCTACACTCGTAAGCATTACGCCGAGCGTGAAGAGCCCCCAGCCAATTATGATTACACCGTAATGGAAGTGACGCTCCAGTGCAAAGCCAAGGAGTATGAGACCCGGAACCATGACTACGGTTGAGATGTATACAGTGGTGAGCCGGACTTCAGGCTCAAAGATTCCTCGGTGGCGATGAATGTAGCGATTTGCAAGATAGTCATTGAAGTAGTGACCAAATATCTCGCCGATGAAAACGGCCACGACGGGCGTGAAGTACAGAAACCCAACTGAGGTGGCTGAGAAACCGTAGCCCCCGAATTCAACGGGCGTTGCAAAGAGAATGGACGTTGTTATGTTGATCCCAATAGACCACATAAAGCTCAGGAAACTAGACAGAGTTCATTAGAGATGTCGCGAAATGAGAAATGATAACACGTACTATCCTATGAGTAGGAGCAGGAGAGCTGGTCTTGTGACTGTGGATAGCAAGCGAGTGAAGGCGTCGATCACGGAGTAGAAATATCCGCTGTGGTTCCGCATCTGCCACACACCGATAACACGGAGAATTCTGGTTCCCCGATTGGGCTGGACTGATACCGTCCGGTTATAGTATGACTCATCTAGAAAAAAGAGAATCAATACCAGTTGCACACAGCACACTCCAAAGCACATCCAGAATACATGTCTCCAATTACCGGTAGCGTCGACGACGAAATTAGCAAGGAGCGGTCCAATATACGGCGAAGATATATATAAGGAGGCCCAAAGACCAATCTTGCGCGCGTGTTCATGAAAGAAGAAGATATCCTTGATGTATGCAATCGCGATGGTTTGAGGTGCTGTAAGGAAGAGACCCATCGTTGCTCGCATAGCGTAATGTGTTTCGAAGTCGCGAGATAGTGTGGCACCAAGCGTTAGCAATGTTCCGCATACGCAGGTCCAGAAGAGGACGGGAGCCCGGCCCCAGAATGAAATCATTGGAATCCAAAGAAGACCGCCAATGCCCCTGGTGTTGTGCGTAAGCGAGTGTGTTCATGGGAGCCCAAACGGCTAAAGTAACTTACATCATAAGGACATTGAGGTTATTTGCATAGTTGACTCGGTTGGGATCCATCTGCCAGTCGCCGGCTTGAAGAAAGATGGCCGGAATGCCACCAGCAGACGTAAAGTCGGCGCAGAATGCCCCCCACGCTATCGTAAATAAAAGAAAGTGTTTCTTGGTCCATGACCAGTTTACTGGGTCATTCGGGTCGTCTGAAGGCTGAGGAACTAGGACGGTCTTCTTGCTCAGTACAAATGGATGTCATTGTCCTTGTTGCGTACTCACATGGCCGTCTTTGGCGGTTTTGAGAGTGATCTCTCGGCCCTCAACATCGAGAAAGATTCCGCCTCCTTCCACCAGTTCGACTGTCTTGACTCTTTCGAGATGCTCTGCTTGAGCAGGAGATTTCTCCACGACGGAAGAGGTCATGATGATTGTAAGATCCTATTACGTCACGAATAATCGATTCTGATAGAATTTCATGTAGACAAAGTAAAGGCTTCTGAATCAAGATGAGATGGATTCATATACCTAGAGCGTTGGGCTAAGCTACCATGAGCTTTGGTGCGTCTCACATACACAGACAACACGGAAGAGACACGGAATGCAGACGAGAGCCCGTGTAAACGCCACCCGCTCTTAGAACCTGTTCAAAAGCCCTTGGCCTCTTTCTTCCAGACATTCCTTTCCCTTCAGCTACGTATTCGGCCGAATGTTGATTCAGGGGGACTGTCGTGGACCTGGACTTCGCTTGACGATTCCGCGTCTCATTCCGAGTTCTGGGCCTTCGACATTGGGTCAAGAGCTTTACTGAGATAATACACCCAAAGTTTATCGAGGATGACATAGTATCTCTGGAAGTGATTCTTGTCTAGCAGAGTACATGCGTCATGCCGACCTGGAGTAGAACGGGTGCAAAAGGACAGCAGAAATTGAACAAGGCCTGCATGGAGTAAAGACATAACATTGATTCGAAATACTCACAAAGATGGATGTTGAAGCATAAGTCGAACTGCGGGAGCACTGGGAGGCTACCCCGCCAATTGCGACCCGCGTTCCGAAAATGCGGAAGCGAAGCTGGGGTAAAAATGTGGAACAAGCATACGCTTCGAGAGCTGAACATCAGACACACCAATTAAGGCTGGAGCAATGGAGATTATCACGGAGATTTCTGTGCATTGAAATACTGAGTCGCTGTTGAAATCAAAGGCTATTCACCACATCGAGCACGTTGACGAACACCTCATATCAATAGAACGTGTTGAAATGGTCGCACATGCTGAGAATATATACCTGGATGAGATGAAGGAGTTTCCGGCATTCAGTGAACTTCCTATAAGAGACGGAGACCCCAAATATTCGGCGTGGGCCTTGTGGGGACCGGATGACGAAGTTGGTACACTTGTTAGTCACCATTCTCAAGGGTAAAAATGGTTTATTGATACTTGACTAGCATCACTTGACGTCAGAAGCAGTGTCAAAAGCTGTCCAGGAGGTGAAGAAGGGTTTGAGGTTTAGTCTAAAGTATGTTCAACAAGTTCCTTATCCTGGCTCCATACGATTACATTTCGGGTTCACACTGACATTTCTAAAAAGTTGGCCACTAGGTACTCCTACAACACCTGGGTTTGGACGGTCCTTGTATCCATATTCCCACACTATACACTGCGAGGCTCCTGGCGTATTGACTTTTGATGATTCCGTAAGACAAGCCCTGAAGTCTATTCAAGCATGATCTGGCTGACTTTTCTTGGACATAGCTGGCCTTCAACACGCAGATTTCGAGCCAATGGGATTATCTCCGCCATTTCGCCTATCAAAAAGAACAACTCTTTTACAATGGGCGCACTAGAGCCGAAATTGAAGCCTCCGGTTCTGGGATACTTGGCTTACAGAACATATCATCGCAGGGGGACATTGCGGGCCGTGGAGTGCTTATTGACTACTGTGAGTACGCTTCTTCGATTGAAAGAAAGTACGACACGACCGGACACCATGCCATTGGATTTGAGGATTTGATGGCATGCATCGAGTATCAAGAAAAGTTATCTGGCGTTAGCATGCAGCTTGCACGCGGGGATATCTTGATAATTCGATGTGGCTATACGAAAAAGTACCTCAATCTCACGCCATCCGAAGAGGTTGCAGCAGGAACACAGCCCACACCTCAAACATGTGGTATTGGACAAGATGTTCGGACTCTCAAATGGCTTTGGGACCAACATTTCTCAGCAGTAGCAGGCGATTCTCCCTCTTTTGAAGCTTTCCCGTCTGCTGCTGGTGCTGATTTCTTGTTCCACGAGGTCCTACTGGCGGGATGGGGGTGTCCGATCGGAGAAATGTTGATGTTAGAGGATCTTGCAAAATGGTGTAGGGAAAACCGACGCTGGAGCTTTTTCGTGGCGAGCAGCCCTCTGAATGTTTTTGGTGGGGTAGCAAGTCCAGCCAACATCATGGCGATTGTGTGAACTCATTGAAGTAGTTTGCTTGATAACGAAGAGAAAAATTCATTCAATTTCCAAAACAAGTTGGACCATAAGAATGAGGTATGATTATGTAGATCCATAAAAGGCGTCAGAAAATCTTAATGATCTATACCTTCGTTGATGTCTGCTCTGCTTGTTGCCGATCTAAGTAACTACCACTGAGACGAGGCCACGTTGTATACGACCCAAGCACATAATGCTATTGAGAAACCCAGGTGACTTTACTCCAGTTCACAAAATCGGGGGTACTGGTGTAAACCTTTTCATTTCAGTGATTCGTAGCTTGCGTGTTCGCAATTCTACGGCCAATGATTGTGTCTATAAATCCGCGTAAATAGTACTTGACAGAAAAGCTTAAAGCTTTGAAGTAGGATCAAGAAAATTCCACTTCACATCAGGCAGCATACGTCTAACAATTTTCCCACCTGCACTATATGAGGGATCAAGTCAGCTATTGCAAGGCCGTAAAGTACCTTCTCTTCAATGAGGGAATATTTCTTACTTTCTTGGTATATCATTCACAATTGCCAGATCACGAATCTTCTTGTAACTTGAGACGCTTTTGCCAACAGAGGCTAGCACATCAAGGCGCAGATGTTCATGTTCTGAGACAGGGGCTTTTGTCACTACATAAGCGACAGGCACCTCTGTACCCTGAGCGGCGATGTACTTGCCGCAGACAGCAGCATCAACAACAAGAGGGTGGAGACGCAGGATTCCTTCGAGCTCGGCCGGCGCAACCTGATTGCTTTGAATAGATCAGCTGGCTAAATCCAATATTTTGGATTGCATGAAACGTTTTTCTCAACTTACCCCTTAACTTTAATCATCTCCTTTATTCGATCGACCAAAAACACATAGCCGTTGTCGTCTACATATCCAATGTCTCCAGTGTGAAGGTATCCGTCTGAAGTTATCGTAGCAGTGGTAAGTTCTTCATCACCTACATATCCTTGCATAACACTTGGGCCTCTGACACAAAGCTCCCCCGGAACGCCATGTGGGCATTCTGCTCTCACTGATTAGTAATCACTGACAGCACTGATGCATACCCACAAGACGCGTCTTCTTACCTTCTCCCTTGTGATCTACGACTCTCATCACAAGTCCGGGAAGCAGTTTACCCACAGTGCCCTTGATGTGGACTTGATCCTGTCTTTGGCTTATCACACTTGGGCTTCCTTCCGTCAGTCCGTACCACTGCGTCATCGAACAGTCTAGCTTTGCGCAAAGCCTATCTGACAAGCTCTGTTCTAGTGGTGCAGCAGCATTCATGAGGCATTTGAGCGATGATGTGTCGATATCTGTGGCTAGAGGAGTATTGAGCAACTGAAGCGCGATGGGAGGTACCACATTCAGGTGCGTGACTGTCGTTTTCTTAGACCCAAATTGGATAGCTGGGTAGTAGGCCTCACCTTTATCCCTCGAGATAGATTTCAGTAAAGACTGAAGATCAAACTTTGGAAAAACTACAATTGGCACACCCTGAGACCGTCAATTGAGTAACAGGTTTGGTTTGAAGCTCTATGTCAAAATAACTCACATTGATGACGTAGAGGCACGAGAATCCCTGGAGACCAAGTATATGGAAGAACGGGACCACCAGGGCAAAGACATTGGTAGGAGTAAACATCTCAGAGAGATAGATAGAATGCATATACACATTCGAAACAATGTTGCCATGGCTGAGTCTAACACCCTTTGGGAGACCCGAAGTACCTGAACTGAAACAGATGAAAGCCAGCTCTTTCGCTATTTCGCCTTTGCCGTAGGTCGGGCGATTGAAGACAACGTCGCCATGCTTTAGAATATGTAGGACATCAATTGAGTTTGTTTGTTGCTGACGAGGTTCTGTTGCTAGAATTGATGTGTGAGGTCGTGCCATCTGTAGCAATTCCATGGCGGCTTGAAGGTTAGAAGTGAGTGCTGACCCAACCAAGACGTGTTTAGGTCGTGCTATTGATAGCGCATGGGATAGTTCCTGAATTGACTTAGAGATAAGGTCGATAATGCACGATACGCGAACTTACTTCTGGCATATGATATGGATTCAAGCCAGAAACAACTCCGCCCAAAGCAAGGACGGCATGGACATAGACCGGATAATGTACCTGGCTTGTTTGTAAGAAGCTCAAGAAAAGATACACCATAGGGCTTGGTGTAACTTGACGTACGGTATTGAATGCCAGGATGCAAATGACATCGCCTCTGCCGATTTGCAGATTTCTCTGGAGGTACGCGGCGAATCTTCGGACGGCTGAGCGTAAGGAACTATACGTGTAAATAACTTCACCAGTTGGCCCATCGATTATTGACCGAGTACTTGGCAATGCTCCACCAATGTTGTAATCGAAAAGAAGATCAGAAATGCTGGCTTCGTCGGGATAATCAAGAACGTATTCAGATGAATAGACCATTGGAGCGATATTGAGCGCAATGACACGTACTAGAAAGAGGTATACAACAGGCGAGATAGCGCCAATTAAGTCTTCTACGAATCCGATCACCACTGTGACCAAGTACATTTTGTGATCGGCTGTTCTACGGCATCTTCCCCATGGGGTGCGCCGATGTCAGGAGTGTTCCCCGCACTCTTAGCGTCTCCGTTCCGAACATTCCGCACACCAAGACATCACCAATATCAGCAGGGTTCCACCCAAGAGTTCGGAATGTCCTCGAAAGTCGAAAACCGCCAGCTGTTGCTCGTATTCCAGGCGATATTCCGGTATCCAGTCCGCGGTTGGCGTAGGCTCCAAGACTCGGAAAGTTTGACCGTCTTAAATGTGGCTGGGGTCCTCAAGCCAGATATCCTCAATTGAAAATCCTTTGTTCTGTCAACTCTGGAAGCTCCAACTCACACGATCGACTAATCACACGGAATTTACAATGGTCAAATTGGCAACCAAAGTCGCGTTTGTCACAGGATGCAATGGTATCAGCGGCAACGCCATCGTTGAACACCTCATTCGAACCCCCAAATCTGAATGGTATGCACCACTTCGCTCTGAGGTTGATGAGTCTCTCAATACCGCCCTACTGACAAGCCCAATGGTCCAAGATTGTAATTACATCTCGTCGGCCACTTGCCATAGCCTGGCAAGACCCGCGAATCGAATTCATTGCGCTGGATTTTCTGTCTCCAGTTTCTGACCTCATCCAACAGATGGAGATCGTATGTGCTGATGTAACCCACGCCTTCTTCACATCTTATGTTCACGTTGATGATTTCAAGGAGTTGAAGGCGGCGAATGTGCCTCTTTTTCAAAACTTCTTAGATTCCATTGATGCGGTGGCCCCTCGATTACAGAATGTCTGTTTGCAGACAGGCGGAAAGGTGCGCCAAACATTTTAACCCAACGTAGAATTGGGCTAACTTTGCTGTGCAGCATTATGGTGTTCATCTGGGGCCGGTACACATTCCAGTTAATGAGTCAATGCCCAGATACGAAGATCATGGAGAAAACTTCTACTACATACAAGAAGACTATATGTTTGCCCTACAAAAGAAGAGGTCGTGGTCGCATAATATCATTCGACCACATGGAATCATTGGGTTCACACCTCACTGTATGTTACCCCCCTCAGTTCACAGTCGGCCGGGTTGTAACCACATCAACACCGCAAAACCTTGGCACGTGAGAGCTAACAGAACGTACACGTAGCAAATGGCATGTCCGAGGCTATCACACTAGCCCTGTACTTCCTCATCTGCCGCGAAATGGGTGTCCCTCCAACTTTTCCTGGCAATGAAGTCTTTTACAATACTGTAGATGATCAGTCTTACGCACCTTCAATAGCCGACATGAGTGTTTGGGCTAGCACTACGGATCGGTGCCGCAACGAAGATTTCGTTCACGTTAATGGCGACATCATCATGTGGAGGTACCACTGGGAGGCGATTGGAAAGTACTTTGGGCTCGAAGTATGTGACGACCTCTTTGACTGCTCGATTGAATTCTTTGCATCCCTTTGGAAGTATTTAGAACGACTTCATGGATGGCTACTGAATTTTTTGAATAGTGCCCAGAGCCCACGTTCAGCGCGACCGGTTCTTCTCGCTCGAAGATGGAGAACAATTTTAGCATGATTGACTGGGCCCGCGATAAACGACCTTATTGGGAGGCTGTCTGCGAGAAGTATGGAGGTAATCCAGACGCTTTTGATTGGGGCACATGGGGCTTTTTTGACTGGAGCATTGGGAAGACGTGGCCGACACTTGGCACTAATAACAAAGCAAGGCGGTACGGCTGGACGAGAGTGGACGACACGCTTGAAAGTTGGTTTGAAACATACAAAAGCTTCGAGGCTTTTGGTATACTTCCTAAGCAAGGTGGAAAGGCACAGAGAAAAGGCCCCGTTAAGACAAATGGCATATCTGCCAGGAAGCAGGTTGGAACTAGTCGTCGATAGGTTTTACGATCTTGGGCCAAAAGACAGTAACAATGCCGAGAACCCTCTTTGTCCTTCGGGCGTCTTGACTAGCCATCTACCACTCTCTACTTTGTGATCTGCATACGACTTTCAAGACGCAAGCTGGAAGGTGGCAAAGATTTGAACAATAGCTCGCTGCGTTACTTGACTATCGCATGTCTATTTGCCCAGGCAAATCTTATAGTCACAAGTCTGACGAACTTCTTCGATTGCTATGAAATTACTGTCCGCACATAGATAGCATCCGTTCAGATAAACTTATGGTGTCTCCCGTCAACAGTCATCAACTCTTGCAGCCAGTCTACGTCAGCTCCCATGAAGATCTGATTTGTGAAGCCATCTAAAGTATTGACACTACTGGTGCCGCTAAATTCCTGGAGAAGAGAGGTTTGTGGTATTGCAATGTCAAAATTGAGCTCAAAGGGAAAGTCCTCGAAGCGAAAGTATGGGGCTGCAGTGTTTCCATCCGTGAGATCTTGACCATCCAAATCGTTTTGTTGGTATCCGTGATGGTCCGTTACGGTAGTCAAGCTTGATCCACGGGGTTTATGTTGTCTTCCATGGCTTTGGTTGGGTGAGTTTCCGCTCACCTGGAAATCCTGTGATGCGCTGTCCGTCTTTCTGGACGCAGGGCCAATACTATCCTCCATCTCTTGAGTTTGTGTGTCACAAGAGAATACTTGAGGTATGATATTCACCAACTTGAATATCATCCGAGCTACCTTGCCCGAAACCCACGTTTTCCTATACAAGGTTCTCAACATAGCTATTGCCACATCTACAGTTTCCTTATAGATTGGTTTGAGATTTGGAAGCCGTGTTAAACAAGCCAATATAATGATTGTCGCTTCGAGTAGGTAGGGCAAGAACGGAAATCCGTAAACCCCATCTGCAAGTGAGCACTGTCCAAACATGTTCACAACGCAGCGCGCTCGTTGGAGACAGATAGTGTCGGCTTCCATATTTGTGTGTAATACAAGCATTCTGCGCTTCTTGTTCAAGCGAATTGGACTTCTTATCACGTTAAGAATGTTGAGGTAGCGCTGTATGGTATTAATTCATTGGCGATGAATACAAAGAGGAGATAATACGAACCAATTGAACGAGAAATCGTTGTTTAAAAAGAGCTGGCGATATTGGAAATGTGCTTCGATGGACATCATCCGTGTCGCATATCAAGTATGACGGGACAGATCCCAGCCAGTTGTGAACGAGACTGTCGAGATATTCGTGGAGGTGCGGATTAGGGTGTTCTCTTGACTCGACACTAAAAAGTGCCTCCCAAACCTTTCCAACAACCCTGGAATATCCCACCATAACATTCAGGTAGTGATAAGGGAGTGATTTTGATCCCAATAGGTCTGGTCGGTGATCAACAGCTCCGTAGTTTGTCTCGTTCACAGATGTCTCCTCATCCGGGTCGTCGTTCAGGCCAATTTCCACATTGTTGTCGCATATCAGGAAGGGTCGGCCCAACACTAGCGCTATGCGTCGGTCTAAAACGTAGATACACCACCAAACGCGCTTGAATAGCTCCGATTGGGATTTCGGCATATCGATATGAGTTTGTTCCAGATGAATGCCGAGATGCTGAGCGTGTACTATGGCCAGTGAAAGGATCTTTTGAGCGCGCTCTGCAGCGTCCAGACGCAGTAGATATATAACCTTGCGCAAACCAGTCAGCAATCGAACTCGCAGAAGTGTCTCGTGGTACTTGCTACGAGAGTCAATGTCCGTAGACTTGACATTGGCTTGGAATCATCGTTGACGGTTTCAAGAAGACTACCTTGTATCTCCATAGCAATGCAGTACAGGCTCCATCCTGCAGAGTGCGACCCATCACTGGATTGGATCCTAGACGATGTGGCACAGCGACCGTTCGCTAAGATCAAGAGTCCCTGCACGATTCGGTCGGTTTCTGTTTCCTGGTGTGAACCTTCTATCTCGCCGAAATGGACGTGGGTCCATAGCTGATCACACATGTCTCGAATCGATTCTTCAGAAAAGAAAGGATATAACGGATGTACTTCGACCACATACGTGTCAATATACATGTTCCACTCCTCACGAGTTAGTGCTATGCCATGTTTGTGGAATAGATACGGAATCCCCTGAGGAGGGCATGTGCTATTGAAGTCCCTTGAGCCCGATGCCAATGGCGTCATTGGAGGCGTCTCCGGGACAGATTCTTTATCCTCTACCACGGGAAGCCCCAACTCAGTCAATCGATCCTCGACACGCCGGAGGGCATGTAACATTGAAGTCTCTCCCGCTTGATTCTTGCTTGTGATGCTTTTCCCACTTGTGAAAGTAAGGCCACCCTTTGGGGATGCACCGGAGGCGTTCGAAACCGAATAATTTCGACGGTTGACAGCGACTCCAACATCTCCATTCACGGGTTCTTGATATGTACTGTCAATGGTCAAATGATCGATATTGGTCCCTTTCGGCGCTGGAGGGATTATCCGAAGCAAAGCTTGATTCAAACTCTGCAGGTGTGATTCGAGGGCTTCCATACGGCTTTGCAGGGTTTTTACAGATCTACGATCTCTTTTCAGTATCAGTCTTATGAAGCGGGTATCAAGGCAGGCGATTCGCACGCTGTGTCTTCTCCACCAGAGTCAGCCATGCTGCGGCCGCACCGGACATCACTGGCAGGCCCCGATACAACACAAGGTCGCTTCCTCCGTATGCATGCAGCACAAGGTGTCCCACCGCCGCACTGCTTATGTTTATTACTCTGCAAAGTCATCATGTGTTTTGAAACCCACTTTTATCTTTCTTGTTTTGCATGGATTACAGGCTTTTTCGGTATATTTATCTCTTTTCCGTTTTCCACTAGGAAGGGTTGCAGCAGCCTTTGGTGGAGACTCGGACCGCGACGGTGTTGAGAAGTGCGTGGAGAGTTGCACGGTTGGTGTCCTGGGATTTACCATTTCGTGGTTGTCGCCCGCAGAATGATCCATTATGGTTGTTCTAGTAAAGCAGAAGCCGCGCTGTGGCCCGGAGGGTTGCGGAGATTTGACTTCACACCGTTTTATGCTGATTTGGTTACTGATTGTTCGGGTGTAGAGAAGGTCCAGCCCACTACGGGGGACTTTGCGGGGTGCACCTAGCGTGAGCTCGGATACGAGCCCAACCAGGGGATCTAGTTTGGACGAAACACGACCAGGATGGATGTGGGACAACGAAGACTCTATGCGTCACTGGTTGAATTTACACTCATCAAATATCATATGACCGAGTTTTTCTCCCATTTCCAGCTCTATCAATACGCTCATAGGATGGCGCGACTGAACGTTTATAATGCTGTTTCCACGTAGCAGATCCCTTTAGACTTAAGCCTTCCAGCCATTCATCATCCATATCTAGATGAAGGGATTGTATCGGTGAATCACTGCAAAGAGTGAAGGGCCGTGTTCATGCAGTGCCTCGGGGACGTGGACGTTAGTGCCTCTGCGGCCAAACTAACTTTGGGTGTTCCGCAAATCACGGAAATTTCGGAACGGCCCCTCACAGGCGCTCAGCTCGTGACCACGCTCGATCTTTTGAACTTCGGCTCCAGACCTCTGAGACTATTTCGCCAAGATGAGAAGCTGAATGGGTAAGGTGGTGCTTCATGCCATGATGTCAAAGTGCGGGGAAATAGAACGCAATCAGTTGAGAAAGGTGTCTTACCTAATTCGTCGGGGTGGGTCATTGGGATCTGAGGTGTTGAAGTCAAAACACGCACCGTATCTGGCAAGGGTTGGAGGGCATACCAAGTGGCCTGCTGTGCTTATAATTACCACTCGTCCCGGCAATCTTGTAATAGACTGAATCCAAACGCGATTTTCCGCAGGTCTAGATGGCATGTTAGCATATCACTTTATGTATGCCATGGACCTTGCATACATAACAACGCTCTGTCCTCCAAGAATGAAGTAGTGTTTCTGTTGAGATACTGCCAGATCTTGGGGAAGTTCTGGGTAAGGAGCCGCAACATAAGTTGCCTATTGAATACCTGAGTGCGTTGTAATGAGAGCTGTATGTGAGGACGGCCTTACTGCCTCCTGCTCCCTCGGAGTTGCCAACATTCTGAAGGATGTTCCGTTTTCTTCAACTTCAACAGTTCCATGTTCCTGGTTGGATACGTGAATATCAATCTATCACCAGGGGATATCACGTACTATGTAGAGTGACAAAACTTCAGGGTGCCAGCTTGCAAATCCCTTGTTTGCGTTGAATGACTTCTTGACACTCTCTCTAACTATGACTTAGCAATATTCCTCAATTGCGTCTGGCACTCACAGATCATTCCACCGGTCTCGTCTCCGTAGCGCACGTTTCGCGGTCGCCGCGTCTTGCGCTTCCATTTGGAACAGGATCGGATCCACAAAAATTGTTGCTGTAAACGCTGAAGGGTCCATCAGAGCTGCATGACACCTGTATCATTCAGTACCGCGAATTAGATGATTGCTAGGGGAGATCGGCGCACAAAATGCCCCCTCCAAATGAATGGCCCACCCCAATTACAGGTTTCTGCACCTGGAAATGCCTTAAAACAACGAGTATATCTCTAGACTGATCGGGCCAATGCGCTAAGTTGAGTAATTGCTCATCAACATGGTCTCTGCACTGCAACAGCTAAGCATACTCACAGGTTTTACTTAAACGTTTCGAGTTTTGTGACCAACTCTTCCCATGGTTTGTAGCATCCAGAGCGAGGATTCGCTTCACAGGTACCTCGGATCCTAGAAATCTCAAAAGTCGTGAAATGGTCGGGTCCCACAAATCTTTGTTGAAAGAAGTTCCATGGATGAAGACTATGGTCAGAGCAGAAGAGCGGACATTAGGGATGCTGTATTCATCAACTACAAGATCGAGACGACTGTCTACACTTGCAAGAGTTGATGAATGTCGTGGATGCGAGGCTTTAATTGTATGGGTGATTTTAGTGGGGTTCATTGCGAGGTACCAACTGATGCGCAGCCAACGGAATGATGGTATAGACAGCGAGGAGGGTTTGATACAGCAGGTTTGCAGATCCCTTGTTTATTTAAAATAAGGCAGATGACGCGGGTAGGAGCTGCCGACAGATCGTTGATCTCCCGTGTTTCCGTCATGAAACCAACTGCGGAACGTAGCCAACTGGCAATGCTGCGCACTTATACCGAAGTGTCGGGATGGGCCGCCCGTTTCCGAAATTTTAGGACGAAAACATGGCTTATACTACCGACAGGCTAGCGAATCGCATCATACCGAAGTTCTCAGTCGTCTTTTCAAAGACTGCAACGGCTGGCACGAATCAAGGATGCTGTTTTGCTCTTGTCGAGGGAATCGTGTATGTCACAAAAAACTCTTTGAGCTATACATTATTACCGTGGCAGTCAGTCAACACAGCACATTACATGTTGTTGCCCGCACGGGGCAGTTTTTCATTACGTCTGACGATGCAATTAAATTTTTGCAAGATTGAGCGTTATACAAAAACAAGTGCTCTTGGCCTCAAAGCTTCGACAATCCCATACTATCCCAAGCTGTTAGCGGGACCAATCAATTTCTCTTCTTCACTTACTTGATGTGAACACTTTTCGCATTCATGTACGATATCAAGCTGTCTTTTCCAAGTTCGTGACCATATCCACTCTGCTTAATTCCACCGAAAGGCGTGTTCAATTCGGGCAGGAAAGGTGAGTTGATTGCGACACCACCAGCCTGAACTTTCGACGATACACGCAAGGCCCGAGTGAGATCTGTGGTATATATGCACGCTAGCGGAATCAATTTGTTAGTTCCCATATACTCGGAAAGCTTGATTTGAGGGCTCACATGCAAGGCCGTATTCCGTGTCATTAGCAAGCTCGATCGCTTCTTCCTCCGTTCGAAAAGTCTTCACGGTCAGCACAGGACCGAATATCTCCTCCTTCCAAATACTAGAGGTACTCGCCGGATTGAGAAAGATCGTCGGTTGGATGAAAGCTCCTTTCTGTCCGATCCTCGATCCTCCGGTCAGTAACTGAGCTGATCTTCTTCCCTCCTCAATGAAGCCCATAACACGTTGGAACTGTTGCTGGTCTACAACGGGACCATGTTGTGTATCGATCTTCAAAGGATCTGCTCCCATCCCTGCTGAGACACGTTCGAAGACTTCGACCAATGATGCGCAGAAATCCTTGGCAATCGACTCCTCCACAAGAACACGAGATGCGGCTGTCCATCGTGAGCTAGCAATCAATAAAATTACAACAAAGACTGACCGACGCATATCTGACCAGAGTTTGCGAGGAAACCACCACCTACACTGTATAACATCAGTATCTGTTGTATATGCGGTTGGAATTATTGACTCACGCTCCAACAGCAACCTCCATTGGTGCGTCAGCAAAGACTAGAGCAGGTGATTTACCTCCCAGCTCTAGCGTCACCTTTTTGAGATTGCTTCTGGCCGCCGCTTCCTGGATCTTTCTTCCGACCGCAGACGATCCCGTGAAGCTGATTTTTGAAATCTGTCCGTGTGACGCCAGCAATTCCCCTGTTGAACTACCGCCAGTAACGAATTGCACCACTCCGGGCGGGAATCCAGCCTCGGCGAAAAGGGGCCCAAGAGCCAGTGCACCCAGTGGAGATTTCTCAGATGATTTGAAAATGAACTGAGGGTGTTAGAAGGGGAGCGAAGCTTGCGACAGGCAGCGATTCGAATAGAAAAACTCACAGAATTTCCTGCTGCCAAAGCAGGTGCCATTTTCCAGCCCACGTACATAAAAGTTGCATTCCATGACGCAATGCCAGCACAAATGCCAATGGGCTCATACCTTACTATCTTATAAAAGCCATTGTCTTCAGTGTAAGACCTCCCCTCGACCTTATCTGCCCATCCTGCATAATCTGCGCCACAATTGGCCTTAGCACGGTTCTCAGTGCTATATTACCGTTGTTCACTCACATCTGAATACGTCTACCATATGTTTAATGTCAAAATTAATAATACCAGAGACCGGACGTCCCGTGGGCATAGATTCAAGTCGTGCCAGTTGATTAGCTTTTGCCTCCATCAAAGCTGCAACACGCAGGAGGCAAGCTGCTCTTTGTGAGCCGGTGAAAGCAGACCAGGTGCCGGTCTTCTCGGCTGCTGTAGCCGCGAGGCAGGCTCTGTCGATGTCTTCCGAGCATGCGGTATGCACTTCATCTGTGATGGTGGAATCGTCGAACGGACTGCAAAGCGACAACCTCACATGGGATGTGGAGTCGATGTACTGTCAGAGATCAGTATTGCATCAGGGTTGGAGTACACCACGAACTTGGTTGTTGATAAACAATTTCGTCGGAAGCTCCATTTTGAACATCTGGAATTGGTAAAATCTGCTGCTGGCGATGGCGATTTCAAAAGGTGCAAATGTATAACTCTTGAAGTTGTGAGTGAGAAATGGGGCTAGTGATAACGAGGCCGAGGTGCGGAATGATTAGGCTTCGCGGAACCAGTCGCCGCAGGAGCGGGCCACGCTGGGGAGTGTTAAATGAGATTGCTAGACTGTAGCGGATCAGCCGTTGGTCCATAACACTTTGACATCAGGCCCATCGCACAATCATTACGTGCAATCATATTCGCAATGCACGCCCCTGATCGACCAGTTCCCATGCGCCCGTTTAAAGTCGTGACTGAGATAGTCGAGATTCCTCTGAAAGGCGAATTTCCTGGATTTCTCCAAATATTCCAACTGGAGCTGCTACACATTCTTTTGACAGAGACTGGAGTGCTATCCGTGCGAACCGGTATTTGGCCTTCTCCCCGTCTTCTTTCATGCGCTGAGCCCGTCGCCAGGTACCAAGACCAACTCGTCAGATGGAGAGACACATGCTTGGGCGGTTTCATTGACAGAATGGAATTGTCTTGAATCTCATGCTAGATTCGTCGAAAAAGCATCTTCGGCTGCATTTTTCGCAAGGCTAGAGGAGCTCACGAGAGGCCCACCTAACATTGATCACTATACGTTCTCGAGTCTAAGAGGCCTTGAAAGCTCGATGAACCTACGTTTCTTATTCTCTGATCACGAACCGGCAGCAGAGTTGAGGAAAGGAGGTACCACTGCAAAAAGCTTAGACAAGGATGGAGTAGTTTGCACGCTTCAGGTTGGGCCTGGCAGTCCATCTTCCAAGATGTCAGAGCTATGGAGAAGATGGTTCGATGTGCAATGGTATAGCTATGAATGTAAAGCAACGCCACGATTGTAGAAGTCGCATCATTATTTCCTACACAATATAGGTCAATACGATTTCACAATCCAAAGACGAAGTTGTTCCACACTGCCCGTGCGAACGGTAGACCACAGAACAGGGATCCCTTGCCTATTAGTTTCCGTATTTCGGAAAGTTGACGGAATCCCAAAAAGGAATCAATATCTGCCACTACATGATCTAGCCGGAAATTCAGGTTGCACAGTTCCGTCGGCCGCCATGCAGAAGCATAGAACTAGAGTGATCTCTTAATGCTCGAGTGACTCGTTGAACACTTTGACTCCAAGCCGTCGTACAAGCTTAGCCCCTCCTCGCCGGTTTCGCAATGTTGCCGGACATGAAAGCAGGAAAGAGTTTGAGGATCATAATTGTGGGTGCAGGTATGGGCGGTCTGGGGGCTGCTATTTCACTGAGAAAGGCTGGTCATAAAGTTATTGTTTTGGAGCAAGCTCCAGAATTCGGCGAGGCAAGTTAATTCTTTGCATCAGACTGCGCCATTCACACCATCTCCTGCAAAAAAACCGAAGAAGAAATGTTTGCCACGGATTTGTGACAATCATTCATTGACCAATGTGGCTGACTTTATCCCAAACAATAGACTGGTGCAGGTGTCCAAGTACCCCCAAACGCTTCACGAGAACTCATACGATGGGGTCTGGAAGCTCAAATGAGCTCTATCGCATCGCAACCAGATAAGATAAATTACAGAAGCTGGGAGACAGGAAAAAGTCTCGGGCACACAGATCTTTACAACGTTCGCGAGCGTTTTGCGGCCCCATATTGGCAGGTTTTCCGTCCCGATTACCATACGGTCCTTCTTCAAGCGGCACGACGGAATGGAGCAGAAGTCCGGAAAGCGAGCGAAGTTGTGAGATACTTGCCTGATGAAGGGAGTGTCATCCTAGTGGATGGTACAAAGGTCCAGGGTGATTTGGTCATCGCTGCTGACGGCGTCAAGAGCTTGGCGCGCAAAGCTGTCGGAATTGCAACAGAGCCTAATGAGACAGGGGACACATGTTTTCGAGTCGTGATACCCGCCGAGAAGCTGTTGGCAGATCCAGATCTTGCAGAGTTAAGTACTCGACCTGGCTTCGAGCAATGGCTGGGACCAGATCATCATATTATCGGGTATGTAGCCCAGTCTCCTATTCAGTGTTCAAGTAATAATCAAACCAGATATAACGTATCCAAAGAGAAATACTTCAATCTACTCCTGGTGATCCCCGATGATCGTCAAATGGTTGGGTATAAAGCTCCATCTACCGCGACTGAAGTCAAAAAAGCTTTTGCTGGCTGGAATCCAATGTAAGCAGCCCGCAGGTAATTCTGTTGGGCTTACGACTAACTGTATCCTTGTCGTAGTGTCAGTAAGCTGCTTGAGTTTCTGCCCGAGAATGTAGAAAGATGGCGGCTGATTGACATCCCTCCCATCAAGGAGTGGATCCATCCGAGCAACAAATTGATGTTCCTCGGAGATTCGATTCATGCGACACTTCCTTATCTTGCGCAAGGGGCTGCAATGGCTATCGAAGATGCATCCGCAATAGGGACCATTCTTTCTCATATAAATCACGTTGATGAACTCCCAGAACTGCTGCAGCTTTATCATCGACTCCGTATGAGCCGCGTGCACACTATACAGCGTGGATCTTGGACAAACCGATTCTTCATTCACATGGGGAAGGGACCAATGCTCGACATGCGCACCCAAATATTTGCAGTCGGCGATTACAATGGGAGTCCGAACTTGATGGGGAATACATTGTTCACTAACTGGTTGTATTCCTACGATGCGGTGTCAGAGGCAGAGACAGAGTGGAAGAAGGCATTCAAATCGAGTTTGTGATCTATTGGAATGAACAAAAGCCATTGTACAGATTGTGTTCACGGCTATACAATGGCCATCAGAATGTGTGCACCCTTTTCAATGATATTAGCTCAGAAGAGCAGATTTCGTTTTGCTACTTACCTGGTTAGACAGAAGCGACAGTCTGGGAGGCATATTGCAGGGGAAAAGATGGTTTCTAGCCACTCAAAGAGTTGCGTGACTGTAAATTACTATGGTACAAGTCTAAGTGTGCTTTAGCGTACCGTGGTTAGAGCAGTGCGTCCATTTTGATGGCCACCGATACGTGCAAAACCACGTAAGAAAATGTGAGATACACTCGTCGCTTTGAGAATCACTTTTCCTAATTTTTAAACCATAATATCAAATTGATGATTGGACGGTCATTGTTCTTGGTCGTTGTGTCTTATGTCTTCTTCAAAGTGGAAGCTCGAACATTTTGTAGTAGGAGGCGGATTCAACTGATAGCTTTTGGATCATCTTATTATATCGCAGTCATCCTGCTAAAAGATAATTAAACTTATCCAAGTCGATACCTGAGGGAGGCTTCTCTTCTTTCCAAACCAGTCTCGTACTTTTCCATGCCTTTCTGTTCCAGCATTTCACGAGCACTCTGCTCTTCGCTTGAAGAGAACGTGGAAATTCGTTTGCTTCACGAACCAAGCATTATGCAAAGCCCAATCGCTGTCATCGTTTGCAAATGTGATCTGATTGTCGGTGATCGTAAGAATGCGTCCAGAGAATGTGATAGAGAGGTTAAGACAAAGAGGCGATTGAAACTGAAAACTCACCTCATATTGTCTAAGTACTGTTGGAACCAGCTTGTACATCTCCAAAAGACTGATATTCTTTCCGATGCAAGTTCTCGCACCCATTCCAAAGGAGAATAGGGCATTGTTCATCTCGGCTCTCTTGATCTCAGACGCTATCAGCCATCGCTCCGGGTTATATTTCTCTGGATCTGCCCCAAAAATTGAGCTTTTGGCATGAATCGCTCGCGCAGTTGTTCCAACGATGGTTCCTGGTGGAACGAACAATCCGTCCACATCGAGGCCACTGGCAGGGACGACACGTTCTAGGGGTAGACCGACTGCAGGATGCATCCGGAGTGATTCTTGGATGACTGCGCTCAGATATGGTAACTTTCTTGTCCGATCCCAAGATAGAATTCGATCATGGGGACCGAGATCGGAGTCCTCGAGTTCGGAGAGGAGGCAGTTCAAACATTCTGGGTTTTTGAGGAGGAAGTAGAACACTGTTCTCAAAGTGATGGCAGTGGTGTCCGCTCCTGCAAAAATGTTGGCTACCGTAAGTGCGAGCACGCGTTCATCGCTAATGAATGAAGGATCTTTCCTGTTGGCTTCGAGAAAGCGATCAAGAAAGTCCTTTCGAAGTTGTGTTGTCTTCTGCTCTGTAACGTTGCCAGATTGAGTATCTTTTTCAAGCCGACTTGCCATCCTTGCTTTTGCAAAGACTGCGACTGGGGAGGTAGTGTCGACTACTCCGTGATCGTTACACCACAGTAGGATAGGGTTCTTGAAGAATAGTCGATCGAGCCACGGAATCTGGCCGACCTAATTGGTGGATTCATCAAAAAATATGTAAGCCAAGATGGGGAGGAGAAGTTGCTTACAATGGCGAAGTAGTCCAACATCTTTTCAAGTGTCCCAATGATGCCCTCAATGTCTTTTCCCTGGTCGATAAATCCCAGTCGTTTCGAAAACGTAAGCTCTCCGATTACATCAAACGCATAATAGTGGAGCCATGTCCCAAAGTCTGCTACGCCAGCGGGTCCAGCTTTGTCCGCGAATCGTTTGTTGATCTGTGTGATGAAGGCATCTATGGTTGAATCAACTAAAGGCTCAAATTGAACCAGTGTACTCATTGAGTATGCATTAGCTACAGAGCGCCGAAGCTTGCTGTGGAACTGCTCATCAGTGGTGTTGAAGAGACTGAGGAGTGGTTTTCCTTTCGCAATGTTTTGCTGAACCGGATAGAACCCAGACTTCAAGATCATAAGGTCAGTCCACTGTTCTATGCTTATTGTAATAAGATCAGAACCCACTTTGATGTACCCGGAGTTCAGACCATAAATTTTGCGCACTGCGTTCCAGTTTGAAACAAGGACTGTTTTCGGTCCTATACGAACAAACTCTCCATATTTCGCATGAAGCTTCACATGGGTGAGCTCCGGCCGGCGACCCCATACAAGAAAAAAACGCCAGTAGTCTGAGTAAGCTGCGAGAAATGGCCCTGGAATGTGATTTATGCCATGACAATACTTATTAGAAAGACTGTAAAAGACAAAGGCCGCGCCTAGCATAGCCAGGTACGACGAAAAAGAAAGAGCTAGAACTTGGTCCAGGAACATGATTGACGATTGCGAATTTTGTGCTTTGTGAGAAGTGGTGAAAAGATCCGATATAATCGCTCTTGTAAGCTTTGAAAGGGTTCCACATGCAGCAGACTGATTCGCATCAGATAGGGTCATGCAGGCGGAAGATCTGCATCTAGAATCAATGTTGTCAAACCGCAGTTTCCGTCTTCTTCACAGACTTGACTTTACCCCGCATCCGGGCGACCTAAGTGCAGGATCCAGTGCTTGTCTGTCGTGGGCGAAACGATATGGTGGTTCCGAAATCTTTCCGCGTCTCGGAACCGCCTCCCTGGCGCCCAGACACAGCAGATCTGCCGTTGTCTAATATTCTTCACACTCTGAACATGAACAACCGTTGGAGCGAAATTTCGATAAGAAAACTCTTTTGAACATCCGTTGACTCGAACGGCCAGGATTGAATTTAGTGCCTTCCTCCGGCTCTTTCGTACACCACTCACCTAGCGACTACTGGACCTCTGTGGAGTAGGCATTATGGCGAAGCCTCATATCGCTGAAGCTTGGTGGCATGGATCGACGGTACCATATGCAGAACCCCCTTGGTCACGTGGTTCACCTTCTCCGTATCTGACTGATTCGCATCGGAGATTAAGAACCATAATGAGAGCATGGGTTGATACCGTATGTAGACTACTATACTCATTATAGGAGGTCTGCTGATCCGCGGGCTAGAATATCATTCCCTTCGCAACGTCTTGGGAAGAGAATGAGATACTACCGCAAGAAATCTATCAGAAAGCCGCTTCTGATGGAGTACTCATGCCCATGGCTTCCGGAAAGTCCATCCCAGAGGAATGGGCTGACAAATTTCCGATCATAGGTGAAATAAAATCAACAGAATGGGATGGATTCCATGACTTTATCATCCATAGCGAGCTAAATCGGGTGGGTGGCATAGGGTATGTAATACGCGATTCTACCTTTCTTTCTTCGCGGAAGCTGATTGAACAGGATCCAAAACGGGCTTATTGGTGGAGTGGCAAGTTACTGCCCACAATCCAGTTGAGTGACATTCTAACACTATATGCTTTACCTAGACCCTGTGCATGCCCGCAGTGCTTAGATTTGGCTCCAAGGCTCTCAGAGAAAGGTAGGAAAAACAGTCCAACAACTTTTCAAGCAAGGTTGACAATATGTAGAGTCAGCAATGATGTATTGTCGGGTAAAAAGCGGATCTGCTTAGCTATCACTGAGCCTGATGCTGGCTCAGACGTGGCTGGAATTACTACAGAAGCCGTATTGACCGCCGATGGGAAATACTACAAAGTGTCGGGACAGAAGAAAGTTCGTCCTAGTACACCCACACCAATTCAGTCCTGCTAACACAACTTAAGTGGATCACATCTGGCATGTACGCAGATTACTTTTTAACATTGGCCAAGACCTCCGCAGACGGCATGACTATGCTCGTTGTTCCCAAATCCGAAGGACTGTCTGTGCGCCATATGAAGATGGCAGGATCTGGTTCTGCTGGGACCGCATTCGTGGACTACGACGACGTTCTGGTCCCCGTGGAGAACGTGCTTGGAGAAGTAGGAAAGGGCCTGAAATGCATCATGTCTAATTTCAACCATGAGGTATGATTGCAACACCATGACAGGATTTCCCAGAAATTTAAATCATGTCTGCAGAGATTGTTTATCTCGTTTCAATCATTGAGCTGCTCCAGAGTCTGCTTGGAGGATTCGATGTCGTAAGTCTTCACACGGCTTTTAATACTTTTTGAGCTAATCCTTCCAGCTACGCGTCGTCTCGCGAAACGTTTGGTCAGAATTTGATCAACCATCGTGTGTAATATGCAGCGATCAGCGGGTAAAATGACTGATGTCAAGCAGCTGTGATTCGCTTCAAGCTTGCCAACATGGCTAGAGAGACGGAGGCACTGCAAGCGTGGATTGAGGTGAGTTAGGTTCCTATTCAACTAATTTCGAGCTTACAATTCATTAGTCACTCATATATCAACTTTCCGCGATGTCCACATCTGATGCCGAGCTGCTTCTCGCAGGCCAAATTGCGCAACTGAAAGCCCATTCAGGAATCGTTCTCCAAAATGTAGTACGCGACGCTATTCAGGTTCTGGGCGGGATTGGACTCACACGAGGTGGTCGCGGAGGCAGAGTAGAGCGTATCTGGAGAGACGTCAAGGCTATATCAGTGCCGGGTGGAAGTGAGGAGATCTTATTAGATCTGTCAATCAAGAGAGCCATCAGAGTCCAAAGCATTCTAGACACGGGTAAAAAGGGGCTTAAACTGTAAGATCGGCTTTCAAAAGTGTCTTTCGATATTGCCGTCGAGTTTGCGCATATGAGTACTTGCAGAAGAAGAATTGGACAGAAATGATCACGCTCATGTACACTTATGGCATGATCTACCTGTGCAGGCTTAACACGTCAGATCTGCTGCACATGATGTCATAGCATACACTAGAATATTTGATTTTGCATGGTTATACTATGGATGCCGGAACTACCATGCCCTTCTACTCAAGTCAAACGTCTCTGGGTGTTGGTTCTCCTGTTCTATGATATTTCTCTTTAATCCAGAGAAAGCAATATGAATGAGCTAGCTATAATATAAGTATCTCCTATAATTGTAGTATCTACTAGTCTATCAGCTTGGGTGAGAGGTTCCTCCGAGAGATTAAACGCAGCTTCAGAATTTGCGCCCTGGCGACTCTGGAGAAGTTCTAGTGCTCCAACTAGCCCAATAAAAAGCGCTTGCTTGGACGGACTCAAATTGTCGTCTGGGCTTTGTTCCATGCATTAGCACAGAGCATCTAAGCAATCATAGCCTGATATAGACATCCTCCAAAGGAACACGCTCGGGCAGTAGCTTCTGTACTTACTCTTCCCCACTTATTATGGAGAGGAGCTGGAGTTGAATTGCTTGGGTAAGTATGAGGGAGAGAAAAAATACTTTTAGCCAGCATCACACCACTTGAGATTGGTTCGTCAAGATTGGTTCGACTTTGCTTCGACTCTACTTCTCAAACACTACACACATCAGTACAACAAGCAGCGTGGACTCGGTAAAGCGATCGAGCCATGATTTGGCCAACTCAGGGCTGGAGGAGATTGAAATCGTATCCAAAGCTCCCAAGACAGTTACCATCGTTGGTTTCAAGATGGAGAAAAGGTACGCTCTTGTGCCTATGAATCAAATCCTGTTGTGCTCACGCGCGTGATAGATTGGTACGTAAGCTAGACATCGATCTTTTGCCAATCTCCGCAACTTTTTTCCTTCTTTGCAACCTGGACCGGTCATACCTTGATGAACATCAGCCTTTACACACATTCGAAGTGGAACGAAGACAAGGACTGACAGGCGAGGTGATACTAGGGAATACCAGGATCCTGAACCCAACCACAAAACACAACATGACCAACTATCGGTTCTCGATTGCACTCATATTCTCTCTTGTCGCGTACTGGATCTTCGAGATTCCTAGTAATCTGGCTCTGAAGGTCTACATGCCACGCATGTATGTCGCTTCCTGCCGCAGATACCTACAGTACTTGCAACTCCATACTAACACGGCCCACATAGAGGGCTTTCGTTCCTTGTGGTAGCTTTCGGAGCTATATGCTCTGGTATTGGTGGAATCACCAACCCCGCTGGTGTTGCAACTATTCGCTTCCTCCTTGGAGCCTCGGAAGCTGGTATCTTTCCTGGTAAGTGGCATCGTAGCACGTGCGCAGTGGAGCAGTATCTGACTTGGGCGGGGGAAAGGGCCTCGTTTACTATAGTAGCTTCTGGTACGAGCCAGAGGAGCGCGCGATCCGCATTGCAGCTCTCTTGTGCAGTGCTAGTCTTGCAGGCGCTTTTGGGGGGTAAGTTGAGCATAATGGCCTCCCCTTTAGTCCTCTCCAGTCTAACACTTTGGATCTAGTACTCTTGCCTATGGCGTCGGTCACATGAACATGGCATCGGGTCTGGAAGGATGGCGCTGGCTTTTCATCCTCGAAGGCAGCATCACGAGTAAGCTTCGCGCGCAGCCATGAAAACCACCATAGGAGTTTCTAATTCAAGGGCGAGTCGCCGTCGGAATCTTCTGTTTTTTCTTCCTCCCTAACTGTCCCGAGACCTGCAAATTGCCGTCGTCGGAAGAGAAGGCACTGTTGACGCTCCGCCTTGGACTGAAGGTCAACCAAAATTACGCCTATAAGCTAGTAGCCCGATGCCATTCGCGTAATTAGACGCACACGGCGAGAACAAGCTGAGTTGGGCCAACGCGAAAGCCACACTCGAGACGTGGACGCTCTAGTTGCACTACCTCTCCTATGCCAGCGCCGGTTGCGCCATTACAGCGCTGTCGCTCTTATCTCCACCATTGTAGCAGGTCTCGGATACGAAGATCTCGAAGCGCAGTCGTTCACCATCCCTCCTTACGCCGTACGTTTTTGCCGCTGTGGGGGCGTTGGTGACCAATCACTACAAACAACGTGGACTCGTGGCAGGCACATGCACCTTCGTAGCCTCTGTGGCCTCTGCCGCCTTTGCTGTATCAGGTATATCTTGCCTTGGTCCAAGTAGTAATGAGACGCATAGTTAATGGTCACCAGCTGCTCTGCCAGGCCAAGCATACACCGCTCGATACGTTCTGCTCATCATTGCGACAACAGGCGCCTTTTCCAGCTTACCTACGTTTGTGGCTTGGGTCGGCGACAATATAACCAACAGTACAGCAACGTCGCTCGCCATGGCTCTGAACATTGCGTTCTCAGGTCTGGAACAGATCGTCAGCGTGTGGATCTACCGAGCGCAAGACAGGCCGTTCTGCAAGCAGGGTCATGCAGTGAATGCTGCCTTTATGTTTACCAGCTCAGTGCTGTGCTTTGGGTCGACTAGAGCATATGCCAGTGTACCGTGGGTTAATTCGTTCAAGCAGATACACGAGAAGATGTTCTGTCAGACGTTTGCCATTGGTTTGCTCTCTGATGTCTGCTGCTTCGTAGCGTGCTATGCCTATATGACATGCCGAGGTTATAGAGTGTAGAAGAACGAGAAGAGCCTGTCGAGAAGAGCCTGTCAGACCTTTGTTTCGGCAAGGCCATTCAAGTAATCAACCCATGCAACAGGCATTAAGGCTCAAGCGTGCCCCTTGCCGGCAGGCGAGTCCGCAGATATGCGTTCCACAACGACTCTGACTATGGATGAGCGAATTCGATGGAGCGCTCGTGCTATGTGTCTTGAAGGTGCATTTAGATCTGTCTGCGGACGTTCGCGGCAACGAAGGCTGCGCAAAGAGCTTCATACGCTGGTGAGAGTTTTCGTAAGGTGCGACCTGTGAGTCTTTGGACAATCTACGTGTAGAGAAGCACGATGGTGTAAGGATCGCGACATGTTCTTCCAGAAGATGCGTGGTTCTCTAAGTAGGCCGGGGGCACGGGATGACTGGGCTGGCTTGAACGAGCGTGAAAGCGCCGGTCCTTTTCGATTCTCGTTGTCCAGCTCTTTACTCCACAAAGCAGGGCCAGTTCCTACTTTACTCGTCATCTCTCTTATCGTGCCGAACGCAATCGCACTTGGCTCATCCTTTGCAATCGACCAGCTTGCTACGTGTCGCGCCAGAAGACGACCTTGAGAACAGCATGTGTGTCGTCGCTGTCACGAGCACGAATTTAGGTGAGAACTTTCAAAAAAGATGTAGACAAGTAAAACATCAAACACTAAGAAACTGGGGAGGAACATTGTTGCAGGTGGCAATGGTGACAGAGGGTTGGAGGAAAATGGCTTCGGAGACTTCGCCCTATCATGCCAGCACTTGCGATCGTCATTCAGCCCAGATTTGACGTGCTCGAGCCGGTGCATGCCATCAAGGATGATTCTTCCAGTGGCACAGTCGAGACTGCGCAGACACTGTGCATGTGCCGCTGGTTGACCAAACGAAGTTAACAACTTGTTGTTCAAGCGACTGCCCGATCGGTTTGTCGCAATGTTCCTGCGCTAGGCCCGCGCGCGCGCCTGCGCCCCACTCAAGGCCTCTACCCGGTGACATCAGCGCCTGGCCAACCCCTCCCATCGCCAAACACGGCTGTTGGACGTTCGGCAATGGCCTTCGTTTGCAGCAATCCCGCAGCTTTCCACTATGCGCCGAGACTGCCGGTGACAGCTGCTTGCTTTTCATACGCCACGGGTACTACGTGCCACTGCACTGCGGTTGCCATTCCCGCATTTGCTCGTGTCCGGTGCTTGTGATTGACTCCAAGGATCTGTTCTAGTCCACTAGCCCACCAGCTTGACGAGTACCCGTGTTTAAGGGTCTGCTCAACGATAATTGTGGATTTGCTTACGTCCAGATTAGAGCCTGCTTGTTTTGGCTCTCGAATCCCATAAGAGCACGTCGAGGCCCTACTTCCTCGAGGCATTTACGCGTTCGGTTTGGAACATACCTGAACACCTTTGACCGTCTTCTGGAAGTTGTCGTGAGAGTCTTGGAATACAGACCCTTTGTTCAGTGTCAACTACAGATATATCACGATGCAGTCGCAGAAACCAATCTTCTGCGCTACACACCCTAGGGCGTGCTCGACGGCCTTTGAGCGGGTGGGTATTGCGACGCACCAATGACATGGAAATGCTGACAGTTCACAGGTCTTCATGACCCGCAAGGACCTACAATGCGTACACGAGCCGTTTGGCGACGCATACTACTTTGGACCTGAGCGCCTCGGCTACCGCTACGAAGGCTCTGAGAACGAGCAGGCGAGGCAAGAGAGTGGCTACGCCAACAGCACATACCGCTCGATTTTTGATAGGATCGCAAAAGACAACGCTGAGGTACACATGCCCCATTCCGCCTATCAGCATCGGTCCCTGTACACCCTCTGATCGCCAACTGGAGCAAAACCCTTACGAATTGCCTCTTTCGATCAGCATGTGCCGGTTGTGGCCGCTCTTAACACACCCATCTCTCTATCCATATCCACGGTCCACAATTTCAGATTCGCAAGCAAAACACTAACAAAATATAGGGCAAACGCGCTTTCATTAAAGACATGGCACAATACTGGATTCCCCCGCAGGGCAAGCCAAGACCAACAAGCATCTGCCCATCGATGTCCAACTACCGCCGCGGCGTTGGAACAAACACGACCGAGCTTTCGCCCGTACAGACTCGGGAAGACCGCCCTGGCGAACCGTACCCGTACGAGACCAGGGTTGAAGAGGGCAACCCCACCGTTCTCCCGAAGGATCTCCTTGCGACCTACCACTTCATTTTCCTCATCCGCCACCCGAAGTACAGCATCCCCAGCTACTACCGTTGCACACTTCCCCCCTTGGACAAGTTGACTGGGTGGGACTATCTCCGCAAGGACGAGGCAGGATACTCTGAGCTGCGCGAGCTGTTCGACTACCTCCGCAAGGAGGGTCTGGTTGGTCCCAAGTCTGCTGGTCAGGCAGGTGAGACCAACGGCATTAACGGCACCTCGCAGGGCGTAGAGATATGTGTTGTTGACGCTGATGATCTGCTGGACAACCCCTCGGGCATGATTGAGGCGGTCTGCAAGACCACTGGTATCGATTACAAGCCTGAGATGCTCGTCTGGGATACCGAGGAGGACCAGGCGCTTGCTAAGAGAGAATTCGAGAAATGGAAGGGTTTCCACGAGGATGCTATTGACAGTACTGAGCTGCGAGCCAGGACTCACGTAGGTCTTTGTCCGATTTTGTTCATGTTTCGGATGACTGACTATTCCACAGAAGAAGGCGCAAACCACCAAGGAGCAAGATGATGCAGCATGGAAGGAAAAGTACGGCGAGAAGGGTGCGAAGTTCATTCGCGAAACCGTGGACGAGAACGTGGAGCACTACGAATACCTGAAGCAGTTTGCTATCAAGGTCTAAAACCAAGAAGGTTGGCCTTGATCTGACGACGAAGATCTGACGATTTCCTTTTCACAGTCCAGCTTTGAAGACCTGGGCAATAAAGAAGTACTATTTTCCTACAACTATTCATAAAATGCCTCGGGCAATATCAAACAGTAACAAGACGAGTATATTTCTAGCGGCTGCACATCTTATACATGTCCCCTTTTGTTGGCCTGGCAGTAGCAAGCGGCCAATCGTAATATTCAGGTTGCAGTACTACTACAGCGCCGAAGCGCACAGGATATCTTCCCCAACAAACGACCATCACAACTGCACCTCTTTAAGTCCTAACAGATCCTTACGCGCCAAAATCATGGGTTATGCCAAACCTGGCTATAACAACTCCAAGAACGCCAAAACACAAAACGCCGTCATATTGTATATGCGTAAACACACAATAGTCATGCTCAACTGATGCGACCAAGCTCGATTTCGCGCCGCCGTTCCTCTCTGCTGAGCCCTCTGGAATGGTTGCTGCGTAGATCGCTATTGGAAGGGCGATGTTGCGTTCGCCCTCTGTCCTGCAATTGCTGCCAGGCCTGGCCCTCACCCAAGCTATCGGGCCTGCTGTGTGCGCGATCTCGAGCCCACGGTTTGTGTGATGCCTGCGGCGTGCCGACCAGCTCCTGACTCCGCTCGTGTCTCTCGTGTCTTTCTCGCTCCTCCGTGTCCTCTGGTAAATCTATTCTGAACGTCGAGCTGTTTGCGTCCGGGCTCGGTCTTGCGTCGCGCACTATCAGGGATGCCATTTGTTGGTTAATGTAGTCGTCTTCGTTGGTGGGTATAGGTCGTGGCTGCGATTCCGTGCGGATGGCTGTTGGGTACGTGTTTGCAATGTAGTTCGTGTAGAAGGATTGTTCTGAGTAGAGATTCGACCGCTGTGAGACTGCGTTGCGTCTCCTCGCAATGTGACGGCGTTTCCACCATAGCAGACTGGCGTACAAGGCTGTCGCAAACCCGCTGAGGACGGTAGCGCTTGTTGCGGCAGTGCTCCATCGGTAGCTGTTGGTAGCGAGGAAGTTGTAGAGGATTACAACAAGGCCGAATATGGACGAAGCGAGCGCTGGTCTGCGGCTGGGTTAGCATTGACTGTAGTGTTTGGCGCGAAGCACATACACAAACACGTTCTCAGCCTGGAACTCATCATTACGGCACGCAAAGCACAACAGCGCAGTGAACGAGTATCCAGCTGTGAGAAGCGCGACAACAAAAACAGACAGCACCGCTGTGCTGAACCTCAGGTCTGCATTCTTAGCATACAAGCCCGGCAATATCAGGTAGCTGTCGTCCATGTCAGCCTCCTCAGCTCGTTGAGCGAGCGGCGCGCGACTTACCCCCCCAAAACCATCCAAGAGGCCGTCATCGCTATGAAGCGCCAATACCATGGCACCCGCTCATGGCCCCCAGATTTGCCATCAGTAATGTTGATGTAATCGCCCTGGCTGGAGTGCATTTCGCGATGGCAACGCGCCTGTGGCGGCGGCGGGGTTGGTGGCCGGTTCGCGATTCAGGTGCTGAGTGCCTTACGACAACGGCGGAAGAGCCACCAAAAAGCCAACAACGCAGCGGCGCAACGAGCAGCTCGAAAAGCGAGACGCAACGCAAATGAACGAGTGACTTGGGTCTACGGAGAGGTCGGAGTCTCCCTGCCTCGTGCGCCGCAGACGAAGGATTGCGCGCACGCAGTCGACCTGGTTCAGCCTAATCACCTGCGGGCGGTTCCTAACACCTGCGGAGCGGTTCGGTTCGTGAGTGGGTAAGGCTAGCGGCCGAGGCACCTATGTGGGTGTGCGCCGTGCAGTGGTGGGAGCGTCGCGCTGTCGCAATGTCTGCTCCAACTAGCAGTCTGGAGGACTCCAGCAAGTGCAGGTTCAGATTCGAAGAGATGTGCGGAAGGGGAGGGGAAGCAGCAGAGCCAGGGCTGAGTGAGGTTGGGACCAAGGGCGCCGGCGGCCAATGTCTTCGTACTTCGCTGAGGCGGAGGACAGCCTGCTTCGGGCTCAGCCACGAGTCGTCGCTCAGGACGAGTGCAACCCTGGCTCACCACTCCAATCGCGTACGGCAAGGCGATGCGCCACTCTTAGGCCAGCCGCTTTGCGCGATCTTTCTCCATGGTGTTGTGGACCGTCGGTGACTATCTTTTGTTCTGTTGTGGTCGAGGCAGCGTCCGCGACAGAACCCTCATCATCACACAGCGCCCCGAGAGCACTTCGCGCAGCGCTCATCACGCCCATCAGCTTGTCAACTAGCCAAGGCTGTTTGCGAGCGCTGCGCTGGAGCGGCTGACTCCTGCGCCGCATCTCACCCAGCGCATCCAACGAGCAATCTCGAACAATTCGAGCCAGCAGTGCGGTGCGAACGCCACCCCCAATGTCTCCCATGTCCGGAGCGAGGTTTGGCGGGTGACGTATGCTTTTGGCGCACACGGTGATGAGAGTCTCTGACTGGCCGCTGAATGGGTCGTTTCAAGTGGACTGTCTGTCAGCTGTCTGTGGGGATCTAAACTTTGTAGACTATTGGATGTGAGATAGGAATGGCCCACACACACTCTTTCTCTATCTCTTCGTTCGCTGTCCATCTTGAGCCGAACACTGGTTCTCCATTGCATCCCAATATCGGTCATTGGAGGAGAAGCAACCACTCCCTGAGACCCGTAACCATGGGAATTCGCTTTGCCCTGCTCTTGCTGCGCAGGCGGTGCTCAAAGTTCTGCAGGTGCGGCTGATCCGTCCAACGTCGCACGTGGAGCCCATGCACCGCCGCAATCGATGCCATCAGGCGCAGTACATATATCAGCCGCTGCAGATGGGTACTCCCCTGAGAAAACACTTGATGAAAACGTCACTAAGCAATCGGGATCTTCCAAGAGGAAGGGGCTGTTCCTTCTAAGCTCCTCTAGTGAGTGCTTTTCGAAGGCGATTGCGATGTCAGAGCTACACCGACGGTAGTGACTGCATGCAATGGCATTGTGCCAAATTCCAGTACTGCGCACGCATGCCTAAGTCGTGGGTTCTGATCGCTTCGCCACGATCTACTATTAGCAGACTGGGCATGTCTTCTCTTCTCTGGATGCGCCTGAGGATTACAGTATGTTGCACATGATGTTCGAGGAATTGCATATAGAGACGCACTGATCACGTGAAGAAGAAGCTTTGGGCTGATGCCTGGACCAGCCAAAAGCAAAACCACACACGACCAGACTGCAAGGCACGACGTCTCTGATACGGTGTGATCGCCTGGGACGTGCTGTGAACCTGTTTTATTACATATATATATTTTATATTTTTCAAATCTCTCATGGATCACATCTCTTCCCAGCTAAAAGTTGGATATCTTCGATAGTATAGTGGTCAGTATTTCTGCTTGTCATTCTTTGGAACAGCTCGCAGGAGGCCGGGGTTCGATTCCCCGTCGGAGAGATACGATATTTTTGCCATTATTTGCAATATGGCACGCTAGCGGTGTTCTCTTTTTTTTTTTTTTTTGGGGTAAATACCCACCGTGAGGGCGGCAATTCTCAGAGAACAACAACCATAATGATAATGGAAACATGATCAGATTAAATTTTACATCTATAACGTCGGAGAGATATGATTCTTTTTGCTCCTTGAAATGTCCTTGCAGCAATATGTGGCCTACATTTTTGCTGCGCTGAGCCGAGGCTTACCACCAATCATTTTCTCGCTCGGTGTTGAAACAAGCCTAGATAGTACTCACTTCGGACTTTGGGCGTGATAATAAAAACAATCAGCATTCTCGGGGCGCATGCAGTTCTTTAAGCCTCCAAGACCGTCAACTTCACAATGCGTACTTATAGTCAAGTTTTGGAAGGCATGAAACTCTATTATAGTTATAAAGTGCAAATCGCTTGGGGTAATGCTGCACATTGCTCCTTGCTTACTAATGCATGCATTACGGATCCAAGCAGAGCCTCCGTCCTCATCTAAATTATTGCTGCGAGTCGCTATGATACCCGCAAGCCCCCGAACGAATGGCGGCTGTTCTTTGTTGCGTCAGATAGATCCCCGCACGACCCCTCAGCAGTGCATAAACAACGAGTATATAAGGCACCGGTTTATCTACCAACACCCGCAACTCACCTGCCCATCGATTCGAAAGAAAGACTAACGGTCTTCAATAAGTCATGACGGATCAAAAGAGAATTGGACTAATCGGGCTTTCAGCCAAGGGGTGGGGTCTTCAAATCCTTTCCACTAAGTACCTCCTGACCAAGCATATAGCTCCTGGGCAAGCCGATCCCACCTGCCATACTTGCAATCAACATCACATTACAAGATCACAGCTCTCCAAAACAGTTCGAAAGCATCTGCAGAAGCAGCCGCAAAAGAATACTCCCTGAGCGATGTAGCCACCTACGCTGATCCCGCCGCCATTGCCTCGGACCCCAACGTCGACATTGTAGCCGTCAGCGTCAATGTTCCCGAGCACTACGCTCTGACCAAGCCTGCCCTCGAGGCGGGCAAGGACGTCTTCGTCGAATGGCCCCTGGCTCGCAACCTTGCTGAAGCCGAGGAGCTCACTCAACTGGCAAAAAAGAAGGGCATCAAGACCATGATCGGACTACAGGCACGCCAGAACCCTTCCATCCTTAAGGCGAAAGAGATTGTCGAGTCTGGCCAACTTGGTAAGGTTCTGACTACCACAATGTATGGCCACGGCATGATTTTTGGTCCTACTGTGAATGAGAGTTTCTTGTACGCCCTACCGATCGAGGCAGGCGCGAACTTACTCACCATCCCCTTTGGCCATGCAGTCGACGCTTTGTGCTATGTTCTTGGTGAGATCAAGGATATCTCGGCAACGCTTGCGAACCTCCTGCCTGAGCTCGATCTTGTTGGCAAGGATGGCAAGCCGGCAGGCAAGGTCAAGAAGACCGCACACGATCATGTCAGCATGACAGGACAGCTCGCTAACGGTGGTGGCGTCGTAAATGTCACGTATGCAGGCGGCTTATCGCGCAGTAACCGCGACTTCCTCTGGGAGATTGTGGGTACGGAGGGCACGCTTGTGCTCGAGGGTCCGAAGATGGGCGGACATGTGCAAATGTTCCAGCCGACAGTCAAGCTGGCGAAGTCGAATGCGAAGGCGGAATTGTATGGTGCAACAACAAACGACAAGCACGATTTGGAAGCCGTTGAGGTTGAGAAGGCATCCGACCTGTCTCACAACGTGGGTAAAGCATGGGATGCTTGGGCTGGTGTCGGACTTGACAAGGGTCATAGCGTAACAACATTCGAAGATGCGCTACTGAGGCACAAGATGATCGACGCTATATATCGAAGTGCGGAAAACGGTACCAAGGAGAATTATGTATAGGTTGTTGACATAGTAATTCGAGGAAGTGCCGGTCATTACTACAGTGCGTTGCCGCTGTCAAAGCGATTCTCCTTCTATCAGTATCGACTATGCAAACGCGAAACACGTCATACTCAGCAACTCCAAGATTGATTGGCAGAGACAACTTGATCCAGGACATGCGTTGAAAACCAATTAACGTATGTACATCCCTATGTACAAATTTGAAGTTCGTGATGCAGGTTGCGGAACGCAACGAGAGCTTCTCTCTTCACGTGCTAAACGATTTAAGACTAGTGCCCTCTTGCTTTTCTGTTACGTTATGAGCATCCCTCCGCTGCCCACAAAGGAACTTTTAGTCAAGCTCTTTATATTCGCCTTGGCTTCTGTGATGTCAGAATGCCGCACGCAATACCTGTAGATGCTCTCTTCGAGAAGCAAACGTCTTGCGGCTGCGCAGCTGAGCAACGATGTCGTCATCTTTTCCAGAATGTTTCGCTCAACACATTCAATTCCACTATGTACTCCATGAGACTCCAAAGGCTTGGTAATGCTTGGGCGCGAAGCTTTCGACGCTTGATCTTCTGATACCCACCTCCTCCACGCCAGCAAGACTAGAGGTATCCACTTGCTCCGCGGACTTTTGGGCACCCCCAGTGAACTTCCCTCAATCTGATTCTCCATGTCTCGTCCAGACCCTGAAGAGCTGCCAAACATGTCGGACCATGAGCTGGAAGAGTCGGCATCTGTGGAGCGAACATCGAGATCCACTTCCCCGTCATCCAAAGAAGAATCGGGGCTTGAAGCACAACAACAAACAAGGCATGTGAACGAACCTCCAGCTGGAGAGAAACTCGCTCCAACGGCTACAAACAAGACCATCGGCTTTGCACCAAATGATCCAGAAAATCCCTTCAACTGGGCTATCACGAAGAAATACCGAGCATGCATGCTCGCGTGCGCCATGACTTTCATCGTCCAAGTCAACGGAACGATGATGACCAGCGCTGCTGAGCGAATCAACGAAAGCTTCCATGTTAGCGACGAAGTATTCCCACATTCATACTGGCCAGTGCTGAGCTGGAACTTGGGTGGTGCCGCCGCACCACTTGTAGGTCTGCCTTTGATGGAGAACTTTGGCGTGCGATATACATATCTGAGTATCTACGCTGTGTTGATCATTTTCATCATCCCTCAAGCTGTGGCTCAGAACTTCGCTACCTTGATCGTTGCTCGAATCATCACCGGCTCGTGCACAGCAACGCTAGCAAACATCACCTCTGGAATCGTAAGTGATATCTGGTACGCTGGCCTGACGAAGAGCTTCTTCACATCGATGTACATCTTCGCCCTTCTTTCTGGACTAAGCATGGGCCCGGTTTTCGGTAGTTTGGTGGTTCAGTACACCACCTGGCATTGGTACGACGCTGTCCCTCCAGCACCCACTCCATGAGCCTAGTCACTAACAACACCATAGGATCTTTATCGGCCAAATAATTTTCTACTCAGCTCTTCTCCCTGTCCTCTTCCTGGCCCTCCCGGAAGTCCGCCCAGACGTTATCCTACACCACCGCGCCGCCAAAATCCGGCGCGAAACCGGGGTCGCTGTGCACACCGCGCAGGAAAAGACAAAGACTAGCATTTCCGACATCCTTACCGAGACGCTTGTCCGTCCCACACGACTCTTGTTTACCGAAGGCGTCCTGATCAGCTTAGGCATGTGGTCCGCCTTCGTGATCGGCATTGCATTTATGTTTACTCAAAGCATCATGCAAGTCTACTCGGGCCTGTACGAATGGACGTTCTTCGGCACAGGGATGGTGCAGAGCGCCATCGTGATTGGGGAGTTGTTGGGCGTGTTCGCACAGCTGGCGCAGGATAGAGTGTACTTTGCGTCCGCAAAGCGGAATACAGAGAATCCAGGCCACCCATTTCCGGAAGCGAGACTGTATCTCAGCATTCCAGCGTCATTTGTTGGGCTTACGGCAGGCTTGTTTTTCTTCGCTTGGACGAGCTTCCCCAGCGTTCCATGGATTGTGCCTTCCATTGCGCTGGGGTTTGTTGGGTTCGGTATGTTCCTATGCACCACCGCCTTGACGACCTACATCGTTGACGCATACGCGAAGTATGCTGCCAGCGCAGTCGCAGGCGTTGCATTTTTGGAGAACTTCATGGCCGCATTCTTGCCGTTGGCAACGCAGAGTATGTATAGGACCTTAGGCTTTAATTGGGCGAGTAGCCTTTTGGGCTTTATTGCATTAGTGTTGAGCTGCATACCTGTAGTTCTGATCAGATACGGAAGAAAGCTCAGGGAGAGGAGCCCCTTCATGGAGGTGGCGGGTCACAACAAAGACTGAAGACTGAACAGAGCCAAAGTTCAAGAGTCATTTGACGAGTCGTAAATCATTTTATAAGAGATGGAGCTTCGCCCTTGCATCCCAATGTTCATGGTCATGAGTGGTGATATCTATGTTCGCTTGTACATTTAAACCTTGCGCTCAACAGTGTGCTCCTCGCCCTGGACATGTGCGCCAGAGTTCTCCATCTCGATAGTAGCAGCCTTCTCGCCAGATTGGTCAAGGACCTCAGAAAGGCCACCAGATCCAGCGGTAAGAGCCGCACCCTTGCGACCAATGAGGTACCAGGGCAGGTTGAACATCTCGTCGAGAGCCTCAAGGCTGCGTCCGCTTGTCTCGGGAAGGAAGAACCAGACCCACACGAGACCAATGGCGGTAACACAGCTGAAGAACATCATGGTACCGCCGGTGGTCATAGATAAGAACATGAGTGGGACAGCCTTCGAGTTTCCGTATTGGTTGACGAAGTGAAACGTCATGGCGAAAGATCCACCCAAAGCACGCAGGCGAAGGGGATATATCTCAGAGTTGATCAGGTACTGAATGGAGTTCCAGCCCAGTGCCCATCCGAAACCGCTGAAGTAGATCATGACAATGGCGCCCATAGCCGCGTGCTTCTGGCTTGAGCTCTGGGGCACAGACTTGTCAGAGATCTTGTTGTCGATAAGGAGGAAGATGGCCATATAGAGCATCGAAACCAATTGTATCGTGATACCGGTTGACAGGGAACGCTTGCGGCCAATAAAATCGATAAGGAAGAATGCGCATAGCATACTGGAAACGAACTTAACAACCTATAAGATGATTAGCAAGGCTCAGGCAATCCAAAGGAGCGGGTTTTTCATACGCCAAAGATCGCAGTAGCGAACAATTTCTCGTTCTGACCGGTCGTACCCATCATGGCGAAGTACTGGGGTGCGTAGATGGTGATACTGTCTGGATTAGCAAAAAACCGAGCACTATCGGAGAGTCAGCACTTACGAATTCGCGCCACTCCACTGACCGAGCAGTTGGGACATGACAGAGAGCTGAAGGCGGTAGAGGTTGGACTTGCTGGAGAACATCTCCCTGATAGGTCCAAGCCAGGATGTGCCCATGGTAGCCTCACGCTCACGGTTAAGCTGGTCATTGATGTCGATGATCTCTGTTTGTATGTACGGGTGATCGGCAGGAAGCTGGCGGAGCTGCGCAAGGTTCTTGAGAGCTTCCTCGTGGCGACCAACCTTGATAAGCCAACGTGGGCTCTCCTTGGCGCCGAAAGAAAGGATGAAAATTACACCAGCGAACATCAAATGCATGCTGTTAGGCACAAGCCACTGCGCATCGGTTTTTGACGAAATGTGGATCGAAGAACCCCATGAAGCAAAGTATGCCAGCATGATGCCAATGTAGACCGCGCCAGAAAACGCGCACACGCAGAGACCGCGGATGGCACGAGGAGCAGTTTCAGCCAGATATGTAGGTGCGACGACGGTAGTTTGACCGATACCAACGCCAGCAATAAATCGACCAGCGTAGATCATGCCAATGCTTCCAGTTGCGCTACTGGCCAGGAAAATGGATACACCAATGACCCAGATAAGGCAAAGCTGGCGTGTTGCCCAGAGACGACCGATACGATCTGTGACGACGAAAGCGACCAGAGCACCAAGGATAGAGCCCATCTGTACCATGGAGGTGATGTTGGACAGAAGCTCGGCCCTTTCATGTTCGGACTTGTTCTCATCTTCGAGGCCAAACTTCCGGATAAAAGGGTCCAGCTCAGCGGTTGTACCAATGAGACCCTCATCGATACCACGTGCGGCACCCATCAAGCCAAAGACTGTGGAAAGTTAGCAAATTTGATCAAAAATTGATTTTAGGTCTCCCACCGAGTACACCATACCACAGGCGCCAGTTGAGTGACTCCTTCGGTGTGTCCTTTAAATTCTCCTTCCATGGGTTTTGTAGCTTGAAAGGCATGATGGGCAGACTTCCAGATATTTGAGACTAAGACGGGGCGAGCCACAAGCTGAGAAGTCGATGTAATCGGCCAGACAGGAAGCGGATGAAGCCTGGAAGTCGAGCTGGGTGGGAGCTTCTTATAGAGCAAGCCCATTTGCGGGGTGGTAATGCGGAGGCAATTCGACCGTGTGGGCAGCATCTCGCTTTCCCCAGAACCCTGTACTCCGATTGTCACAACTGGTGCGATACCCAGCTGTGCTATGTGGGCCTTCTCCAGAACAGCAAATTGGGCCGCTCACCGGGCTCTCCAAAGCGATGGTCTACGCTAAGCAGGCATGTTCGACACGGGACACTTCTGCGAACTTCTTCCTGTGCGCGGCCGTCAATGCTGGACCAGACAAATCGCCTGAACAAATTACACCGGAAATGCTGAGATGGCGCCAACGAAGACATAGTGCCCGTATTCTTTTCGCAGTGACTATTGCAGCCGCAGTTGATGGCGGCCGGCCTATGAGACTCGCATGAGGCTTAAGGGCGTTTCTCCGCTCTGCAGATGACCAAACGCCGCTGAGCAAAAGCCGAAACTTGAGTGGCTGCATGTAACCTTGTCGTTGGGCGGCGTTTCGAACAAGGTTACATGCCTAGCCGCTGCCAGTGCGCGGCGTGGTGCTTCGCATCCTTGAGCGGGGAAGCTTTTCTTGAGTCGTGCCAGTGTGGAGCTTAGCATCGGAGCGCCCATCCAATGACAGTGTTCTAACCCTGTCAGCTTAACATCGGAGGCGGTTGACATGCCACCCTGAGGTCAAATTGCACCCCGCAAAACCCCGATGGTTTCTGATTCGGCAGTTCTGGCCAATTTGCGCGTGGGGAGGCAGTACCGACAATGACCCGCGGAGATCGACGAAGCCTTGACTGGCAGTTCAGCACCAGTGCCTCTCGTCACGAGGCACGCCCGCGACTCGGGGCACGCTCACACTGGCTGGTGTAAAAAGTCGAGTGCTGGCGCTCCGTTACAAACGGGCCCTCGGCGCAGGCGGCGAAGTCAGCAGTATGCATGCGGCTCCGACGCGTTGGGCCTCCGTGTTCAGGGCTTCCACCTCGGCTGCCACAAGCGGTATCCCGTCCCTCAGCCGCTTTTCCTTGTTCAAGTCTTCGATTTCGCCTGGAAAATAGATGCGGTCGGTACCAGACATCCGATCGGACCCAATGACGCGCTTGTATAGGTAATCCATCCGCTCTTTGAAGTCTTCGATACTCATAAAGAGGTCTGGCTTAATGGCAACAAGAAAATGACCGACATCTGCTGGTCTTGAAGGATCGTAAGGATTTGTGACATGGCCGGCGAACGCGCTCCCTGACAACACCCCCGAGAATACATCCATCATGATAGCGATAGCGGAGCCTTTTGGCCCACCCATACGCAGCATGACACCTTCAAGCGCCTTGGCTGGATCTTGTGTTTGGTGGCCATCCTTGTCGAGTGCCGAGTCGCCAGGAATCTTCTCCTGTCTTCGCAAAGCTTTGTAAATTTTGCCACGAGCTGCTACTGACGGCGCCATATCCAGGATAAACGGTGGTCCTTTCCCTACTGGAGCTCCACAAGCTAATGGAGAGACTCCCATAAGTTTGGACCTGCCGCCCCACACGGGTAGGGCGGGCGATGAGTTTGTGAAGACGAAGCTCATCATGCCTGCGTCAAGTGCTTGTTGAACACACCAGGCGGACATTCCGAAGTGGTTTGAATGCTTAACTGAGACCACGCCGATACCGATTTCTTTTGCCATGTCTATTGCTGCAGCCATGCCCATATGTGCTGCAAGAAAGCCAAAACCATTGTGACCGTCAACTTGAGCGACAGCTGGCGTGACTCGGCGCAAGGTTGGTGATGCGGTTGCGTCAAGTACACCCTCTCTTATGCGAGCCATGTAACTAGGGATTCGGTTGCTGTGCCCAGGCATTAGTGCTCGTGCAACTGTATCAGGCCATCTCAGCATAACTCACATGCCGTGAGTATCCACTCCACGCAGGTCAGCTTCAACCAAGCATTTGGCAATAATGACTGCGTTATCTTTCGATACTCCGTTACCGACAAGGACCTGTTCAACAAATAATCTTGCGTTGCCGGCGCTGGCATGCTGCATCGAGTGGGTGCTGGCGCACATATTCGCTGGCGACGATAGCTGTACCAAGATTCCTTTTAGTACGGTCCTCCAGGGTTAGGGGAAGAAGCGATTCAAATAAGCTGTAGACTTTCGTGAGTCAATGTGTTGAAGTGCAGCTTTCAGCAGCTTTTTCCATTATGAGGCTCTGTTACGAGCGGAGCGGGAAAGACGGCCGGTCGCACACGGATGCCGCCCGCTGAGACGGAGAATTTCCGAACGGGTAAATGCCGCAACAGTAGGTAGCGCAGAGCATCACAAAACATTATGGAAGGTGTCGAGTACACAAGATTGAAGACTCGCAGAGATTGTGTCTGAAGGTCGCAGATGGCAGTCGTGAAAAGTGTGTTGCAACCTGCGGGTTCTTCCGATCAAAACCGGTACAACCCGACTACTGTGGAGCGCTTAAGTACGTGGATTGCACACCCAACGTTCCATATGTAGAGCATCGCCATCTAGTATCCAGATTCTCGGTGGCGTTTCTTCTACTCTGAGCGTACCTGTGTTACCCATGAACCCCATATTTGCGAGAGATTCCTGGTACGATTTTGATCAGGCAAGATCGCAACATTGATAGGTGATCGTTGTCACAGAACGACATTAAACGAAAAGAATCGTGCAGGCAGGCTGCGCTTTCCTGTGCAGCGAGCAGCTGTATACATGGAATTCACATGCTGCTACAACACTTTAGCGCATGCAGCTGGAATTTGCTTCGCGGAAAAACTTTCATTGGTCAGTCTCCGTACGCTCAACATTGGCGGTCACACGATTCGAGCCTTTTTATATGGTATACTGATGTTGTACTATCTGTGTGCTGCCACTATGAGGATGCAGTATGTACTTCGTAGTCCATCTGCGGAGCAGTATTCAAACGAGATTCCTGATCTAGGCCACATTGGCTCTAGCCGCACGCGTCCACGTCCTGGCTGTCGACAACTCCACATCCAGACCCCGCACCAATAGTTCTCCGGACTCGTTGTCGAAATGCTCTGCGCAGTGTCTCCATGCTGTGCTCTGTTTCACTCAGAGGATGTTTGGCGCTCATGACAAATGTATTTCTTGGCCTGCGGCGGCCGCTATGCCTACTTCAGCGCGAAATGCGAAACTCGAAACAACGTGCGGAAGCGAAAGGTTCGAAAGATGATGCCTAATTGCATGCCAATAAGTACAGCTGTGTGTAGTGTATTATGGGCAGATATTTAGACCTGGAACGTTCAAGGCCACAGTCACCACCTGAACTGCTCTATGCAGTAAAAATGAGGATCGAACTATTCACGCTTGCTTTTGGTTTTGGTGTCGCTTCACACGTGCTGCTCTTTTCTAGGGGAGAATGGGATCGACACTCTCCAAAGGTCTTATTCGCTCACATACTATTGAACACCGCGATCTTTGCGGCCTTCATACTCAGATCCGACTGGTCCCTTTCAAAATGTCTCATGGAAACATATCTAGTCAGCTTTGTTGTCATCAGTGGCGTCGTCGGTTCGATGCTTGTGTACCGGCTATTTCTTCACCCACTCAGATCTTTCCCTGGACCGCTTGAAGCACGCGTATCCTCCTTCTGGGTATTTCGAAAGCAGTGGCCGGACTTGAAACTCTACATTAAGCTGCGGGACATTCACAATCACTATGGCGACTTCGTACGTATTAAACCGAGGGAAATTTCAATCTGTCACCCAGATGCAGTCAACGACATCCACGGTCCGAGGAGCAGAATTCGCAAGGGCGAATTTTATGAACAGATTCACCCAGCACATAGCCTTCAGTTCACTCGCAACCCCAGCCAGCACAAAGCTCAGCGCCGATACTGGGACAAGGCCTTCCAGACTAAGGGTGAGCGTTATCGAATGTACTACTGGAGGAGACATGACTAACATCTCCCACCAGCCCTCCAGGAATATTCACCACGTATCGTGAAGCACTACAGACGACTGTTGGACATATTCTGCGCCAAAACTGTAACGGGCGTGCCCATTGACGTCAGCACATGGTTCATGGACCTTTTCTTCGATGTGGTCTCAGACTTGACTTTTGGAGAGTCTTTCAACACGTTGACAACAGGCGAACGAAATCCTGTCATTGGGGAGTTCCTGCAAAACCAGAAGATTGTAGGCTTTGCTCTATTGAACATGTGGATATTTCACTTGATCAGGAGTATACCTGCAGTTGCAGCGCGGCTCCTCTACATGATGCAGTGGTACGCTAGCGCTATATCTAGGCGGAAGGAGGTACGTGAGAGGTCTTCCCACAAACGCCAGTGGTATGCAAATGCTTTGAAGCAGAGGGAACAGGTCCGTTGGCTTCTTTCCAACAGACTCCACTAACTCAAGAAGATGAAAGCTATTTCGCCAGATTTCTACACCTACCTGTCACAGTCTGACACGTTCGATGTGGATGGCATTCACGAGGCTCAACTTGCAATCATTGCTGGTGCCGACACTAATGCTATCACCGTCTCCAATGCCTGTTACCTCCTCTGTCGATATCCAGAGTACCAAAAGCAGCTATTCGGGGAGCTACGTGACTTGCCATTTCACGGGGATATAGTGGATGATGGTCATCTGCTACACAAACCTATCCTTTCGAGTGTTATCAACGAGACTCTAAGATTGTACCCGCCCGTGCCTGGAGGCCTTCAGCGCGTCACACCACCAGAAGGTGCGACCATTGCTGGGCGTTATGTTCCCGGTGAAACTGTAGTCTCAACTCCTACATACGCGCTCCATAGAGGTACGTAGACTTCCTCCTTGGATATACACGAATCTTATCTTCATAGATTCTCGCTCGTTCGTTCGACCAAATGATTTTGTCCCTGAACGGTGGACCTCACAACCCAGCCTCATCCTGCGTAAAGACACGTTTATTCCATTCTCTTACGGCACTTATAATTGCGCTGGAAAGCCATTAGCGATGATGCAGTTGCGCATGGTCATTGCCATGGTTGTCAAAAAGTTTGAGATGTCTTTTGCGCCTGGTAAAGAGGAGGAATGTGAACGCTACATTCACAATCAGGCAGATTGCTTCACACTGCACCTTCGTCCACTTCCACTGATGCTGAAGGAAAGAGTCAAGCAGGAATGATCGTCCTGCATTCACCTACAAGCTATAGCATTCAGTGAACTTCACCTAGATTTGTGCTCATTCGAAAGCGTTACTGAAGAGCTTTTGCGCGGTTATACCTGCCGCTCGAGAATCCCAACGCCCGGTCACTCATATTCGGCAGCCGCAACTTCTTTGATCTCGCCACATCTTCAAAAACCCTCTACAATGTGCAGCTGCTCGTTCTGTATTTAATTTGCACACATCTCCTTTCAAACACAACACTCGACCGTACGGCCAGCTACTGCTAACAGCGTATACGTTTTGAAAGAATATTTCGTGGAGTGCAGCGTTGCTCCCCTTGGTCTCATATTGGTTGTTTGCCTCCAAGCTCGTTGCGGTTTCGGCGGGCGCAGCACAGCTTTAGTTTTCACCTTCACTTTGTATCTTTACCATCACTTTACGCTAATTAGCACAGAAGTCTTAAATGACCTTGACTACCAGCTCGATCTTCTTAACACAATCAAACAACCTTTTAATTCTTGATTGCGACGATCGCACACCATTCCTACCACGGCAAACCATACATTCTAAGTCATTTCGCCATAATGCCGCCCAGAAAGCAGAAGATCATCGTGATCAAGCCTCGCAAGGCCAATCGACCGAGAAAGCGCCAGCCCAGTATGCCGCATCTGAAGCCAAAGTCGAAGAAGCTCATTGTCAAGCTCAAGCTGAATCCAAACACATACAAAGACACACAGTTCAAGGCAGATTTCGATAGAAGTGCCAATGCTGACAAAACTTCGGACGTGGAAAGTCAGGGCACAAGGCCTGGAAGGAGGCAGAGGAGGAAGACCCATCACCCTGATATGGTCTTCGGCAGTGAGATGGACCATCTTATCACATCGTCTGTTGCCATAGGTAAAGTGGAAGCCGAGGAAGATGTTCACATGGACAGCTCACCGCGTAAGCACCTGATCCATGTTATGGCATATTAGCAAAACTCTGCTAAACAGAGACAGCCATCATTCTCAACCTGCGCACGCCCACACCCACGCCCACACGCCAAGGCTTCCCAGATACCATCAAAGGCACATCCACATCGCTGCCTCGCAGTGTCGGCACAGTGTCACAAGACGTCCAAGATATCCTTAATACGCTCAAGTCTTCGCCATATATCCAAGTGGACTTGCCTAATGTTTATGCTTCCGGAGGAACAGCTGTGATTAAGCCCTACACCGCCAAGCTCCTTATCGAACTCTACATCCAATGCTACCAGAACCAACTTTGGCACTTCTGCGACCTTGTTGCAGACACGTGGATCCGCGCGCTGCAGGCCGCAAACAAACGCACTCAGAGAAGCGAGAACGTGGAAGACCGCATGTGGAGGAAGAACGTTGCGCTCGACAAAATATTTGCTGAGAAGAAAAAAGGGTTCAAAGAAGACCTGTTTGAATTTGGGTCCGATATAGAGGATCCAGAGCTAGCCAGCGATGTCACAATCATTAGCGCTGAACGTCTGCACGAGCTTTATGCACATACCAACTCAAAGTGCGGTGGGAGGCTACTTTGGGCAGACGCCATAGCACTGTCCGGGAGAAAAGCGGAGCATGATATCACAAGGCAACCTGGAGCTTGGCCAGAAGGATTGTTCTTCGATGTCATGTGCACTAGCTTGCGTATGATGGGCAGGAAGCTCACACTCAAGATCGAGGAGAAGTACGAGGGTGCATGGTGCAGGTACCACGAACACGGTAAGCATGGGGTGCCATGCTATCGAAGGTTGGCCTGGGAGCAAAAGGACGATGGAATAGTAGCGGAGGACGAGCACGAACACGAAGTAGAGACGGACAAATACTTAAGCGACATAAAGGGCAAGAAGCGAGCGCATGAGATGGCGGGTGAAGAAGGGAGAGACGATATCAAACGCGTGCGTTTCGATACTGGTGCTGATTCTGAGGTGCATATCGTTGATTCTGGTGACATTGGCGGGGAGGACAAGTCGGAATAGGAAAGTTGAGCATAGTCAATGAGACTATGATGCAGCTGTAATGGCATCTTGAAGGGATGAAGTGTACGTAGCATCTTGGTCAGTTCTTAGACCTGAGGCGGAAATCAAGTGAGCAGTGACGAAGATCAGCGAACTTTGAATTAAGGTTTTATGTACGATTTATTGATGGGTTTTACTTTCTGCTCAACAAATGTTTCAGCACCACGGAAGTTTGATACATTAAATAAGAAAGAAAAATTTGCAAACGTGCAGTGACTGTATGAAACAGTACGTGTGAATAGAAAAGATATCCATCACTGTGTCCTTCTGTCTCAGCCTTTACACCAGCAAACAACCCTTTTCCAGCATCAACAAATGAAGGACTAATAGTCTTGACTTCTAGGAGCAAAGCTTAGATCTGACAAAGTTAGCAAGGAATCAATTCAGAAGGAACTTACAACTCGTTCTCTGGTTTCTGGAATCGGTGTACTTTTCACGTGCCCAAGCGTGTCATTGGCTAAGGCTGTAAGGAATCGAGAAGAATTGAGCGCCTGGTGGCCAGTTCATGAGTTGCACTACTTGCGAAAGCTCTTCAGGGCCCTGCTCTTCCCGTGTAGCCGCTTCTAGTACATGGATTGCAGTCGATGAGCTGTCACTAGGTACATCTATTCTAATCGGCTGTTGCTCAACATGGTTCATCGCGTTCTCGATTGTCTTATAGAGCGGCTCAGATTCGCTCGGTTAAACCACGGGAGACCAGAATCCTGAGTTTTCATTAAGATTCGAGAAACGTCTGCTTGTATGCATAGTCATGAGCTATGCAACCCCTACATGTTACAAAACAGCAAGATGAACGCCATGGTCATTTTTGCTTATTCTTTGTATTGGTGCTACATAGTATCCAAGAAATACGCTTACAACATTGCTTAATGCAATTTAGCCAAAGTATGCTTAGAGCTCATTATCAAGTTCATCCGATCTGCAATCTGGATGTCAGAGACCCTCATTGGTGCACCTAAGCCTCCCAAAAGTCGCCGGCCAACCACCTATTGACCATCTCCAGAGAGGCCTCGGGTTGGTCGTACGGGACCATGTGGCCACCAGCGTGCAGCCTCAAGAACGTGAAGTTGCCGCTCGACTTGACCTCACCAACCTTCTTGCCATCACCGTCAATCTTGAAGTCCTTCATCTCTGCCTTCTTGTACTCTTTCTGGCCGGGCCACTCGAGAGCTTCGGTCCAGGCCTTGTTGCCGAGCCAGTTGCATATGTAGTCGGCATCACCGGCATAGACAAGAACAGGAATCTCCTTGAGGATTCCAGGAACAACGCGGTGGAATGGCTTCATCCAGTCGCCACCGAGAAGGAAGTTGCGGTTGATGTCAAAGTTGCAAGACTCGTAGTTGCTGACCTCAGCGCCAACGGCCTTCATGACCTCCTTCTTATTGAGGTAACCCTGAATCCAGTCAAGCTCGTCGTAGCAGAGGCTGTTGCTACCACAAGGCTTGCGGACATCGTAGACGTTCTGGCCAGTGCGCTGGTAAGGGCCGATCATAGCGTTATTGCAGTAGATGGAAGCAGGCACACAGCTCCAGACAGACTCAGAATTGTAGCAGTTTTCGATCAGGCTAAGGCAGCGGGGAAGAGCGTTGTCCATAGACCTGCAAGAGCTCTCATCCAGGACGGCCGGCCATCCACCCTCACCGCAAGCCATAGGGCGGTACTCAGGGTACTGGGTGAGTCCATCAGTCAGACCATTGCCGATCAGGACAGACTGGAGGTTGATATTGCGCTTCTTGTGAGAAAGGATCTCAGAGGCAAAGACAGGAATGTAGTGGCCAGCGTACGACTCGCCAGAAATGTGGAAGCTCTGCTCCGAATATTCAGGGAACTGCTTGAAGAAGAGAGTGAGCAAGGCGTAGACGTCCTTGCCGGCGGCAACTGTGTTGCTGACCGAGCCACCAGAGTATGAGTAGCCAACGTTGACGGGCTGGTCGAGGAAAATGACCGAAGCATTGCTGTTCCATGAGTAGTCGTTGTGCTTGATCTTCTGGTCCTTTGTAATTGAGGCGGGACCAAGCTCCATGAAGAGACCAGTCAAGCTCGAGCACCCGGGTCCGCCGTTGAGCCAGAGCACTACGGGATCGTTCTTGGGATCGTTGCGAGACTCGAAGAACCCTGAGGGACGATTAGACGTTGTAGCAAACAAATGACCATCAGGGTACTACTCACAGTAGAAGAGGTGCTTGTCTTCCTCATCATCGTCAAGGTAACCGCTGTACTGCTTGACCTTATCGACGCCGAGAACACTAGGGTCGACGTGCTTTGCACGCAGACTGTAATTCTCAAGTTTGCCATCAATTTCACGCTCCTTTTCGCCGTTCTCGTTCTCGATCCAGACGCTCTGGACGTCAGCGCCCTTGACAACGTAGTCCCATTCGGAGTCATGCTTGCGAGTGTGCGGCTTAGGGTTGGAGAAGAAGGCGGCCTTCTCCATCTGTTCTGGGAACATCATGGCGACCTCATCCCAGATAGCGCGTGCCTCGCCGGTGAGTGATTTGAGGTTCTCCTCAAGGTTCTGCAGCGGCTTTGTCCACGAGCTGGTGTCGAAGCCCTTGAAGGACTCAGGTGCCTTCAGCACCTGCTGCTGCGGAATGGCAGCGGACGCTGCTCCAAAGAGCAGGGCCGATGTAGCTACCTTCATGGTGGGTATGATGGAGCTTCCGGAGCTCAGCGATCGCTTGGTAACAAACGAAGAACAATTCAATGAAGTGGATCAAGGGGTAGCGAGTATGTGGAAGAGAAGATGGATTGGGGAATGGGTGGGGAGGATAAGGTGTGAGAGATGAAGTGTTGGAGAGATGGAAGCTTGGTGACCAGGCAACCTCCAGCCACCTCAATGACGAAGCTAGGCTTATCAGCTGGTGCTAGTCCGAGCGCGGGCAGCTCACGAGGCCGAACCATTGGCGTTTCAAGATGGGCCCGCGGTTATGGAAGCTCTCCCGAACGCCTCACTGTTGCATCGAGGCATCATTGTCCGGAAGCATGTGACGCAGCTTGGAACTTGCATTCCTGCTGGGGCGTTCCGTCCCTTGCCCTGTGATGCCTGAAGCTTGGGGCGTTCCTGCATGGTTTCCGTATCTGGCTTAGTTCAGTATGAGCAAGAATATGTCATCGATCCCCCGCGCCGTCAGTGCACGCAACTTTAATATTTACGCCGCAGTACGTTTGTGCACTGCCAAACACACTAGATTCAAGCGCACAAAATGCCTATAAATCAGCCATCTAATCAAATCAAACTGACCAACGTCTCGTTGGTGCGCATGAAGAAGGGTACGCAACCCTCATCAAAACATTTCTTACGAGTAGAGTCACTGATACTGCACAGGCAAGAAGCGTTTTGAGATCGCATGCTACAAGAACAAAGTTCTCGAGTGGCGCAACAAGATTGAGAAAGATCTGTCCAATGTTCTCCAGATCGAGAATGTCTTCCTTAACGTCAGCAAGGGCCAGGCGGCGCCAAAGGCCGACCTGGACAAAGCCTTCGGCAAGAAACCTATGGAGGAGATCATTCTAGAGATCTTGGACCATGGTGAACTTCAGGTCGGAGAGAAGGAGCGTGGCGCCGAGCTCGAACGTACAAAGAACGAGGTCATCGATATTGTGGCCGGCAAGCTCGTCGACCCCCGGACAAAACGCGTATATACCACAGGCATGATCGAGAAGGCGCTGGATCAGCTGAGCTCTCAGACACAGGCCCAACAACAAGAACACAAGGCAGGGACAGAGACACCAGACGGAGAAGAGAAGTCCAAGGCAGCAGTACTGCCCAAGTGGAGTGGCATCGTCACAACTAAGTCTGCTAAGTCACAGGCGCTGTTTGCCATGAAGGCTCTTATCGCCCACCAGCCAATTCCAGTCGCACGCATGCAGATGAAGCTGCGGGTCAGCTGCCCCACCTCGGTACTCAAGCAGGCAGTCAAGAGCGCGCCAAAGGCACAAGCAGACGGCGAGGAGAAGTCGGCTACTGGTACAGTCAAGGATACAATATTGGCATTTATGGAGAAGGTAGAGAGCCAGGATACCATGGGTGCCGAATGGGAAGCTGTGGGCCTCGTGGAGCCTGGCGCGTTCAAAAGTCTGAACGAGTTCATCGAGAGCCAAACCAAGGGCCGAGGAAACGTTGAGGTCATGGAAATGGCTGTTGGTGCCGATGATTGAGTGGTGACACGTTGAGGAGCATACAGTGCGCAGCAGTGTCTCGGTCATATGCATGCTGTCGACCGCCTCATCTGCACTGTGCCTGAATGCCTCCGCGCCCTTAGCCCCCATGGCCTCGAATCGAAACTCGAGTCTCCACGGCACGTTTGTCAATTCTTACCCCGTCCGCCGGGCCGACCCATCTCTAACGATACCCAAACGAGGGCATCCGGCGTATAGACAGCGCCCTTCAGCAGCATTAGGTAGACTTGCGATATCTCGTCTCTAGGCTCCGCCGTGCATTCTAGCTCCGAGCTTGATAGTGGCTCAACGGGTCCATGAACCATGATACTTCTTACTTGAGGACAGGTAAGGTATGTACATACGTCCAATCCACGCCCTTTCATCACGGCATGAACATCTCAGTCATTTCAAGTCTTCGTGGATACTTGCTTAAAGTGTGCGTTTGAACTCAAAAGGCAATTGCAACCCAGGGCCAACTGTATAATCCATGGTTCTGAACGTCGTCCCATGTGCTGGTGCCTGTTCATCTGCTGATTGGCGGGTATCATTCAAGGCTGCATGCAGAGCCACCCCCTGCTCACCACGTCACTCCGGTAACGTCGCGACCTCATCACGGAGCTTTATGGTCGCCTGATTTCTCGAACCTTCCAAAGCAGATGAGTAGACAGGGCGATCCATGACTGTTGCGAAACGTTCGACACCCACATCAAGTCCCATAAGGATTCTTGCACATCTGTGTAGCAAGTAGAGCAGCGTCCGACATTAGGTCTCGTCATGCTCTTGCCTCCAATTTTCCATCCCTTTTGCGTTTGTGGTTCCGCTACAACTCATCCAGCCTATTATATCTGTACCCAGACCTCGATGCAACATGCGTTGGGAGGACAACGCATTGCATTTCATTTATTGTCCGTCCACTGGCATCTTAGCCCCTTCCCCGCATTCTGTGACTATGGAAATTAGCGCCCTGTAAAGCGCTTTATCGGGTTCTTGGGCGCGTGGCGTGGTTGCAGCCAGCTATGCAGGGCCAGCGAAACGGCCTCACGTTTGCCCTACGGTAGGTACTGGAAGAACAGAGCGGAAAAGAGGGTGCTCATATAAGCCTTGCTAGCGGCATGATTGAGGTGTAGGCTCAGGCCTTTGTCTTCACTACTATCTCAGCCTCACCAGGTGAGGTGAGTTGCTGCCCTTGTTAGACTCAGCTTTAGAGCTCTAGGCGATCTCTTCGCACTCTCAACGATTATGGCAGCCTTCCTGGCCCCACCGCCGCGGACACCTAGCCCAAAGATCCGCATACGATCACAGTCGTTCTCATTCGATTCTCCGTCCTCTATAACCAGACTAAGTGCATCAACTCCAATCGAAGAGTCGCCATACTCCAAATCAACGGGCAGTATCAGCCTAGCAAAGGCGACACCGCAACGCCATGTTCTTCTCCCACTCAGGACCAGAATGAGCGAGGCGTCTATATCCGACTCTTCAAGTGCTATGTCAATCTCCACAGCCAGCTCGCCCACTAAGTCCGAGCACGACCTGCACCTCGACGACCTACCAGAAGGCAACCTGCTCGGACTTTTTGAGAACGCACAAGCGCCGCGCCGTTCAGATGCGCTAAACTCGCACCCGCCGCGGCCGCTGTCGCCGCTATTTTCCGAGTCCCCAGCGAAGAGACCACGTTTGGCTCTGCCGCCCATGGCTCTACCATCACATAGCGAGGATATGATTGATGTAGGCCCAGCGTCTCCATTTGCGTACCAGGACCCTAATTCCACAATGACTTCGCCCTGGTTGGTGCGTGTTGTACTCGACTTGCATGATGTCCATCGATTATCATGGATGAACATCAGTGATGTTGTAAGCAGGATGTATGGGTCACAAACAAGCAGCGCAGAAGTGCTGGATATTTTGAGCGGGAACGGGAGGGTGAAGAGGATGTGGTGGGATTGAGTACAGTGCCCGCAGACACTGCCCGAGATGAGGGTACCGTGGCAACATCTTGGGTACAGATTTCGAGATGGCTGGCTCGTTCATGTTGCAGTTTCTCATCGTGCATTTCCTTTTTCTTTGCATATTCTGGCGCTTCACGAACGATGACACGACTCACGACTTTAAGACACGGTGGATACAGGATTGTCTTCTTTCACGGCATCATGCGTTATGACTTACGACTCACGATTACGACTTTACGACTAGATGAGATGGCTCTGTTGTGCTATGTAGAAGTACTTGAGATTCAACTGCATTTAATACACGTGCAATCACCACTTTGTCTATCGCACTTCCAGACGATGTCCGCATTACAGATATTGCCTATGCAGATTGACGGAGTCAACACGAGAATGCAGCGTGATATTGCGCATGGAATCGCGCATGATGCGCCTCGGCAACAGCTGGCATGTTTTAAGTGGCTGCGGATGCACGACGCAATATCCGCTTCCGAAGACGAGTACAGTGATGTGGAATAATCGACAAGGCGTCGCAGCACCATAGTACCAGTCGGAGACTTGGACATCCATGAGCAGGGTGAATAGATGGGTCAAGGGAAAAGTGTCAGTAGACAAGATGAACTTGAAATCGTTGGTATAATTTTCTGGTACAGGCTGTATTCTTCTACCTCGACCTGTCCTTGATCGCCACCCCTCATTTAAAGCCGTGTAAAGCGCATATTCCAGCCAATGAATGCCATAAAACACCGTATGTGCACCACCCATTTCATAAAGCCTTGATACACCACACCAGCCCGTTGCTGACTCCAGCCGGGAGCGCATAATATTTAGCCCTTCTTCTTGGAGACACCAACAGTGCGACCGCGGCGACCAGTGGTCTTGGAGTGCTGACCACGGACACGGAGGCCCCAGTAGTGACGGAGACCACGGTGGGCACGGATCTTCTTGAGGCGCTCGAGATCGTCACGGAGCTTGGAATCGACACCGTTGGCGAGGACCTGGGTGTCCTTGCCGTCGACAACATCGCGCTGCCTGTTGAGGAACCAGGTGGGGATCTTGTCTGCGGGGTATTAGATGTGAAAGAGGCAAGGTGGACATGACGGAACATACACTGCAGAGGGTTCTGGATGATGGTGACAATGCGCTCAAGCTCCTCAGAGGTGAGGTCACCAGCGCGCTTGGTCAGATCGACGTCGGCCTTCTTGCAGACCAAGTTGGAGTAACGGCGACCGACACCCTTGATCTTGGTCAAGGCGTACATGACCTTCTGCTTTCCATCGACGTTTGTGTTCAACAAACGGATGATGTACTGGAAGCTGTGGCAAGTCAGCATTGCTGTTCGCGCACGCATTATAGTCAAGGCGAGCAATCGTCGAGCATCTTGCGGGCCTGCGCCCGCTGAGTCTGCCACGCCGACACAAGCACCTCTCCCGTTTCCAGACAGTATGCTAGTCCTCCGCCCTTGTGTGTATTGTGGTCATCGCCTTCGACGGTCGGTACCGATATCCTCCTCTTTCAGCATGCTGTCGCAGATCAAGGAAAGACTTGCTTCGAGGTGGCGGGCTTGGTCGAGCGCAGGACGATGGCGAGTGCATACGATGAAGGCATCGTTGACAATCTCACGGCAGCTTGTTGCTGGGGACGTACTTAGACTTCTCTCCGGAGACGAGCGCTAAGCAGCTGTCAGCATGTCTGTTCGGTGAAATCTGATCGCGAAGTGCGCAAATGCGTGTTCACTTCGGGCACGCAATGGATTGCAGTGCATCGAAAGACAATCGCAATGCTTTGCTGTGTAAAAGTTGTAGGGCATGTACTCACACATGATGGCGGCTTGTCGAGGGCTGTTGGTTAGTTTTCGCTCTGCTCTCGAGGTCGATTTGGAGAGCGCGCCTTGTGGGAAGATTCGCTTGTCTAGCGCCGCACGTGACCATCTCGGCGGAACCAATAGTGGATCCATGCTAGCATCAGCACTAGCTTTGTCACGGCTTTGCCCATCAACTATCTATTACATTATCAGCTTTGTACGCTTGAATACGTTATTAAAATAATCTGGCAAAAGTATCAATCATGTGTTCATGGGATTATCGGAAGCCTTGATAGGTACGACCCGCCTGCGAGCAAGAATTATAACAGAGATCACACATTAGTGAACAGAGGACATTGTACAAATAAAGGGTATGGCAGGTTGCATCACTTGGGAAGATCATTCGGAAAGTAGTCAAACACTTCCAAGATCATTTCATTCGCCAAACGGCTCATGTCATAAACTACAAGTCACCCCAAAATGTAAACAAAGTGGGAAAGGCAACACCCGATCTCCTCGCACCAGAAACCCAATTCTTACTGAACATCCACCTTTCTAATTTCCACAAAGCCCTCTTCCTCCTTCCTGACCTCAATTCTCAGCACGCCATCCTCGAGCTTCGCAGTGATACCATCGGGATCGACGTGCGCCGGTTTAGCCCTAGTACCCAGCCTGATCTTTCTCTCGAACGGCCCCACCGTTCTCTCATTCGTGGCCAGTGTTTTCAGGAACTCCTCGTCACCAGGACGATAGATGACACCTGCGACAGACAGTTCTGACTTCTCGGCGTCCCAATTGACGCCGACGTCTTCTTTCTTCGCGCCAGGGAGGGAGACGTGGATGATGTAGGCTGATGATGTGTCGAAGATGTCTGCTTCGGGGGTGAAGTCTTCATTGTCTTCGGTCCTACCCTCGTTGTTCCTACCAGATGGGTGTTGGGATACAAAAGCGTCAAAAAATGGAGCCCAATTCGAGTAAGGACGGAAGTCTTTTGCACTGCCGAAACTGCATGGATTGCCAAACGGGGCATTCCAGCCGCCCCAGAATGGGCTTCCTCCAAGCCCATTGTAGCCACAGGGACCGCAGCCGTGACCATGGCCGTTGGGACCGCTGCGAGGGCCCTCAGGGTGTGGAGGTGGGCCACGATGGCGGTGAGAGCCAGGTCCGCCATGATAAGGGCCAAAGCCACCTCGTCCTCCAAATCCTCGACGACCACGTCGAGCACCGCAGTGGCCATGGCGTCCTCGTCCATAGCGACGACCTTCCTCGCCATCGGAGCCAGAGCCAGCGGGCCCTTCTCCATTGTCGTTGTCGTTGCCGTTACCATTGCCATTGTCGCTCTTGTCAGCATCCTTCTCTCCGTCGCGCTCGTGATTAGAAGAATGTTCATCGTGGTGGGTTGGAGGGCCATGGGGTCCTGGCGGAGGACGACCGTGTGGGCCAGTGGACGGAGGAGGACCACGGTGAGGCAGTCCTCCAGGACCACCAAAGAGTCCATGACTGAACGACGACCAGGGACTGAAGGTGAGAGGAGGCTGACCTACTTGGTCTTCGCCGTGCTCGTTCTCCCCATTACGGTCCTGGAAATTCTGGCCGAAGAAAGGGTGGCTGTTGCCTTGCTGCTCGCGACTAGCGACAAAGTCCCAAAAGGGAGCGGTGTTGTTCGTATAATTGAAAGAAGCCATGATGATTGATTGATGATTATGGATGATAATGATGATGAAAGAGAGAAGCAACATAGTCCACCTGATCAGGCACTTATACACATCTATCTTGCTAGGCATCAGGCTACACGTGCTGTCTTACGTGCACCCTCCCCTCTCGCCACGGCCAGTCTGCAGCTGCCGAAAGCGCCTCGATGCATCACAAACCAATAGCATGGCTGTTCCAAAGATTCTGCGAAGCAAGAAGAACTTGAAAGAAGAGTCATTGCAGATAGGCGTCGCTGCCGCGTCTCATGGAAATGTCTAGCCTTTCAAGTGGTAGGCATAGGGGTGTTGCGCGGCCTCCAGACGCCCGAGAAAGGGAAAGCCTGGGGACATGTCGGCATTTCTACGCTCCGATGTGGCGCATTAGGCCTCTTGTGTGGCGATGAGCGCGTCTGGCCATTAGTTGCTAAAGAATTCCTTGCTTTCGGAGCTTGCTCTGATACCGATACATGGGTCCACTCTCGTCTCATTGACGTGTTTTTGAGGCTTTTGAGGCTACCAAAAAGTTCCCACATTACAGTTGACATCGAGCCCTGATGGGCTTCCCCGCGCTGCTGTTTGCGTCGAAGTGTGCCCTGGCTGCAGCAATGACGCAATTATGCATTAAAGGCATCACAGCCCAGACAAATGGAAGTCTGGCATTCGGGCTTCCGTATGAACTGCTCTTGGGTAAGGCAGGCGTCAGTGAGTCCTGGAGGCAAGAGTGTTGTGGCTTGCGAAGCCAAGGTAAGCTCATTCTACTAGTAGCAAGATGTTTCAGCGGACAAAGAGGCCTAAAAGAAATTGTACTCAAAACGCACTGAAGATGAAGTTGGAACGAGGGTTCGGTGGCGAACAATGCCTCTCGCCTACCAAGTGGGGTAGAGGGGCAGCTAGCAGCTTCCTCATGACGCCAGGGCCAAGCAGAATATACAAACAATTGCTTCACGAAAACTTCAGTACACCTTCTACTCCCATTCCATACCCACACCCATAATAACCCAATCTCACTACACTACACTTCACAATGCCTGCTATTCCCACATCCACCTCCGTCAGCGAATCTGCCGTCATCGACGCTCCTTTCAGCGATGTCTGGCACTTGATCAAGCTCCAGGATTTCAGCAAGTTCTGGTCAAAGCTTGAGAAGAGCGAATTCGTCAAGGGCGCCTCTCCCGAGACCGACGTCGTCCAGTGGACGTTCAAGGATGGCCAGACCCTTGAGGTCAAGCAGGAGGAGCACTCTGTGCGTTGTTCCATGCTCCGTTCGCAAGTAACAGGCTAACGTTGGCTCCAGAGCATCGACCACTACATCACCTACTCTGTCATCTCGGCTAAGCCTGAGCTGAGCTACACTTCCGTCGTCTCCACCATCCGCGCGTATCCAGTCACGTCCGGCAAGCACGAGGGTCAGACTTTTATCACCTGGACTGGCAACTTCTCCTCGGATGCCGATGCCAGTACGTATAATATCTGCATTATATGGCTACAGTACGCTAACAGACGTAGGTGTCATCCAGGATGCCAAGTTCAAGCGCCGTGAGGCTCTTGACGACCTCGCCAAGGCCGCTTCCAAGAACTAGGTCACTGAAGGGCTTAGTGGAGGAGAAGGACACGATGGTTTCGATGCTTGAGAAGTCCCAAGAGGGCTTTTGTTGCAGTTTGTAAGGACAAGTTCGAAATGATATCAAGGCTAATCAACATTTTCTTGCGATCATACCTTTGCTCTTTGAGATCTACACAAATGACATTGGGCTCTGACAGCCACAGCTCCTGTAGCTACCTGATCATTGAACGGTACATCGTGATATGCGACAACATACTATTCATACAAATCCTTACCCTTTAGCAACCTCGTTTATGTTGTCTCAATCATTGGAGACCTAACAGAACACACTGTTGTACATCATACTTGCGACGTCAACTGATAACAACTTTACATTGCTTCGGCAACTTTCCCGTAGAACTCCGCCTCGAGCTTACTAGCAGCGCGTCGCAATATTCACATCCAGATTACTCAGTTCAAGGCGCGCATAAGTTTGTTGCGCTTTGTTTACTTTAGTATATGCTTGAAGATGTCGGCTCGTCAAACAGATCGAGAACGGTAAATAGGCTTCTTAATGTATTGAGTTTGCGACAGTGTGTTCGTAATCCCATGAGCATTGTTTACAAAGTATAGTCTCAAGTGCCAGCGATACAAACAGGTGCTGTCGGTGCAGATGAATGTCGTAACGACGAATGAACATGGGTTCTAGCCCTACGTCTCGAAGACCAGGTCTTGTGCTTGGAAGGCAGCGGTGCGGTACGGACTGGTTCAGTGGGATCCTCCACTACTCTAGCTGGCCAGGGGAAATCCATGGCTGGTCGTTCGTGATCGTGGAGGATACGGTCCTGGCTCTCTCGCTCCCTGCCTACGCTGTTCGATAGTTCGATAACTTCACCAGGTTCTGCAATGAACTCGGCAAAAGCAGGCTTATCTGTGCTTGATGTCATGGCTTTCCTCTCCTTCGAGTGGAAATGTGTGGTGGTAGATGCCGATCCGTGAGTACGCCTTGAGCTGCTGTTCGATTGCGATGTCGACGAGCGCAGAGATTTTGTGATTGTGCCGGCCGTTGCAAACATGCGTTTCAAGAAAGGACGAAGAGTTGCTAGACATCCTGCTATAATGCTAGCCCCACACTCGATAGTGGACCAGATGGCGATATTCGTGGCGTTCCAGAAAAAGTCATCAATCTGGGTGAGACCGTCGACGTACTGAAACCGAATCATAGAGCAGATGCAGGCACTCGCAGCAAGGCAAAGAATAAAACCAACCGAGATCTTCGATTTTCGATCCATGTTGGCATTCCAAAGAACGATTACTGGTAGAACGACGAAGACGAGGTCGGTAAGGGTGATGAACACCGCTGTGATTGATGCTGTTAGTGACTAGTCTGACTAGAAATCGACTTCCAATTTCATACCTGACTGGTATGCCATAAACCGGTCAAGGCCTCTCGGGGCGCACTGGTCCTTTAATTGCTGTAGTACATATCGATCAACATTATGACCGCAGCGGAAGACGACATAGAAGAAGGCGGTAGCTGAAGAAGACACATTGACACCAAGTGTAATGTATATGAGCATGAGATGCCACTGTGCGACCACAATACGCGCAAAGAAGATGCCGAGAGAGATCTTAATAGTCATCATCGCCATTAAGTAGGTCGATTCGCTTACGATGACCCACTTTCAAAAGTCAGCTCTGTCAGCTCATGAAATGACTTTACTTGCCTTGGTAAGTTGCTGTAACTTTTCGAAGCTCGTAACGTGTGTGCCTCCACCATTCGCTTCAATGTACAGTTGCGACCCTGCGAAGATTGTGAATATCATCTGCACCCTCGTCAGCTATGACTGGCCTTCCTTATTGCGTCGGGGGAAGACATTACGATAGCGAGGATCATCGTCGCATCGTCCCAGCCGAAGCTTGCGATGATCCAAGTACGAGTCCATGTTCGAAGTAAGACGAAGAACCAGGCAAGGACCAGAAACGCGATTGTCAGCTTCTGACCTTGTTCGCCCGCTCGAGCGACCTCATCAACAGCATGCACCATAGTCAGATCGAAGGGCGTCGGACGCAGGGCCACGCGCCACGTGCTGTTGGCGAAGTTGTCGTAACGAACGCCAGCGTGAGGTGTAATGAGTGACAGGAGATATAACGAATGGAATTGAATTCGGGCGTTCAGCGGTATAGCGAACCGTTGGTTCGATGCCTACATATCGGATGCAGCTCGTGTATATGGACAACGTTTCACAGCATCGGCCTTGACGCAGCCTTGGTAAAAGGAGGGGCACAAAGTGGGACAGAATTAATGACGAAACGCATGCATCGGCCTAGATAAAAGAAAATCCATTGGAAGGGTGGAACGGTCCGTCTATCTCACCATGCTTCGAGCTCAGAGCTGAGCAGGCTGATGTTGAGGTCTCTCCAGCGCGGCTTGTAGGTCGTACATACTGCACGTTACCTTCTACGGGGCGCCGTCGTTCTGCTTCCCCGCAACCACATCACTGGATGCCAATCCAGAGCATTGAGGAGCTCCGCTAGCAATGTCAAAGTTCGGAAGGAGTCGCGCGCCGTCAGAAACAGTCAAAAGCAATTCCACCGGTCAGGCGACCTGGCACCTGTGAAACGAACGCTGTGCAGATCTCGCATCAGTCGTTAGAAGCGCAGCGGCCCTGGAATCACCTACGAAGATTGGCGCTCGTAGTATTGCATATTCGTAGACATGCCGTGCTTGTTTGTGACACATCGTTTGCGGGTGAAGGAGTAGCAAGATGCAGGAGCGCAAGTGGAAGCAAAACAATACCCAACGCACGGGCCGATCAGTCGACCACTTCTTCGACGTCCTCTTACACCCCAGGCCACAACTTTGACGGCCACGACAAGAAGGAAAAGCAAAGAAACCGTTATCACGAGCCAGTAATAGTTGGGGTCTGGGCGCAGCTAGGAACGAAGACCTGCAGGAACGCGCAAGGGGCTGCACCTGGCTGGCGTTTACTAGTTTTCCACCCAATCAGCAACGCCAACAGAACCGCCTTGTACAACAATTGCTGCCGGTACTGGTCTGTTCGAGCTGCAGCGCCGTGGTCCTGCACATTCGAGACGTGCTCGCCGACCGTCAGACCAGAAGGGCTTGCCCATTACGCCTGGACCAGCTGCTCGCATTCAGCCATCTACTCCACAACCATTTGACACAACCACTTGCGAGGGACCCTGGACCCCAGAATCTGCGCTCACTATCCCTGCACGACCAAACCTCTTTTGTCTGTTGTTTTGCTCAACGATTACACAGCGTTTTCGTCGATAAGGACAAACCTGTGATATGCCGCCCTCGACAAGAAGGAGAGCGCAGCATCACGTGTTGCCACCTCCAGCAGACTTCTCCGGCAGCGATGAAGACTTGGACGAGGAGGAAATGGATCCTGAAGAAGAGGACGTAATTCGAGATGAGATGGTCGCAATGGAGGGAGTGGAAGATCTCGATGAAGAGGAACGGCTCGGTAAGACTTTCCATTCCAGTTACCCTGAGCTCGATTTGTGTCACTCCATCTGAGCTTCACATATCCGAGGCTTTACTGGAAGTCCTTCGACCTTATACTACCATAGCTGCATACATCGTCTGGCCACGTCGTGTAATTCTGGCATGTTGCACAAATTTACTTCCAGAAGCCGTCTCATGGCCATTCTAACATGCCGATGGGGTTCAATCTGTCAATCTAACTGACTATCTGCAGCCTCGCCAGGTGGTATAGAGACATCGCTTCTGAACCTTGAACCGCCGCCTTCATATCTGCGCGAGATCAGCACCCTAGCATCATGGACAGTGTCCTCATCGAAACCGGGGTGCTCGATTCCTCAACTTCGTCATCCTTCACCTTCATTCTTCTGGCAATCCGATGGCCCACAACCACATTACCTCAACATTCACTTCTTCAAGCTTGTACGCATCGTTGGCCTACGCTTATATCTCGACTTCGAACAAGATGAGTCCTACACACCAACACGCATCATCTTCCTCGCCGGGTCCGGGATGAACGACCTCCAAGAGTGGGGCGAGATGCGTTTAGAATCGCCTCGAGGCTGGATCTGGGCCGACTTCAGCAACGTCGGCGACGCCTCTGACGAATCCTCTGCAGAAGAAGAAGAAGAAGACAGCGAAGACGGCGATGCATTCCAGGCACGCATGCTCTCTGGCTTGCACCGCCCCCGCAACCGCGGAATCTCAGAACACCGCTCCAGCGACAGCGAAAACATGCCGCTCCCACCTCAGCGCCAGCGTGTCCCCAGCAACTTCCCAACTCACCTCGACACGCCCCAAGCCCCCTTCGACATACCCCCTCCTGCCACAGCTCCCCAGCTCCCGCAGCACCACACACCACAGTTCACACCGCACTTCACGCCCCGTATTAACCACGACACGCCTACGCTCCCCCGCCCCGCGACCCGTCATCCCTTCAGCAGTCTCAGTCCCACCGCCGCGCCGCGACCTGTGCGCCCCGCAAGGCGCCCGAAGATGCCTGTGCTGCGGGCGCACCTGGTGCAGATCAAGATTCTGGAGAACCACCAGAACGGAAAGGATACGCATCTGCGGGGCCTGCAGATCTTTGCGCGCAACGACGAGGGTGGCAGGAGTCCAGTCACGGTCGCGAGGGTGAGTGCGAGTGATGTGGTACCGGGGGCTGGTTTGGACGAGATGGGGACGATGCGGACGGGTCGAGGGCGCAGGGGAGGGGAGAAGGAGGTGTTGGAGTTGGGTGGTTTGGGTGGAGGCTATGACATTCGATGAGAGGAGCGGAACGAGTGATGATGAAGTTGGCGTTGTTTCGACCAGCAATAGCATAACGATAAGTACAACATCGAGGCAGAAGCAGATCGAGATTCGGATCTTTTGCGTTGCTTAAACACTACAACCTATTTTCCTTTCCGGTAGACCAAATGTTTATATACAGTCCTGGAAAACACCCTTATGATCCAATCCACCTTTATGCAGCGCCAACGCCATGCATATTGGTCTACCCATGAGAAAGAAATGGAAAAGGTCCCACTAACACATTTCTCGAAGCGAATTTTTCCCTTCCGTCAGTCTCGCCTTTCCTCTTCAACTCTTCATTGAGTTATTAGAGCTGCCCCGGCCTTAGGGCATAAGGTAGTAAGCCTAGAACAGACCCTTGCCCTCATTCTTGCCAAGAGTGTTGTTGATGTCCTTGGGCTCGGGCTCTTCCTCAGTCTTGCGCTCGGGGTGCTCGTCAGAGGAAGCGTCATTAAGGCTTTCCAGACTCTGAGCTTGTTTGTTCTTGTTCTTCTTGTTCCTCTTCTTTGCGCTTTTCGAAGGTGTTGCTGGTGCGCTAGAAACATCGTTCTCGCCTTGTTCCCGCTCGGCATTCACATCGTTTGCGTTTTGCTGCGCCTTCTCTTCAATCTTAGCATTAGTCTCACTGGCCTTGTTGATGACGCCTTGGGCGATCTCCTTAGCCTTTTCGGTCGCGTTCTCGGCGTTGTTCTCAATCTCCTGCAGGCGCTGGCTGGCCTTGCGCTTGATGTTCTGGACAAGCTCCTGGTTCGATGGGCTCATACTCGAACGGGCGTTCTTAGCATCACCATTCGCAGCTTTGCGCCCACGAATAGAGCCCTTGTTAGCGCTGCTATCCTTGCCCTCCTCGCTGATGGACTCAATCTCACGCTCGACACCGTGAAGGGCGTCACCGGCGGCCTTAGAAATGGGTGTGTGCTTCGACTGGTGTTTAGCCTTTGGGTTTGTGCGGCGGAAGTAGGACTTGACGAAGAAGCGCATGAAGAGGCCGGTCAGGGGTGCAAGGTAAATCAGGTTGAGATAGATAGCGAAAGCCTGACCTGAGGTATCGATGCAAGGAACGTGGTGATACTCGGTACGGTAGACAGTTCTGTCCACAGTGTGTGTGGAGTGTTGGGGATGGAGCAGGCGCTGTACAGGGTTCTCGTGAGCAGCGACTGCGGTGGGGGCGTGCGATTGATGGGCAGGAACCACGGACGAGCCAGGCACAGGAATGTTCTCTGCAAGACCCTCGTCACCAGCTGCGCGGTAGACCAATTTCCACAGGAAAGCAAGAGCCGGGCCAGTTGTTGTGGGCAGGACTGCGCCAGCAGACTCAGTAACCGAGGCAACGGCAGAAGAGACGGTCGACACAATTGAAGACGGCTGCAGGCTGGAGGTAACCTGCTCAGCAACCTTGTATGCGACCGTAACCGGAACGCTGTAAGAAACGAAGAGGTGAAGCGCAGCGAAGCTGGCGCCGACGAGGAATTGGGTAATTTGCATCGTAGTAAGGGTGCGCTTGACGAAGTTAGGCACGCGGTAGCCAAGAGCGGAGAGAGTGTAGTATGTGTACTGTGAAAGAATCAGTCTCTGACATGCCAAGCAAATTAGAGGCAGACACATACCATCATAGCGTGAATACCAGAGTTGATCTGAACGAACATCCAGATCGGTGGGGACATGTAGCGAATGCCAGCCCACATAGAAAGCATAGCACCAGCGTGGTGGTACTTCTGGAGGGTCGTGCTACGCTTTCCCTTGACCAGAATGATGACGGTGTCAAGGACCTCGTAGAATTTGGAGAGGTAGAACCACCAGCCCCAAAAGGCAAGACCCTCGTTCCACATTCTGCCTACATCGGTGGTGTCAGGAAGACCGTTCGAACCAACAAGAATGTTGGGGTTCCTGCTTCCCCAGGTGTTGGTGTCGGCATCGTAAGTAACAGCATCACCAAGACCCCGGGGTCCCTGGATCTTGCACAGCGCGTCGACGGTGCCAATGAGGGAGTTCGGCTCCCTCCAGTTGGGGAACGAGGCCTTTAGGCCGTGGAACATGGCGAAGCATGTAACGGCGGAGTAGACAGCCAGGAAGACGTTATGCGCAATGACAAATGCCTTGAACCAGCCGTGGCTGGCGATCCTCCATGGCTTGTTCCCATGCTGGCGATTGTACCAATTGAGGTAGGTGACGGAGACGGCGTAGACGGCGGCGATGGTCAAGGGCACCTTGGGATCAAGCGCCTTCTCGAAGATGTCCTGGGGAATCTGAAATGGGTTCGCGAGAGTCGGTTCGCCGCTGTAGGGGTTCGTGATGGGCGGCGGTGCAACATCTGGGGGAAATTTCAAGACAGACCATGCAGGGACCTCCCCAGGAAAGAGAGAGGGGCCTGCGCCAGACATTGTGACGTCGCTGCTTGGTTCTCAATTGATTGAGCTGCGTAGGTACACAGGCAGATGAATGAGCCGTGTCGGCTGGCGATGCGACGCGTAGAGATAGCGGTGCGAGGTGGCTGGTGAAGCCTGGGTTGCGGCAAAGCTCTCACGGTGACGTCGTTGGCACTAGAGACAATGCGCGCGTGGACAAAGAATATGGTGAAGTAGATGAACGTGCAAGATTCTTGCTCGAGCGCCGTCAATGGCTAGCTGTTGGCGCTAAGGTCGAATCGCAGTGGCTGATCTTTGAGGATCTGGACCTCTGGATACTGCTGCCTGCCGTCGAGTGCGTGCTTGCTTGTTAGTTGGCACGCTTGCGTACTTGCGCGTCTTCAAATCACTCCAGCAAACAGCGGGAGCGCGCTGATATATCCAAAGCTCAGGCGCACGAACACTGGGGTCCTGCACAAGTGTGGCACCCGTTCCTCGGAGCGAGCTAGAAACAGCAGGCGCGGACTGTTGGCAAAACGTCTTGCTGGTGAAATTCCTACTCCTACGGCAGGGCTAGCGGTGCGACAACAATTTTCTACCAATCGTAGTCATTAAACAACCGAGGCAGAAAAAGGCCCAGGCGCGACGCACCAGCTCGACTTTTGCAGAGTGCGCCTAAATGTTGCCAAAGCGAGCACCAGCCTCGCAAGACTAACGGATTTGGGTAACTCTCTGGAGATTTCTACATCTTGAGGTTGCGAACAGCAATACCAGCGATTCGTCTGTAGAATCTATGTACACGTTCTGACAGGGGTGCGTGTACCCTGAGTGCCTCCCGCACAACATCCCAGTCAACGCACACATTTTCACGGATGAACGCTGCCGAGCCGAGTTGGTGTACAAGTTCTTGTACAGCGTTGTTCAGAGTTGCTAGCCTCGCAGGGGCATTGTGGACAAGGCACGTCGAGCAGAATCCGATACAGCCTTCCATTGGCACTGTCAATTCTACATAAGACCACGCTAAAAGACTAAAACTTGGGTTTGCTGCTCAATGGGATCGGCGGTGGTTCTCCGCTATTGTTCGAAGTTAATGCTGGCTTCTTAGCTGGCGGCGGTGGAGGCGGTTTCTTTCCCAGGCCTGCTGCAGCAGACGGTTGTGATGCTTCCGGCGCACTTGATCCCCCTGCTAGGCTGTTCATCCTGCCTGCAATGCCGTACTTCTGGTTCAGACCATTCGCTCCCCGCCAGCCAGATGCTACTTGCTCTCCATGCCGTTGTTGGAAATTGCTGGCTGTCGATGCTGCGCTCTTCAAATCCGAACCAGATACTTGGGATGGATCGTTGCGAAGATTACCTGCTGTCCTGAGAGCTGCTTGCTTATCCGCCCATGATGTCCCGGTGCTCGGCGCGGTCTCTGAAGCGGGCGATGTTGTCATCTTCGCGAACCTGTTCTGCAACTCATTGAGCTGTAGACCATTACCCGCTGTGGCAGGTGGAGATGTCGGTGCAGCCGTGGACGAACTCGAGGCTTGACGTGCTGGTGGAGGAGGCGCCACTACACGCTGACGGGGTGGTACAGGTGGAGAGCCATTGCGACCAATGCCGAGACCTGGCACCGCTACTCCAGCCTGGCCCAATCGATTCACGGCACCTTGGTTCAGTGTCTGAGGTGCTGGCTGTTGGGTCGCTTCTCCATATGATGGAGGAGCAGGCGGTGTATATTCATCGACGTTCTCCGTCTGGCGCGGAGGCAGCCTCGGTGGTAAGCCAGGAGGTTTCCCTCTGGGCGCTGGTGCTGGCGGAGGTGTAGCAGTGTTCGGTCTGAAAGCTGGGGGCTTTGGCAAATGTGAGGTACTGAGCCCTGTTGTGTCTGTCCTGTAGGGCCCTTGCGGCTTCGACTCCTCCTCTGCTCTTCTCTGCGCCTCTTCCCTTTCCTGCAAGCGCTGTCTTGCCGAGCCGGGCGGTGCAGCACCAATTCCACCAGCGACCGGCGATGCGCCCGGAATTCGTTTCGGCGGCGGTGCAAAGGTCGAAGGATCTTTCAAGGAAGACAATGGCGCCGACTGGTGTTCGCGAGCAGCTTCAGCATGGGCATCTTTCCCTTGTGCCTTGCCCACCCATCCTTTCTGCAGCAGTCAGTACCAAGCTATTGGAGTTGAGCGACGGACCTTACCATCTGCCCGAACTTCGAATCGCTGGCGCCTCCTGAACCGCTCGTCTTGCTCTTTTCCGGGTGCCAACCATTTTTGGCGAGGTTCTTGAAGCGATCACCCATGTTGGCGCAGAGTTGTGAAGGTTGACATGGTGGACGCGCGGATATCGGCCGATAGCGTGCTGCGCCGAATGACGTTGCCAAGGGCCAAACCCGCTGTCATTCCAGCGCTCTCGCTAGAACCGGCCATGCTGCGGAGGTCTTGCATTGCAAGATAATACATACCCGCTAGACATCTCTTCGGTCTTTACTGATTCGATCAAAAGTCATCTGTACGCAGTTGTCATCGCTTGAGCGTCATACTCGTTCAACAGTAGCACTCCGGGTCGTCACGTATTGCTCCATGCTCACCCGTATCACAGGAATGCAAGTCAGAGCGACCGTGAGGCATTTGGTGTCTAGACCAAGACTCTCACTACTCTAGCATCGGGGTTCCGGCTACCAGACCTACGATAAGAGAGACTTTGCGTTTCAGAAGTAACAATGCGATATGCCCATTGGTGGTGGGTGATATCATTGTATCCCAAGGGCACGGTTCGGTCATACAGCTGCAGGCATATAATCACCGCAAGCCTGCGAGGCTGATTGGGTTTTTCGGCCCCAGCCTCCTCATATCCATCAGAGGAAATTGGCCAAGCACCTCGTGTTTCTTTGCATTTACATTACAGCTGGACGCTCGTCCTAAAGCAGCCATCTACAGAGCACTTGGCTCGCTTATAGAGTGCGGAGCCATTCATTGTTGGTACCTTAGGACGAATATACTTCTAGTGCCGAACATAGCTGCATCTAGGCAAGTGGGGTCGGTCGTTGGCGGAGAAGCGGAGGCTGTGCTCACAACCTCGACCATCAGCCGGTGGAGTTAAGCCAATTGGCATGTAAGCAGCGTGCGGCAGCGTGCGCCAGCCTACCAGATATGCGTGCGCCTCTTCTCAGCTGCAGCCCTTCAAAGAGCCTCGTTCTCCCACACCTTCGCGCCTCTGCGTAGCCTGCACATCGAGGACTAAGGGCTATCGCACCCTTCATCCTATGCCCATACCCGCTTGTGAAGAGCTCCAATGCGCCTGCGTTAGCTCTCGCGTCATCGACTCTTCGATATTCTAAGGTCTTAGTACCAAGAGCTGCTGTGAGAACTCCGTCAGCCGGCCCCGCCTTCGCTGTCACTGGAGGATCAGCAACAAAGTCAGGCCTGCCCTCGGTGAAAGGTCAATTACTTGCGATACCGAAAGCTTCTGGGACAAAGAGAGACCTATCAAGTGGTCGTACGACCCCCCTTCTCAGCTTAAGTTCTGACACCGCACTGTATAACCCTTTCATACAAGGACGCCTCTCGTCAGCAGATCTTTGGCCGGTTTGAATGAATCTAAGCCCCAATGGCTTATTACCGGTTTGGACGGGATGATGACCACCACTACCCGCCTTGGGAAACGCCGACAGATGATGAGGACGACGGCCCCGAGGAAACCTCTTCCTCCTCCTTTGTGAGCAAGCAGCCTCAGGAGACACTCATCACCTATCCCCCAAAGGGGCCTGCGATATCCACCGATACAACTCCCACAGTTCACTATCCGCCGAAGATGACTGAGAAGCCTTCAGATGGAAAGCCAGGCTTGTTCAGTCGGACGGACTATTCATGGGGGGCTTCTAAACCCTGGGACAGCGACTATACGGACCGTGGCCCTCCGTCCCACACAACGTTCAGTACTGCGTTAGTAGGAAATAACAATGGTCTTGTATCTTCCGCCGCATCAGCAACACCGACTCGATCGTTTGACGATGTGTCGTCACCTGCGCCTACGAACGATGACCCGACCGAAATACAAAACAATGAAGCAGAGAATGCTCCCAACCGAACCCCGATGTACGCCGCTGCCGGCATCACGCCAGTAGTGGTCATCATTGTGGGGTTTGTCTTGTTCTTCTTTTTACGGAAGCGAAGACAGCAGAAGAGGCAAACAGATGCCCAGCTTGAACACCATGAAGAGATGAAAATGCGTCCAAAATCTGTCGCCATGCCATACTTAGCACCCATAACGCCACCCTCTCCACCACCAACTGCAGCACTACCGCAGTACTCTCCGTCAACGCCATCTTCCAGCCAACCTCCGACTGCAAGCTCTTCGCAACCTGTCATCCTGGGACCAATCCCTTCTGGTAGCAATGGCGCATACCTGACTGGCATGGACACGTCCGATCTTGTCTCTATGACTTCAGCCGGCGGCGTCAGTAGACAGGGCACCGTAGTGGACCGAGATCCATTTGCAGACGGCAGAAGCCTGGAAGAAGCTCCACCACCGTATCGACCAAGTAGTCTGCCACCAGTGAGCGTTGCGTCTACCTCTCGCAATAGCAGCGTCAGGATAGCCGCCGCTGGTCGCACGACTTCGAGAACGCAACTCGTCGAGCGCTCGCCCTTCGATGATCCCGAGGATGATGAGGTGTCAGAACTCTCAGGCCCGACGCTGGGGAGAGGCACAGAAGCAATGTCCGATGTTTCTGAACTCTCGTACCAGATCGACCCCGTCATCGGCAGGTCGCCGTTCTGATGAGCACCTCCACCGAAAGTCATCGCTCCCTTAATGTACATACTTTTCTATTCCCTCATGTCAGCGTCGTTTCTGACTTCATAGCGAAAGCATATTCATAGGTGTTACGGTGTTGCTGTACAAGGAAAGTAACTACTATTTCCAGCTTCCTAGCTCAAATAAAACTCCATGACGAAATATGGCGTTCTCGCTCCGAGGACCGCATAATCGGCTCGGCTGACCACATAAAATACGTGTCAAGAAGTCAGGAGGACATTTAGATCGTCAACCCTGTAGTAGGCTTCTCTCCTTGATAAGTCCGGGGGTAGATAGGGGCACCATGGGTACATCTTCCGTCGTACACTGCACGACGTGCCCGCATGGTAGCATTGCCTCTGCCGAGATGATATAGCAAGCACCCCTCCAGTATCAAGGGAGGGCGCACCTTGCATAAAGGATAGCGACATCTATCCGGCGTCACTAGGGTACCAAAGGTTCGATTATCTCACATGCCATGCCAGGGATAGCGTCGAAATGGCCAGAGCCGATCCCGCGAGCGTCTCACAAAGCCCGCCTGTGCACCGTTGTGCCAGCAACCACAGATAGTATTGTTTGATAGCATTTAGGCATGGCGAAAGCGCCTGTGTGTATTTCGATCATGACGAGATGACATCGTAGGATCTCCGATCAATATGGGGCACGGTTTCGTGGGCCAGACCACGTGCAGTTAGGGGCCGAAGGTTAATTGTGGTAGATGTTGAAATTGGCACGCCTACAGTAGGGCATTTCTCCGCCCGGGGATTCATGCACACTTTAACTGGCGTTAGCATGCGCTTTATCCAGGAACAGGACATGGAGGACCTGCATGGCGGGCACTCAAATGGCAAGGTGTCGTATCGAAGCACACGACCGTGCCGGTCAAACATTGCTTATGGGACCAGATCGAAGTAGTGCTTGGCAGGGTGATCGCGCCCTCGGCCGTTCCTATTCGCTGCATGCTCAACATTTACGAAGGGCCCAGCGGCCGGCTCAGGAGTGCAGCTCAGGAGTTCGCGTGAGAGATGACCGCACGATAGCTTGACTGGCTCACAAATGTTCTGGCAGCGACCTGTCGCATGGTTCTTTCCCAGGTTGTGCCTAGCGCGGTTGCAAATCTGGGCGGACCTCAGCGTCGAACCCAGCGCTCGTCGTTCCGCCACGCATCTTCTCAGCCATCATGTTCCGTGCCGTCTGCGCTCTAGCACAGCGTGGTACGTTTGGCGCAGCCGCCTAGCTCTCATTCGCTCGATTGTTCCGCATTGGTTGGCGGAAGCCGTTGCTCGCGGGCTCAGCAATCAGGCGTGAACTGGCATCAGACCTTCTCCATGTCTCCCTGCAAATACCCCCGATAATGAGCACTCCCTCGCTATATTCCCACAAGCATGCCTACGGCCCATTGCGGCTCGGTTGCTGATTGCCCACTGCCCGACCTCTAGGGCTCAGCAAACACATTCCTGCGCTGCTGCTCGTTGCTCCGGGGCACGATCGGTACAATTCATTATTCATTCATTGTCGCCAATTTGCTGCCATTCTTCTGCAGCTTCACGCCGGCCCCACTGCTACTTCGCCTAACAGCATCTGCAAGAAAACTTACCGTCATTCCTCGCCAACGGTGTCCGAGCTTGCAACCGTTTCCGGCCAGCAGACCTCTCTTCTGCCTGAAGCTGTTGTGACGCCCCTCAAAGGTACCTGCATCAACGGTTCCACAGCACTGACACATCTTTGATCCAGCCTGGGTGAGCGTCACTCAAGGTACCACAACTTCAACGCTTCGTCCTGCCTGCGCCTTGCACCAGACTGCTACCAGGCAGCAGGAAATTTTGCCCGAGCATCGCTGTCTTCAGCACCGCCAACCCCTCGAACGCCGCGAACTTTGCCTCCGTCGACCGTCTTATACAGTAGCTACATGGTCTTGTAGGGTAGGAATATTGTGTCACGGGGATTGCTATGAGTCTCGATCAGCACATGTTTGGGTACGGACCTCTCTTTCTCCGGTTCGAGCTCTCATGTGCCCCCTTTCATTACCGACACGGGTAGTCAGCCTGACACTGTTGGGTCAGTGTCACAAGAGCTCATGGTATATATCAAGCCGTCGATGCCTGCTCTGCCTGTTGGCATAGTAAGATTCGCTCTGCTGTTGCCCCAATTGCGGCTTGGTCTTCGCCGAGGGGCAGGCAGCACCGCGCTAGGATGTCATCCAGAGCTCTAGGGCATCGACCCGTTACTGCCCCCTCACAACTGCATTCCAGCGAATCTTGCTCTCAACGTCTGCCATTTCTGATTGCAGTCCTTAAACATTTTTACCCCAAATTATTTTCCAGCGCCATCTTTTTGGCTTGTTCCACATTTTGGAGTATTTCAGCGCTAACGTGGGTCGTGTGCTAGATCGACGGATTGGCATCTCCTGCCCAGTCCTTCCTCCACTCCCAAGTCGGTGACTTTTCCAGACTCGACACCACTCAAGACGCCAAAGACAGAGGGGGCTGCTCATCAGACGCACTTCCTTGACGCTTGGGCAACGCCTCGAGTCAATGGGCAGCACACCCCGGCACAAACACCCTCGCACTTGCTGTCGACACCGAGCGACCGGCCATCAAGCTCTTATAGCTTGAAGGTCCGTACCCCCGAAGACCCAGAATTCCATGTAAACCACTTCGCTCCCGCCAATCTTCCTCTGCCGCCTGTCGAACCCCAACGAAGGTTGTCGTCGTCTCCGGATCCGAAATCGCTTAGGAAGATTGGGCTGAACCAGGGAGGCCAACGTCCTCTGTCTGGTCCTGCTAAGATGGACTTCTCGCAAATGCAGACGCCGCCTCCAACAAGAGATGCTACATCTAGAAGAAACCTGCAGCAGAGTGCAGGCAACCAGGCCACCGCTCCGGTGACGGTACTACGGAGGACACCCCTTCAGCAAGTACCAACGTCTGATGGCATGTTCAATCAGCCAATGTTTAGTTATACAGATGGTGTTCCCTTCTCACCCAGCATGATGCCCTTTGCCAATGCTGAGCCCATTTCGGCGCCACCAATGCCTCAACAGAGACTTTTTTGGGACTCCACTGACAACAATTACATGGATGTAGATATGTCTGGAGCATTAGATCCGTTCGGGCCGACGCCCAATAAGTTCCAAGGCGAGCTAGGCTGGCAGACATTCCACACCCCTGTCGCTGAGCAGATGCAGGCTCAATTTCAGCAACATCAGCATAACATGTCGTCAGCCGGGCCAATGGCGTCCTTCGGCCCCAGCACAGCAGGGGAGGGCCAACGCTCACAACCAGACTCTTTCGCGTCCTCGACTACTGGAGTCGACCCAAGTATGCTGTTCAGCTTTACGGCTCCTGATGATGTGACTGCCTCCTTTGGTAACATGCCTCAGCCAGCCGCCTTCAACCTAGATAGACAGCCGTATGAGACGCAGCTACTAGACTCCAAACGAGAGAAAGAAAAGGCAAGAAAGACAAGAAGCCTCCACTCTCGTAGCAACACCAACTCTTCCGCTGGCTCAGTCGAAGAGAATAGGCCTAGTCTGCAGCGTAGCAACACCGATAGTGGCTTTCGTAGGGCTCGACCATTGGTCCTTGAACGCAGTTCTTCAGCAGATACAAGCGCAGCTCATCGCATTCCACGCCGCTCGTCGCCATTGAAACGTGCGAACAGTGGCGCATTGAAAGCCATTCCTGAGGTTATCCGAAGGCCTCGCACACGATTGATCATCGATGAGACAGGTCGAGCTCGCACGGAGACCGTCCCGGCTGACGAGGCAGAGGTGACGCCCCGAGACATGCGAAGAACCTCCCAAACTTCCGTTAGACACCAATATCCAGCTTTGTGGGAAGAAGGTGACACCGAGTCAGACTCGGACGAGCCGCAACCTACCTTGAGTCGCAATGCCTCTTTCAGCATACCGCAGCCGCAGCGTCGTGCATCGAAGCACGCCAGGACCGAAAGTAACGAGCTATCGAGGACGAACTCATTCAAGATGGCCCGGCCTGCCTCAGGCACAACTTCAAGGACCTCTTCTGGTGCCTTTGACAAAGCTTCGTTCGACTCTGTGAGGACTGTAAGATCTTCTGGCCAAAATGGATCCCGACGGATTAGCGTAGTCGATGTCCCTACAACCTCGTCCTTCAGCAGCCAGGCAAGCAGTCACAGCCCAATACCAGATTCGCCGGGTGATGCCCTGGGCGCTCTAAAGAAGGTAGTCGGTACTCGGCAGGAGAGGGTTGGTAAGATCCATGAACTCACAATCCCATGACTGAGAATGAGGCTGACTGGTTAGAACGCGCCTCGCAGAACACTCTCCAGGCACACAATCAACGCTGGGCGCAAGCCTCTGCTGATCTCGGTACTGCCTCCACGCCTCATGGCCACGGTCGCTATGACCCTTTCAACAACACCTTCAGTGGCTCGCCCAGCACAGAAGGACTCACAACACCCTCGACAGACCGAAGCAGCCTCTCGTCAGATAATACACGATGCGTTTGCCAAAGCACAGAAGAGGGAAAGGCCATGATACAGTGTGAAAGCTGCGAAAAATGGCTGCACATGGGCTGTCTTGGGTTGAGACCGAGCGCACTCCCTGCCGTCTATGTTTGTATCTTCTGCACCGGCCAGACACCGGTTGCAAGAGGTGGACGCATCAGAGGTCCTGTTCCGTTTGACTCGCCGCTCACGCACAAGTCGGCCTTTCGCCGATAAGCTCAGCGCAAACATCATAGCCCGGAGGGCTGTATGCATGACCCCAAATCTCTGGCAGCCACACAGATACGCATATTGGCTCTCCCAGAGCCTCACACCTCATTTCGATACCCAAATTCATCAACCAAAACAACGTAGTCATAAGTTTGCAATCTGCATACCCGGCGTTCTGGCATCCTCTTGTTATTTACGCATCCTGCATCCACCAATAATGCATCACACCTATGGAGCGAAGCATTGGAGCTCATCTAGCCGCATGTTGCATCACATATTGCGCTTCCAATTTTTTCTTGCATTAACGCGACCCCTTCTCCTGCTTCAGATCATGGTTACAGTCTTTCGCACAGCACACTTCAATCTCTGCCGGCCGGGGGTATTGCTGTCACCCTGGTGATTTTGTTCCTTTGCTAGTCGTTTAGGCATTGTTGTCGGCATGATGTGCTCGCCCCTGTTAGGGGCCAGCAAGACGGAGCAGAATCATGGCTTGACGAAACCCTTTCATGTTTTTCACGTTATTGTCCTGGAGGAAGAACAGATTGACGGTTGTACATGAGGGAAGGAAAGGTCAAGGCCTAATTAATTCTGCACACATATATTTGACATGCCTAATTGATGTATATCTCGTTATATGGTTTCGCTTTCGATTTCATGCCTCCTGCGGTCTTTGTGACATGACGTAGAACGTAGAGCGATGGCGCAGAGGTTAATTGCATGACCGTCCATTCGTAGGGTGTTATGATCAAAGCGCGCAAGACGTTCCAGAGGCCCTGGTAGCATGAGGTCTCGTGAGCAAAGAAGCATAAGCCTAAATAGCTGCGACTCTTGGACGCGAGACTGTACCCGACTACGACAGATCTCAGCATCATTATACAAGAAATGTCGATTGTTTTACCCGAAATGTTGCGGGTTCGGCATTTGACAAGTCAGAAGTGCCTTCCATATAAGATGCGAATCTTGGCCCCACTTGCTCGAGTTAGCGTTGCTGCCCCTCGTCCATTTTCAAGCCCACGATCCCATACTTTCACGCTCCATCAACGTCACTTCAGATCATACACGATGTCTGCTAAGGGAAACTATGAATTGCTCTGCCTCGAAAACCCTCTCCTAGACATCCAGGGTGTCGGGTAAGTCAATGAGCTGTTTTCGCGAAGCCTCAAGCTCGAGATGTGGGGTTGAGTACCTTCATGGAACTTTTCTGACTTCAACGCAGTGATGAGAAGCTTCTTGAGAAGTACGGCCTAAAGGCCAACGACGCCATTCTAGCCGATCCTGAGAAACACATGGGTCTCTATGAGGACCTGATCCAGAACTACAAGGCCGTCCTCATCGCTGGAGGCGCTGCGCAAAATACCGCCCGTGGTGCCTCGTACATCCTGCCCTCCGAGTCTGTCCTCTACATTGGTTGTGTTGGCAAGGACAAGTACGGCGAGACCCTCGAGAACATCTGCAAGGAGGCTGGTGTCAAGACCGAGTACCTGTACGACGAGAAGACTCCCACTGGTCGCTGTGGTGTCGTCATCACTGGCCACAACCGCTCGCTCTGCACAGATCTTGCTGCTGCCAACAACTACAAGCTTGAGCATCTGAAGCAGGACCACATCTGGAAGCAGGTCGAGAACGCCAAAGTGTACTATGTCGGTGGCTTCCACTTGACTGTCTGCGTGCCCGCCATTAAGGCCCTTGCTGAGGAGGCTGCTGCTAAGAACAAGGTAAGTCCTTTGAGCAGACAAATGGCGCTCGTTAACTAAGAGGCTTTAGCCTTTCATCCTGAACCTGTCCGCTCCCTTCATTGCGCAGTTCTTCAAGGAACCTCTCGATGAGGTTCTGCCCTACGTCGACATTCTTATCGGCAACGAGACTGAGGCCGCTGCTTTCGCTGAGTCCCACAACCTGGACACTAAGGACGTCAGGAAGATCGCCGAGACTATTGCCAACGGCCCGAAAAAGAACACACAAAGGCCCAGGACGGTTGTTTTCACACAGGGCACCGACCCCACAATTGCCGTTACCACACAAGAGGGTGGCAAGTTCGACGTCAGGGAGGTCGCTGTCCACGCCATCAGCGAGGACAAGATCTACGATACCAACGGTGCCGGGTAGGTACTCACGGAATCCATCGAATTTTCATGTTTTGACGCAATCGCAGTGATGCTTTCGCCGGTGGTTTCGTCGCCGGTATCGTCAAGGGCGAGTCCCTCGAGAAGTCTATTGACATGGGTCAGTGGCTCGCCAAGCTCTCGATTCAGGAGCTTGGCCCATCGTTCCCCCAGCCTAAGCAGACATACTCCAGCTAAGCGTCGCAATCATTACTGATTGAGCGCGAATGCTCGTGTATTTCAACAATCTGCGTGAGTATGCACCAAAAGATGGGCGTGCGTATCGAGCCCGGGTCAGCTTCCGAGCAAGGGTGAAAAGTCGAAGCATCTGTTTTGGCGTACATGGATCGGGTGAGGCACTTCAACAGCCGCGAAAAAGATACCCAAGTTAGCATGCAGTGATGTGTATAAATGAAGATGTATGAATGACAACACCAGCCGCATGTAACGTGGCTTCCAATGATCAATGCTTCGTTCTACATTTCGCTGTTCTCTGTCGGTGAGGCAAAGGAAGGTTACTGTCAGCAGGAAGTAAGCCCTTGTAGCATTTGTCGAGAGCAAGGAACCGCGATTGGCCAAAAAACGATGTCCGCAGGGCTCGAACCTACAACCTTTGGCGAGTTTCAGCAGTAACCGAAAACCAACGCGCTACCATTGCGCCAGGACACCTTTGAGAAAATCGATAGAGTTTTCGCAATCTAAGATTAAAATAAACATATTGATACATATCATGATATCAGCAAGCCACTACTTTTTGCGGCCTACTTGGTTCAAACTTCAGTAGTTATTGACTTGGAAACTGATAGTTTGCGACCTTACGAAACCTGGCTGACGTAGCTAGATAGAGGTCGCTGTAAATGCGCGTACGCCGAGAGGCGGCAATAAGAGTGAGAGGAAAAGAGAAGACTCTATGGAACCTTGATTCGGACATGTGTGACCGAATTTTCAGGACCTGAGATTAGAAGCTGCCCGAGACTCTTGCCTGCACTGCGTTGTGCCTGCTCTCTTGCGCGAGAGTGAGGTTGCTAGTATAGCAAAAGGGTGCCTCAGAAATGCTTCAACCTGTGCCTCTGAATCCACAATGTCCTCACGAGGATTATCGCATAGTATCCCTATCAGGGTTTTTCCAAGTCATCCGCGCTGCCGTTTGCTATATAACTTCCCGCCTCGTCAACTTGACCTACTCATACTCCCATCACACCAATCGCCAACAAAACATGAACACTCCCAATTACCATTCGGAACAATGCGATGGATCGATCATCGAATTGTTAGCTTAAGCTAACCCACAAATGCCTACTCAAATTGAGTCATCCTGTAACATCGTCGCGGGTTGCCACGTCCTCCAATGCGGACACCGTATCATCGCCGACCACCATACTCCTATTTGCGGTACCAACTGCAAGCTTCCAGGCTCGCTGGATAGTCGATTCATCTGCGAGGCATGCCTGGCTGGCACAATCAAAGCCAGCAATGCCGGTGTCAATCCAGAGACGGCACTGGTCGCGGCGGAGACATTGTTCTCGACAGTGAGCGCGCTGAGCTTCCAGAAGTCTGTACCAGACCTAGAGGCGCGCAGTGGAAATGAAAGCAGCACGGCTGGCCCGTCAAATTTTGACCTAACGTTTCGCCCGCATGATCCCTACCCAGCGCTGAAGGCTGATGCACGCGCAGATGCCCTGGCTCCGCAGACTAGTGATTGGAAAATGCACAAGCGCACACAGCTGCCGTGTTTACGATCTCTTGAAATACATGCGTCAGATGCACAGGGCTTGCACGTTCAGCGCGTGGAGGCGTGGTGGGCCAAACATGGGCCGGTGCCCTGGCCGCCTGGCCCTCGAAAGCAGGAGGACAGTATCTTTGGGAATGGTTCTGTTGTGGTACGTGGTAATGATGGAAATCGTATGGTTAGAGGTTAGAAAGTGTTGCGCACTTGAGTCCCTCGGGTGTATGTGATGGAGTAGAGGTATTTATCGCTCTGTAAGAGAGACCCTGCTCTTGCGGGTGCTTAGGTGCATACCATCATATCAGTATGTTTGGTGACAATCGCACTAGTCGCGTCAATCGATGGCCAAAATCCAGAATCTTATTGTCTGTGCTTCCCTGGTGGAGAAGATGATCTTGAGAGAAGAAAATGTTTGTGCGATTGATCGACGATGGCTGGGTCAGAGCTCAATTCGAGTAGTATACCTTGCTAGAACTGAATGAAATGCCTGTGCTCATCACCATCATGTCCGGTCACCTGTCCAGATTATGTTCATCTTTGCTGATCAATTGGTAGTATTGTGCACTTTGGCCGCCATGAATGAGGAGCTTTGAGTCGTCAAACTTATAGTGGGAATGAGTGCAAGCATACATATGCATGCGTCCATTGTAACGTGACGAGCATCCACCGACTGAGCAAGAACCAACGCCTAGTCACTAGGAGCTGTGTCAGTATGGCGCGAGCCGTGACACCCCTTAACGCCAATTGCCGCTCTATTGGGTCCAATTCGAGTCTTGATAGCGCGGCCCCATGGGGTGACATGTCGTGATGAATTTCGCTTCCTGTAGTTCGGTTCATGCAGGGAAGGAGATTTGTTCTTTTCGGGCAACTGCTCCTGGTTGCCAACTCGTGGCGTCCCTGTCAAATATGCCATTTGCCGGAAAGCCTTGGTACTGCCGTACTGCCGTACTACCGAAGCCACTGCAAGCATCACATCTTTCAACCAGCACCTGTGGTAAAAGTTCGAGCCTGATGAGGGCGCAGAGACCATCTGATCACCATGATCGATGCACCGATCAACGCCGCAGGCAAATCGAGTTTGTGTAATGAAGGATTATCTCGCCAAGCAAGAACGAAGTGGACTTCCAAGGCGCGCGGGAGGAATAGTTGTCGCGAATGACCAAAGTGCAGAATTGGAGTGGAGCAGGTTGCGGGAGCTGCAGGTGCGGAAGATGCCCGTGTCCGCACCGCACTGCACCAGTAAGAGCGTAGCAAACAGCTTGTGGGCGGTGCACACAAACGCAAGATGCGCTTTCGCGTGACATGCTTCACTGTTAGCACTGGTTTAGACGCGTTCGCGCCCCCTGCAGCCACACTGCACACCTTGCAATGTCTTGTCACAAAAGCCCTGACGATCACAGAGCAGCTCAGGATCTGCTGTCGACTGTCTGCTCCCGCAACCCTATTCCCACTGGATGGGCGGCGGGTTGAAGACGTGAAGGAGCTAAGCACCATTCTATCGTCTTGGCGACATCTCTCTGGAATGCCGAGCTGGTTCCGGTCACGGTTGTTGAGCTTCCCGTCTGAGACCATTACTCGTGCTCGGCAAGGCTGAATTGTCGAGAGGGGGAAGCGGCTTTAGACCACGTCAATTCAACTCGCCGATTCAGATGCCTTCGAAGAGCAGTCGTGAGGTCATACTTTTCGTCTTTGGCAGGCAGACATGAGCCTAATCGTGATCAGAAGGTTCAGCGGACATAACCCTATGCTATTCAGAGCGTTTGAGAACTGCACATTGCCGATTTAATCACGACGTCTTGTTGCAGTGCGAGCAAATGACGATGTGCTAGAGTAGCTCAAGAGTCCAGGCTGCAAAGACCTTCACATGGTCGACGCACAGAGTCTGGGTGCGCAGATCCCCCATGATAGCTCGGGGCATTGGAACGGACACACCCAGCGACTCTCGAGCCCTTCCAATTTGGATCTCAGGTCCACGTGCAGCTCCCGCCAGGAAACGTCGGAGCTGCTAACACGTATAATCGAACACGCCACACGTCCGGTCTTTGGGAACTTGCAGCTCGTGTTCGCTTCAAGGGCAAGACAAGCGCATCAGGTCCTGCTTCCCAAGCCGCCGCCACGGAGTGGCTGATTGTCCCTGATGTTCTGAATCATAGTCTGGCGAAGATTCTCGGCTGTCCTACCTGAAACGCTTCTGACCTGCGTTACTGCAGATCACCAGTGGTGAGGCCGAGTAATTAAGTTTGGCTGATATGCAGCTAGTCGCCCAAGGACAAGCATCTTGCTACCTCAACCGGAATCCAACACACCACCCTTGCTATTAGTGGTCCAGGGCATCATTCAATCTGTCGACCGAAGATCTTCAATTGGTGCATGTACGACATGCAAGCGACGAAGCTTCGGGAGAATAATAAAGGCTCGGGCAGCATGCGGCCACTGCCCGGTGTTCTTGAAGAGCGTGGCCTGGTTTGAATAACTAGACTTATGTTCTAACTCTGTACTCTCTGTATCCGCATACCCACTTACAATCGGACACTTGATTCCTACTCACGCTGGTGTAAGGCCAAAACACCCAGACAATTCCATTAAGCTCCAGGACCAGCTATAGACCGATCAGGGCAGTTTGCATCACCTGTCAAGGCGGAAGAAGTCCTCACTTGCGCATGCATGACACGGGTGCTCGAGACCACGTTTGAATCCAAGACCCACTTCCCGTACGCATACCAGGGCTGCTACTAGCGCCAGGAGCACCCGCTCATCTGCGTTAAGATCCCACAGGCTACCCATCTCGGTTCTGCTTGCTTGCCTATTCAACACTCTCGTTCACTACATTCTTCGACGACGTGAATATCGATGTTGACATGTCACATATTGATGCTCTGATACCGCATGTCGACAGCCTGTTCACTCGACATGACGGCCTGTTCGCTCGGGATGGCGGTCTCCATCCGCCCTCGGAGGTCCTCCTCAGCTGGCCCAAACCGAACTTCATCGACCCTGAAGATCGAGGATGGAGTTCATCGATCGTGTTACTCGTCTTTTTGGGTATCACTTTCATGGTGTACGTTGCGCGCATATGGGCGCGACTAGGTCTTGGCAAGAACGCTGGGTTGGATGATACTCTGATGAGTATTGCGATGTTACCACTGTTTGGGCTTACGATATCAGTCGTATTGGGTAAGTCGGTCACTTAGGTGTCACTTAGGTGTCACTTCTCAAACTGACGTCCGACTAGCTATCAGGTTATATGGCTTCCAGTGGCACGTCTGGGACCAGACCAAAGAAACTTTGGTCACTGCTCGCCAGGTAAGCGTCTGGGTAGGCAGTCCTATATGCACTGCTAACAAAGTTTAGATCACAATGGCAATTGAGATCAACTACATGATCTGTACGACACTCATTAAGATCTCAATCTTGTGCTTCTACCGGCGCATCACTGCTTCACTCACTATTAATTTCGTGTATTGGGTATGGGCATCTATCGTGTTCTGCGCCGTGTACGGGATCACCTTCATCTTTCTCATTGCATTCACTTGCCATCCGGCACATGGCTTCTTCCATATCTTCGACCTATCCTGGAGGCTTCAGAACGAGGTAACTTGTCGAGACGAAGGAGCGATTATTGTGGCTGTTGCTGCTATCAGCACTTTTCAGGATTTTGTTATTGCGTTGCTTCCTGTCTTCCTCATCTGGAAACTACAGATCCCTAAGATTCAAAAGCTTGCATTGTGCGGGATCTTTGGCCTAGGTTTGATGTAAGTGATCACCTGTAATATCAGGGGTCATCACAACTGACAAGCACAGCACTTGCGTTTGTGGCATCATGCGCACATATTACGCAACCTACGTGTATTACTATAGTATGTATGTCCGTTATTGTGTGCCTCTAATTGCTAATTCCGTTAGCCTACGACATCACCTGGTACGCTTACTATGGATGGATATGGACGGCTCTCGAGGCCGACTTAGCTGTGATCTGTGCATCAGCTCCGGCTCTCAAGATTTTCTTCCGCCGCTACTTCAGCATGACGACCACTCGTTCTGGCTATGCAAAATCTGGCAGCAGCAAAGGACATACGCCAGTGGTGACGATGACGGCGAAGTCATCGCGTGGCAAAGAGTCCACATTCTCCGCATCTCGAATCACATCTGGTGGGACATACGATGAGGAAGTGCCCATGCACGGCATCAAAGTCAGCCAGGGGCTGGATGTACATATCGATGAGAGAGATGATGTTTCGCGGAAGAGCTACGGAAGCACGAACAACCTCACTGCGTTGCCTATGCCACAAGAAAGTGGATGGCATGGGTCAAGCCAGTGGATTCAAGGATGTCGCACTGTCTGCGCAGCTTTGCGACCGTCCAGCCGGGGAAGCTCGCGAACAAGAAGTCGGGAGAGAGACATCGAGATTGGGGCAGTAAGATGATACCTCGTTACGGAACAAGTTATATACCCCATATCCTTCCCCCTGTTTAGTCCATATTCCACGCCTCCAGTCGTCGACTTGGGACCAAATGGGCTGGTTCAGCTCTCTTCTTTCTTACGCTTCGCGACCCATTATTCCATGCGATTGAGCCGTCCAGGGCGCCAGAGCACAGTTGGCTTGTCTGGACCACAATTTCATCGGCGTCGGAATCCTCGCGGCTCACTTGCATCACCTTTAGCCGCATCCTTCTGTTTCGCCGTCCCGCCCCTGGTCACTTGGCTCAGCATATGTCAGTATGTTGAGGTCTTAACGAATCCCCTGTCTAGCGGCTTGGAGCAGCCTACGTGTTTCCTCCCGATGACATAAACTGCACGGTTTTCCTCTGTTCATTTCCACTCCTGTATGTTGCACCTGCGTGTGTCATGGATAGAGGAGGAGATACCCGGTCTTTTTTGGGCATTGGCGTTTTTTTGTTCGACTAGACTGTCGGCAGCATTATGTCGGCAGTCTCCTACTCATGTGAAGACTCACCGACGCATTCGATGTAGAGGCTTTACCCAGATATCGTGTTGCGGCAATTGCCGATCAGCTTTCCGTCGGCAAGCTTCCTCGGGCGTGCCGTCTGATTCGCCAATGCCGGTTCCCCAAGCTTCGAGAGCTCCGAGCTCAACGGACGGATGCGGGGAGAGCGCTCATTCACAAAGAGGTCACAATTGACTCAGACTTCACATACATGGTCGAGTAAAGTCTTTGGCTGCTCCTGATACCTTCAATCAAGTCTTATCGTGCTGCGGATCGTCTAATTGTATCATTCTCTTCCGAAGAGCTTCTGAACATCATCGCCTGTAGAACCTCGGTCCAGCCTCCGCGCGGACAACATGCCACAATTCCTCAGGCTTGCATCCGCGCAGGCACGCACTCTTGAGACCACCCATGAGACCCTCCACGCGCTCGAAACCACCACGAAACGTGCCGCTTCTCAGGGCGTCGATGTCATCCTCTTTCCAGAAGCTTACCTAGGAGGATACCCGCGCACCTGTAACTTCGGAGCTGCTGTCGGCGCACGCACACCTGAAGGGCGCGAGCAATTTCTGGCCTATTTCCACGATGCTGTAGATCTAGGTGATACACCAGCTGGTGCAGGTCAGGACTGGGTGGAGCGGAAGCTCGAGCTGCCTCGCGGCAAGAAATACCGAGGCGATGGTGTTCGCGAGGAGCTGGAGCGCATTGCGCGCGAGACTGGTGTCTTCATCGTCACTGGCCTCGTTGAGCGCTGCGCAGGCACTCTGTATTGTGGGGCTGTCTTTGTCTGCCCCAAGCTTGGTGTCCTCGGCAAGAGACGCAAAGTCATGCCTACTGGCTCGGAGCGTTTGGTCTGGGGCCAGGGCACAGCATCGACGCTGCGAGCTGTCACAACGGAGATCAAGGGCGTTAAATTATGCATTGGCTCAGCGATCTGCTGGGAGAACTACATGCCTCTTCTGCGCCAGAGCCTGTACAGCCAAAATGTCAACCTTTGGTTTGCGCCTACTGCGGACGCTAGAGATACCTGGGAGTCACTCGTTCGCACGATAGGCTGCGAAGGACGTTGTTTCGTTGTCAGCGCAAATCAATGCGTCAAGAGGAAGCACCTTCCAAGCTGGATCAGGAGCGGCAAGACAACGCAACAGGGCCAAAGCGCGCCAGCGCAAGCTGAAGCGCCCAAGGCGGGTGGTGGACGTAGGAAGAGCACCATTGTCTTCACAGAGGAGAAGAACGAGATTTGCCTACCTCTGCGTGATGGCAACCATGAACATCAGACAGTCAACGACAACTCGGCCATTGAGTCTGGCTCGTCGCCTCTCCGCAATGAGGTTGAACGGCCGCTTAGCCCCAAGCAGATCACCACCAACCAGGTGGCGCCCTCCTCGCCTGATGACGACGACTATGTTTCAAGAGGAGGGTCGTGTATCATCTCGCCGTTAGGAGAAGTCATTGCTGGTCCTGTCTGGGAGAAGGAGGATGAGCTGCTGGTTGTCGATGTTGATTTCGAGGATTGTGAGAGGGGCCGCCTGGACTTCGACTCCGCTGGAAGCTATTCCAGGTCAGATAGCTTCAAGTTGTCAGTCGAAGGACTGGATCTCAACCCGCCACCGCAGTAGATATGGTTAAGGTTGTACATCGTGTTCATATCATTACGACTGTTCAAACAACATACTATAATTACATCTCCCATTCCATTTCGTTTCCAACACCGTACAGCTCATGTGGACTAGTTCGTTGGGTGACCGGATGCACCAGTCATCGTGGGCAGACCCGTCGTATCGCCAGCAGAGCTGACGTCGTTTTCTGCGACCGCACGGCCGTCTTTGCCGGTGGGATCCGTAGGCTTGAAGCCAATGTCATCGGACTTAACATTCGCAGCTCTGCTGTTGTCATCACCTGAGAGCTTGTCCTTGACCTTGTCTGTGACCTTGCCTGATAGAAGTCAGGAGAGTGAGAAGGAGAATATGGAGAAGTTACCAAGAGGGTTGTTCTTAGAGAGTTTCGAGGCTTGTTCTTCCTGGACGCCGGACATGCTGATAGTGTGTCGATGTGATGTCTTGTATATTAGGTTAAGTTAAAGGGCACAGAGCAGTGTTTGTGTCTGAATATGAATGCCTTGGTCAGTGTTTGCGGTTGTTACTGTATTTATTCTCATAGTGATGTCAGGAATCACAGATATTGATATGACATCAAGCTCCGAAAGGCCGCGCGCAACTCCACGCGATGCATGGCTTCTTACGATACTTTTAGTAAGAGCCAGAAGTCTATATACTAATGTATCCACTTCGCGCAGATCTGAGGTGTTCACTATGAGAACAGTCCGGGGCTTGCGGGAGCTTGTCGTGAACTAAGCATCGCGAAGCTTGTGCATCTCGGTCATCATCCACCACAAAAACTCTCTCAAATTACAGAGAAGGCAAGTCATAGATACTGCTCCTATTGCATACATACTCATTATAGGTAGGAAATGCTTAGGATACTCTGATTTGCTTTTATAGGCAGCAGAAGGCGGCGTGGTCTCAAAACTAGACAACGGCTCTGCAAAGCTCGCGCTGAATCACTGTAACGGCCTCTGGAAGAGCTGGAAGAGTCAGGATTCGTAGGCCGCTTTATGCGCAAATGAAGGATAGTTCAACTTGCACGACTCGAACATTTGACGTTCTGTATACATACACAGTCGATGGTGGTGTGGCTTCACTGATCTGAGCTGATCATACCGATGAGTTGATCCCTGCCAATGTAGGGTCGTCGAAGTCGACCGTTTCTCCGCTGATTGTGGCTATGTCGCCAGAGCAGCGAACGGCGGCTGAAGTGAAGCTGAAGAAGAAGACTGACATCAGACTGCTGACAAGGATCTGATCATACTCGTGTATATCATGAATTATCTGGACCGTATCAACATTGCAGCTGTCAAAATGTTGCGCTACGATAGCATCCACACGCTGCTTCTAACAGCACATCCTCATGTGCTCGCTGATATTACGACATTTCTCAACGCATGACACGCTGACAGTGTTGGCGAGCGTTTCTGACACGTTCTCTTGCTGCTCTGCGTCGGTGTTGCTGCCTTCATTCTGGCTGCGGCTACTCGTAGCACAGCTTCCAGACATGTGGCCATGATGTTGCTACGTCATGGCTCTGCTTCAATCTCCAACTTGATGCCTTGACACCCGCTAAACGTGCTGTGCTCTCGCATTTATCAACGCCGTCTCACACAAGCAGTATTTATGCGAGCTGTGTGTACCCGCAGCCGAAGAGTGGCGCACAGCCCTAGTGTAGACATTCATATTCTCAAAATATAGAAGTTTGGAGTCTGAAGGCGATGCACCTAAGTTCAAGTACAAGATTTGATGTGTCTTCCTTATAGTCTCCTTAACAGAAGCATTGAGGTGGTTGGTGGTTGAGTCTCGGGGATTCGGGCACCTCGAACCTTCCACGTCCGAATAAGGCTAGCGTCTTTTGACCCACTTTGCGCGATCATCCAGCATGTGTCAACCACCTCCATTCCACCCCAGTACATCACGTTATCAAATCGCTAGGCGCCTGTCTTTCGCTCTGACGCACTTAAAATTATCATTTGACCAGACCGTGTACTTCTCAACTCTTTGGTTCGCACTGTGAACCTCGATTCGGCGTTTCACTGTAGTGTAGCACGGAGGATTATCGAAGCGCCCTGTGCACACATAATGCCCTTCACGAGATCACATCTTCAAACTTGTACAACATATACCTCAGCCGCTTAGCCTTCTCCAGAGCCCGTCGGACCGAACTCTTCACTCACCCTGAAAGCCTCACTTACTTGATCGCCACAAACGGCAACAACGCGACACGCTAGCAAACGCCACAGCTGGCATCAATTTGAAGGTCGTAACACAGCAAGACGTGACCATGGACTTCTTGAACAACGCATTTCGGGCTCCTCCAAAGGTCTCCGAAGACACGATGTCTCACGCGAATCTAGTCATGGCATGCCAATGGGGGTGGTCTAGCACACCTGACTCGAAGCACCCACCGTCAGCTCACAACAATGCGCCACAAACTACAACATCGACGTCTTTCAACAACATCCGCAGCAAACGATTCGCGCCATGTCAAGGCCGACTTTATCACCAGCTTTTATGCTCACATCGCATCAGGACGGACTTGGTTGAGGATTGTGGTAGCAACTGCGTCGAACCTTTCGGTACCTCGACGGATTCCGCGTTCGTCTGTAATGAATGCATTCAGAAGGAGGCTATCGACATTTGGGAACAGCGAAAGGCACAGCATGGTGCTTCATATCCACCTATCGACCAAATGTCGAAAGAGCAATACGACTCATTCCTCGAGGAGCGTCGACATCTCGAGGCTGAATTTGCACGAGAGCACAAGCACTACGAATCAGAGTTGAAGGCCAATTTGCGACCCAGCAACATATGTTCCGCACAAGAAGCAAGTAAGGAAGATTCAGAATTTGCGGCGGAGCTAGACTCTTTGTCACTGGCGATGATGGCATCTGGCGATGCAGCAGCCCAGTCCCACTTTGCGCAGTCTCGTAGCCGGTCGAGTTTACCGAGCGATGCATCTGAGCAGTTGCACTGGACCCTGAATTCGCTTGCGCTGGATCGCGGTGCATGTGGCATTGAATATTCGACAGCTCGGTCACCGAACGGCGTGCCTTCACTAAGGCAGGTAAACGACGAAGAATTGTGGAGAAAGCCGCGCGAGTGACCGTATGGAGTCCATGGACTGTTATAAAGGCGTCCACCGCTGTAGCACCGGCGTTGACTGACCTTGAATTTATTGATTGTGAGCGAAGCGCATGGGTCTGGAGTCAAGCGGCATTTGCAGGTGTTGGATGCGTGGCAATACGCAAGAATCGAATCTCAATTTCCTTCCAGAACATGAATTTGCGTTGCCTGATTTTGATTTACACTTCAATTGCATAGCACTGATATGACAACAGGGGTGAAAGGTCTAAAGTAAAGAGTGGGACGGCCATAGTTGCGCACAGAGCTAACGATACCCTCACGCACGTTTCCAAAGTGCTCTTAGCAGCGGCTACACTTTTCCAGGCACCGGAGGCTATCGGTGTTAATCTGAGAAGCCAGGGCTGTCGATCTGCCTGGGCACAGCCTCTCATTGGTCCCATATTCTACATGTGCTTATCAGGCCCACCTCTGGGTTTGGAATCATGGGGGTACAAGAAGCCCAAGTAGATCTGCAGCAAGGGCTTTCCCGGTCACATTCTTGTGTTGTTTCGAAGATGGTCCATTTTGTTTTGTGTGCTTTGTTATTCGCTTCCTATGCGCGTTGGACAAGCGCGGCTTGTGTGCCAGATGTGCCGAGAGAGCTCCTTGCCAACGAACAGATTCTCCAGCATGCCACAATACTCGATGCATTCGAACGGGTCGAGGAGCTACTGCGGAAGCCTTACAATGATAACGTTACAAGAGATGGGTTGAGTTTCGCCGTTGTGCATACCTCGTCGCCAATACCAATCTATACCTTCAACGCCGGAGCTTTGAAATTCAACGAGACGTCAACGTACACCAAGAATGCAACTGAGAACGCCATCACCAGTGACTCCATATTTCGCGTGGCTTCCGTCACCAAGAATCTCGCCATGGCCAGTGCGCTTGTCCTCTCTCGGCTGACGAACCACACCATCACCCTCGATACGCCGATTAAAACACTACTACCTTCATTCCATTTACCACCGCTCGACTGGTCAGATGGCGGCAGTGAGATCACACTCGGGATGTTGGCGAGCCATATGAGTGGCGTTACGAGAGAAAGTTTCAGCACCAACTTCAACCAGGTCCTCACTAGTGGGAAAGCCACGGCGGACCACATAGGAGACCTGTGGGCGGCTCAGACAATTGGAAGCGTACTCGAAGAGGTGGGAAAGACTGGTTTGATGTTCAGACCTGGGGAGAGATCCGCGTACTCGAACGCAGGCATTGGAATCTTGGGAGCAGCTGTGGCATCGTATTACAATGAGCTCAGGCGGGAAAATCTGACATGGAGCCAGCTTGCTAAAAAGGAGCTTCTGCAGCCGCTCAATATGACACACAGTTTCCTCGGTCCGGTTACCGACGACCTTGTCGCAAGCGTGACGGTACCTGGGGGCGACAACTGGGTTGATCTAGTCGTCGGAGAAGGTTACAACCCAGCCGCAGGCATGTGGGTAGGTGCTTCCCCTTCGAAATGAATTCTCGTGACCTAACATCAATTAGAGCTCTGCCAATGATCTGTCCAAGTATATACACAACATATGGCTCCAAAAGTCACCGTCACTCATCTCTCCCTTCGACCAACGCCGTGTTCTAAAGCCTGTCTATACTCTCCCAGACGGCGGGCAACAAGTTGGCCCAGGCTGGGAGATCAGCTTACGCACGGCAAACACAAGTTCTAACGCCACCAATGCCTCCACGAAAACGTACAGCATCTACGGCAAATCAGGCGGCGGGGGCGGCTGGCGGTCCTGGATTGATGTCGTGCCCAATCTAGGCTATGGACTCGTGATACTGAGTCAGACCGCTGGGATGGACGGGTATGAGATGCTGTTTCCCGCAGCGTTGTACGGGGAGGTGCACGACGTACTAGTTCCCGCGTTCGCGGAGGTACTTAGCAAGGAGATCGAGGGGAGGTTTGCTGGGATGTATGCGAGTGGAAGAGATACAGGCGTTATCAGAGAAGTGGTGGGTGGTAATTGTACGAACTCGACGACCTATGCGAGACTCGAGGTTGAAGAGCAGATCTTGTATATGCGTGAGCTTGTAGTCAATGGCAGCAGTGCGCTGGAGGCTATTGATAGATTGAGCTGGCTCGACGAAAGTGTGGGGATACCGTACTTTTCCAGGCCGACAGGGGTGGTGCTGGAGCCTGCAGGTGGAGTGAGCGAGGCAGCAGAGGTCGGGGATGGTGCGCAGGTTTTCAGGATGACAGCTGCTGGAGAAGCGCTATGCAATTGGTATGATTATGATGGGTAAGCTCGATCTCAAACACTGCGTCGCATAGCATTTGCTGATGGGCCGTAGATACAAAGATCAGAACGGATGGCCATTGACTAAGGTTGTGCTCGTCGAAACTACAGCAGGGGTTGAGCTGCATTATCCACCCTTTGACATTGTAGTCACCAGGTCCTAAAATGGTCTACATGACGGAAATACAAGATGTCTACTTTTTGCCTGTTCCGTTTGAAGCTCTTTCGTGTGCGGAGTGCTGTGATAGTGTATCACCTGTGCGCTTGCGACGATCGTCTCTGCAAAGTTCGGGTGCAAAGTATTGACCAACGTGTTAGCGACAAAGCTCTAAAAGCGGTCCACAGCTCAATCGCGATGCGCAGTGCTGAAGGGGTGGCGTTGTTCGCCGAGCGCGCCTTCCTGCTAGCGCCTGTTGTAGCCTAGCGCAGCCCCGTTAGTGGCACCCACGACTAAGCGAGGGAAGGAATATTGAAGTGCGACTTCCCATCCGGCTTCACGATACTAACCACCAGCAAAGCCAGTCGCCATGGGTCGTGTCATCCGTAACCAGCGTAAGGGTCGCGGCTCTATTTTCACGGCCAACACCCGCCTGAACAAGGCCCCCGCCCAGTTCCGCACGCTCGACTTCGTACGTCCCCGAACCGCGCAGCGCCGCAAATTTCGACCACAGCACAAGTCGCAGGGCTAACGGCAGGCAGGCTGAGCGCAATGGATACATCCGCGGTGTAGTCAAGGAGATTGTCCACGACAGCGGTCGTGGTGAGTACTGTGGCGCGAAATGAGCGAATCCACGTTCTGACGAGTCTGCAGGCGCTCCTCTGGCCAAGGTCACCTTCCGCAACCCCTACAGGTTCAAGCACAACACCGAGACCTTCATTGCCAACGAGGGCATGTACACTGGCCAGGTCAGTGTCCCCGCAAAGTACGAGAAGTGACGGGCTCGTAGACTAACACACAGCAGTTCATCTACGCCGGAAAGCACGCCGCTCTTACCATCGGCAACATCCTGCCCCTCCACTCCGTCCCCGAGGGTACCGTCCTGACCAACGTCGAGGACAAGAACGGTGACCGTGGTGCGCTCGGCCGTACCTCTGGTAACTACGTTACCGTTATTGGCCACAACCCCGATGAGGGCAAGACCCGTGTCAAGCTCCCCTCCGGTGCCAAGAAGGTCCTCCCCAGCTCCTGCCGTGGTATGGTTGGTATTGTCGCCGGTGGCGGCCGTACCGACAAGCCCCTCCTCAAGGCCTCGCGTGCCAAGCACAAGGTCAGTAATCTCCCACAAATCGCGATGATTGCAATGTTGACATGTTTTCTAGTTCGCTGCCAAGCGCAACAGCTGGCCCAGGACCCGTGGTGTTGCTATGAACCCCGTCGATCACCCCCACGGTGGTGGTAACCACCAGCATATCGGAAAGGCCTCGACCATCTCGCGCTACGCCGTTGCCGGTCAGAAGGCTGGTCTCATTGCCGCCAGGAGGACAGGTCTGCTCCGCGGTACCCAGAAGACCAAGGATTAAATGGTTTCTTGATACGGTGGCGTCGGTTCTCTGGATCAATGACAATAATGCGCTCGGTTTTCCTCCCATATACCACACCAACATGCGGGTGGCTGGGCGTTATGATACTTCTCCGGTCAGGCTTCTCAGAAGGCCTACATGCATGATAGGCTATAGGGAATGCGATACCGAAAAATGCATTGGACTGTACTTTTGGCAATGTGAAAACTGCATTCTTCATCTCTTACCTGTTTGCTGTCTTGTGCGTGTGCTATGCCTGTTACTAAAGTTGTCGTAGCTTAGTCGTCTTACTTTGCCTCTTGTTCTCTAAGTCCAACCGGTCGAACAGTCCTTGCTTCCCCAAGCATCGGGATCTTGGCCTTATAGATTTTCTCAACTCACAGCCCGCTCATAATCGTATCCCCATCCTCCCCGACCTCGACCTCCGTCTCTTCTTCGTTCTCCCGCTGGCTAGGATAATCCATGTCTAGCACCCGGTAATGCTTACCGTCTTCTGCCAGCACAACCACAACTCTCCTTCCCTTCCGCCCATTCACCGCCAGCCTGGCCGGCGTGAACCGTCCCTCGTGTTCGAATACGTGAATCGTGTACTGCTGTACTACCGCAGGCGTAAGTCGTGTGAGTTTGCGGCTGGACGCAGCCGGCGCGCTACCCGTGGGCAGGAGGTGGGTTGCCATCTCGGCTGGGGCTAGACTGTGGTAGGATAGTGGGAGGGTTTCGATATGCGAGGTGGTGGTGTAGGGGATGCGGAGGATTCTGTGGCCGCTAATGGTGTTGACGTTGTCGCTTTTGGCGGCGCTCTTTGGTGGTGTGGAGTAGATGAGCACGAGGAGAGCGTCATCGTCGGCGAATTTAAAGTCTAGGATCGTGGTGCCTGCTGTGAAGGTTGGGCTGGCGATACTGTGGTTGTGTAGGTCCCGGGGGAGAGATGTGATGCTGGATGGGTGGCTGAGGCGATGAACATGAAGTGTTGCTGGAGAAGAGGGGGAGGCGAGGGCGATGTAGGTTGATAGCTGTATCGATCCCGATGCATAAGATGGTGTGTTTTGCTGCTCGTGGTTCAGTCAGACCTGCTTTTGGCAAGAAGTTGGTAGAACGTACCTCATAGACCATCCTCATGTCTGCGATGCTGTCTCCCTCGGCATCTTGCAAGGTTTCGAGCACAATGCCACTGTCCATCTGGATCCCGCTTTCCTGCCATTTGCTAACCTGCCTGAGCAATCCCGTTGTACCTTTTGCCAAATGGCCCAACACGTGCTCCAGACACAGCGCCTCAGGCCTCCACTTCTGTCCTTCCTCGTACACCTCAATCGCTTTCTTCGTGTCCTCATAGCTTGCCCTCTCTCTCGCTTTGTCCTCCGATTCCAGCATGACCTCTTGTATCAAATAGGGCTGCAGATTGCTTTGTTGCAGTCCGTGTCTTACGTACTCCAGCACCAAACTGATATCAACACCTGAGTCCCGTCTCTCCATCTCAGCACGGCTTTCGCTGTCGGGTTCTGTCATTTCAAAGTCAATGACGAAGCGCAACCACCTGCTAAAGGCAGCAAACTGTTTCTTCTCATCCGCTACATAGACAAGCGCAGTGTGTGTCAGCAACCGCATGTTTTTCAATGTGTCAAGGAGTGACGTGAACTCAGTCGCTGGGCTGCTGAAGATCCAGTCTGCATCGTGGTACATTGCTAGCCCCCGAAGGCGCGAGATGACAACCGCTGTGCGGTCAAGCGCAGGGATCAAATTCTCGTGCAAGATTGCTTGCAGTGTAGTGAGAGACGAGGTGACTGTGTTGTCCCAGCGTTTGTGTCCTTGCTCAGATAGCTCGTCGACAAGCCACTCGCGGATGAGGGGTGGACAGGCGCCGGTACATGCCAGATGGAATAGGTTTGTCGTCAAATCGCCTTGATCCTTCTCTTCGAGAGTTTCGGAAATATTCATCATGAATTTTGATGGAAGATCAGTGGCATGTTTGTGGAATGTGCGGATGCGCTGCAGGCATTGTGTTATATAGAGAAGAAGATTCTGAAGCTGGGAGGTCTTGGACGCGATGAGGTGGAGGTAGATGCCTGCGTTGGGTATAAAGTTGAGTGTAAGTGGAACAAAGGCGATACTCTTTGCTTGCGAGCGGGGTGTGGTGGTCTGCATGAGGAGGCCGTGGCTACAGGCGTATGGATGACTCGCATGTAATAAGGGCGTGCTCTGGACACCCCACAGTGAAGGGAGGCTCACGGTGACCGTCTCCAGCGAGTCGTAAATGGAGGGATGCACTGTACCGCTTTCCGAACATCGGATGAACATGTCCACAGAGTTGTGGTCTTTGAGATGGTGTGAGTGCAATAACGCATCAGCTTCAGCCTGTGAGCCAAAAGCACCTGAATCAGCTTGTGAGACCCGCATGAAAGGCAATACCGGCGGCAATGGAATTGCAGGCAGCTTTGGCAGCAGTGTCTCGACATCCACAACAGCCAGTTGGTCGGGTAAGTCAGGCGCGCAATCGAAGGTCTGCAGATCGGGCTGCCTCTGAAGAAAATCTTCAACGTCCACACCGTCCTTTACATCGTCCCAAGTGTCCGTCGAGAGGTCAAATCCCCGCACCGCTTTCTTCGTCCTGCTCTTAACGGCGTCGATGTCGATGAAGTTTAAGCCCCACCCAATGCACTTCACCCTTGCCGCGCCCTCCTGGTCATCTCTTGAAGCTCCTTCCGGTAGGCCTAGGTCCTTTAATCCGGCCTTCCCTGTTTCGCTGCTGACTAGGTCGGTCTTGCCGTCGCTCCAGCTAACCGCGATGCTTTTGCCATTGAATTCCCACTTGATCGTATCAACAACCAGATCGTCGCGTTTTCTTTTCAGACCAAAAGCTCGTTGTCCATTGATTCGGTATACGTCCAGGTTTTCCTCAGTGGTGACAACGGCGACTAAGTCCATCGTAGGGCAATAGGCAATCAGGTGGGGGTGAACTGGGTGAAGCAGGACTTTCTCCGCTTGTTGAAGCAACATAGGCGCGTCTGAAGTCTCCATGATGGGCTCCCAGTGGCCCTCGGGCCGGTATTAGACTTGTCTGGTTGATTGGGTGCAGAAGGTGAACCTGGAGCGGTTGTTTGAAGGGCTAGCCAGAAATGGTCCTAGCGCGAACGCGTGTGTGCGAAAGCAAACAGCACCTCAAAAGTTTAGGGTGGCATTGGGTAACCAAAACAAGATATTCGGACTGCTGTGTTCGGTCAATGGAGACAATGGGCGCAAGGAAGGAAGGCATGAGTAATTCTGACGCCACCACGTTCTATCTTGCGATCGGATCAAGCATGCACAACAAACACACTGTGCGCAACGAAGTTCAGAACTACTGAGATATTCACTGAACGATCGTAAGACATCATACAATGGAGTTGCATCGTTCAAAGTGCGTGTAGTAGGCCAACATTCGTACGACCATGGGATAAAGGCGGGGAAAGGCATTTGCTGGTGCCGCTCATTACATTCATCCCAGCTCGCTCTAATCTATGCTTTTCCAGCCATTCATCAAGGCTCCTCCTTTAACTCAAAACGAATCGCGCTGCCCTTATGAAATCTCGTATACATCGGCGGTAGATTTGACATCTTTGGTGAATCCGATGTCCTGGTTCATGGAAAGAAGGGTCACGTTGGAGACCTGGAATTGAAGTCAGTAAAAATTCCAGAGCGCCAGAAAAGTTTGCACTCACATCGACATCGACAAACGGCGTGCTCTTACTAAATCTTACACGCATGGGGAAAAACTCGGAATCGCTGCCGGCTTGGGCCTCGAACTCGAAACTGCCGGAGCTGTTGCTCTCATCGACAGCGCCAATGTTCCATTCAAGGCTGTCGCCGCTGACCTCGTATACTGCGTCGAAGGAACCAACGTTGGGCTCATCGGTCTCGTAGGGAATCGTAACCGTAACGTCCTTCAGTGAGTCGCTGCCCGTGAGCTCGTACTCGACAGTAATATTAAATGTGCTGCCCGACTCCTCGACCCATACGCGGAAAGTAATAGGCGGGTCCGAGACATCATCGGGCCTTGGTGCAAGCTTCCATTTCATGACACCAATACCCATGTTGGAAGGGAAGCCCTTTGTGGTGTCTGCAAGCTGAATAACCTTGTCGTTCCTGAAGACAGTCTTGTCGACCTTGGGATGTGTCATTAACTGGGCACCTCTTGTGTTGCCGGTCTGCAGGTCAAGCTTGACTTGTGTGAGAGAAGCATCAGTGATCTTCAGCTGCATCTCACCCTTGACTTCAAAAGACTTGAGCAGACCTTCGCGATCCAGTCGTGCGGAGATAGTCTCGTTGGTGGTAATGTGAATGGCTTCGCGGTCCGTAGACGTGGACTGGCGGGCGCTGGCGGGCGTAGCGGCGGCGGGCGTGGAGGCCTTGGGTGCGACGAGGGGCTCGCTCTCGGGCGGAAGATCTCCCGCAATTTGGTCGAATGCGCTGTTCGTCTTGTTCTTCTTGCCAAGCTGCATGCCCTTCTTGCCTAATGCGAGCGGTTTGGCGGGGGCCTTCTTCGATGCCTCATAGCTGTCGTATGTATCTGGTACCGTCTGTGTGGGCGCGCTCGGTGTGAACGCAGGGTACGATGACTGGCGGCCCATGCCCATACCACCGCCCATGCCGCCTCCCATTCCTCCAGCTCCTGCGCGTTGAGATCTCGACATCTCCTTGCGCTGCATCTCCAACTGCTTAGCTCTGCGCTTGCGCTCCTCGGAGGCCTCGAGCTCCTTGTTCCGCGCAATAATCTCCTGGATGCGCTCCTCGTGCGACTCCATATCCAAGAATGTCTTGATCTGGCTCATTGTGAGGTTTTCCCTGTATCCCAGCGTCACGATTTCATCGAAGGCGGTGAGGAGCTCGAAGGCATTCCTGAGGATCTCGCGCTCATCAAGAGACTTGCATGTTGACGAGACAACCTGGGCGAACAGATGCAGCGAGTTGATATCCTGCAAGATGTTGGATTGCAAATTGGTGATCAGCACCATGTACAGCTCGTCCAAAGGCTGGTATACGTAGCGCACGTTGTCCTGCTCGCAGGTGGTGTGCTGGGTGTTGCTGTCGGCGAGCTTGGGGAACGAGGCGAGGAGGGCTTCGATGCGAGAGCGCTGCATCTCACGAAACTGGCGCGAGAGGACGGCCTTACCGCCGCGTGTGCATATCGATGCTGCGAGGACCACCTGTACACGTCAGCTTGCTGTTGACAGATGGCTTACGGCAGATCGACAGGTGCTGTACCATGTTGGAAGACGTTCAATTGGCAGTATGAGAAGCGCTGCTCTTGCGAACTGGGTCGTGGGTCCTGCCGTGGGACGCTGAAAGCTTTGAAGGTCGCTGTTGTCAAAGTGGAGGATTGCGGATGGAGGGGGCCGTCAACCAAGTGGAATCTACAACGCCAAAATGCTGTCGCACTACGACCCTTGTTGCTGGAAGAGGTGGAAGATACGCAAAGATTCAGCGACACGCGGGTGCAATGTGATCGTTCGACAACCCTATCAGACAGCTCTATCACGGTCACTATCTCAAGTGGCAGCACTGAACACCTGGAAGTTCAGTGTGGAGAATCACGTGTTGTGGCTAGACAGTAGGGGCCTACACTAGCGCAGCTTCCGTTGCACTTAAGCAGCTCCTCCCTTGCCCGCATCTCGACCGTCCAGACGTCGCATGCTGGACCTTACACGGAAAACGCTACGCCTTTGTCGACAGTGACCGCATACGTCTGGCGTTCGACTTTCACTTGTTTTCGAATCCTATCGAAAGCTGTGCCGCTGAACCTCGAACCGCAAATTACATGCGCCCCCAGCCTTGGCGCTTCAGTCCCACGATTCCGTCTTTGTCTTATATCCCACCTATCTCCTCGACTTGTACCTGCCCTCTCCCTCACACATCTTCAAAGTGTGATTTGCTCGACGCGATGCGCTCATGATCCTCAACGTCCAGCAAGGATACACGATTTGCATAGATCACACACTTCTGTCGCCTTGCCGCACGCGCTTCTGACGCGCTCGCATCGATTACGCTTCGAAGCAGTAATCCTATCTAGCTTTGTATTTGAGCTAGACAGACATATATCACAACGCGACCACTATGACCACCACTGCACACGCCGTACCAGCTCTGGAGGTCTCTGCGCCTGACGACAATATGGATGTGCTCTCCGATACTGGCTTTGACTTGAGTGACGGGGACATCGACCTTGATCTGGATACTGCACCTTCGGTACAAGACGACGACATGTCCCTTAACGACGCTGCGACAGATGGCGGTATCGACATGGAAGGAACGGCTGCTGATCAAGATGATTTCATGGCCGATCATGGTGATTTGATTGAGGAAGATGATATGGAAAACGATGTTGGCATGGCTGCAGAGTCACAGACAATAGATGATGGCGCACCTACTCTCGAAGCAGACATGCTTGCCCCACCAGACGAAGATCTGATCGACTACTCGGACGATGAGGCACAGCAACAAATCAAGATGCACAGCCCCTCAGGCCAGCAAGGAGAAGACACACAAGCTTCATATGACGCTGAAGCCTCATCTGTACCTGTGGATGATCAGAGTGATCCAAGACAAGGAGCTGCAGATCCAGTCGAGCCTACTGAGGACGTTCAACGTGGAGCACAAATGCACCAAGATGACGACCCGGAAGCTGTCGAGAGGCCAGAGTCCAGTCCCGAGCACCAAGCAGCGGGTGCCAATGTGCAACGTGAAGACCATGACGAGGACTACGTGCATGGCGATGACGGTGGCGTTCCGCTTCCAACAGACGAGCACTCGCACTCTGTCGATGATGACGATGACGACACTGACGACGACAAAGTAGTCGCTGAACAGCAAGCGGAGTTACAACGAGATGCAGACAATGCCAGTGAGAGCGATCACCACAGTGACCAACAGATTGAGTTGCGACCTGTGACTGTAAACTACGCAGGCAACGAATTGTGGCTGTTCAAGCAGCACGACCTTGACGAAAGCGGCGACTTCCTCCTCGATGATCTGTCTGTGGCCAAGTCCAGCATCTCGAATCTCTTCCAAGCCTGTAGACTGTCTCTCGGTGACGATGTTTCTGGCGAACACGAGATTGGCTTTCGTTTCGACCATTTGCACAACCTCGAACTCTATGAAGACAATACTGCATGTGTCGCTGTGTCTTTAGAGCGCTTAGTAGACCTTTATCACACATTGCAAGCACAGGACGCCAACGAGGATCCGGAGTGCTTCTATGTTACGCTACAGTTCCGTCCACGATTCGCCACGCTGCTTGCTGATGTGGCCCAATATGCTGAGCAGGGTAGTGGCTACTCCGCTCTGGACGCTGCTGTGGCAGCCGGTGAGACTCACTTCTCGAACGTGTTTTCCAGTGCTTCGACTGAGCATGACCATGTTGAGTGGGATGAGGAAAATGATGACGAAGATGCTAGCTCCCCCGGCTCTGTTAATAGCATCGCGCCAGATGCAGCGGACGCTGCTGAACACGGTGAGCAACATCTTGATGAGACCGGAACTCGAAAAGAAGAGCAAGAAGACGAAAATGAAGAGAAAGAAGAGCATGCTAGTCAAGAGCACCAACATGGGCTTGACTTCAAAGATGATTGGAACCAGACTGTCGGCACGCAAGACGAGGAGACTCGCATTGACCAAGGAACTGCTGACTCTGGTTTCCAATGGAGCACAGCTCCTCAAGTATTCACCGAACATGCAGAATCAGATCTTGACCCGAAATCTGACGAAGCGGAACAGCAAGAACCTGAGTTACAGGATGAGAGGACACCCGACCAAATCGCGCATGATAAGCAGGAAGCCGAAGATTTTGTCGATTACAGTGATGATGAAGACGTTCAAGAGACCAAGTCCGTGCCGGTGCATGAGTCGTCACCGTCATCATCTACTGTCCAGGGAGACGACCATACAGAGCTTCCAGAGTCTGGTCTCGCGATCGAGCACAATACTCAGGACGATGAAGCCGCTGCCAAGGCTGACTTCAATGAGAACGACGACGACGCCACTTTGCTTACACAAACACAATATTGTGCTGATGCAAACCACTATGCCTTCCAGGACTACACAGAGACATACGAACAAGGCGAGACTTTCCAGGACTACCAAGCGGATGATACCGTAGGAGACCCGTTTGAGGCCAACGGCGCCTTCAACGGCGAAACTAACCAAGCTTTCGCCGATTATAACTTTCAAGATCTAGAGGCAGAGGTCAATCTAGGCTTTGATGAGCAGCCGCTTGATGGGGCTAGTCACAGCGAGCACTACACTGAGGTCATCGAGGCTGTCGAGGATGTCACACATGCCGATGCTTTTCTGGATCTTGACAATGCCCCTGAGTGGGCGATCGATGCAGACCCGGCTCCAAACCTTCCAGGGGAAGATGCAGTTCTTTTGCACGACGATGCCACCAACCATGGAGATGATGAGGGTGGTGCGGTCCAACAGCCTGTGGCTACAACGTCTTCGGCTGCAGAGGTTGCGCTGACCTTGTCGAATGACCTCGGAAATCTCTCTCCACAGGGACAGAAGAGGTCGATTGACGAGGTCGGCGATGGGACTGACGATATGCCCATTCCTACAGGTACGGCTCCATACTCGATTTGCAAGAGATCGTTCAATACTTACTTATGCTTACCAGACGCCAAAAGACCCAGGGTGTGAAGCCCGCCACCCTCACTGTCTATGGAAGGCCTTGCGACTACTACTAATGTTTAGCTTTCCCCTTTCCATTGTTTACGCCTACCCTCGACCCTTCTCTACTCGGATGTACCACTCATCAACTATCATCTTTCCACAGCGAATAACACTGCATGGTCTGACCTCGAGAGCGCGGTCAGCGGTCACATGTCACAGCATCTACTAATAATCCACTAACCACAGTCTTGAATATAGAAACCTCAATGCCTCTCTGCCGTCTACAAAGAAGCCGGTGAGGATTGCACAGCAGCAGCAAGGTATGTTAGCTTGTATTCCCTGGGCCACTGTGCACACACAATACAACTCAAAACAATGCTTGAGGCATTTGCGAATTACACATGGGATATTGGATGGAGGCGCATTGGTTGGTATAGCAGACACGGCGATGAAATACCCCCAGGTTCGCGCAGAAACGAGTTTTGGCGGGCACTTTGCTGTCGCAATCGACATAGCAGGACAGTTTGGACGCATGCGTGGCTGCAAAGAGACCAGGAAGACGAGCTGCGTCACTCACGAACGCAGTGGAGTTCAACAATCACTGTGGGGTCGGCAAAGATCTATTTCAGGCATCTTTCGCCAGCCTCGTATTGCGCTGACGTCGTCCGGATGCTGCGATTGGGTGTTTTGTATTTTAAGTATCTACCTTTGCAACTAGATGCATTTATCGAACCGTACCCGTGTGAAGTCAGCATTTGTATTCGATTTGGCTACGATGATGCGCTCGAGGGTGCAGCTGCGTGGGAATGGCGTTGGCGACTGTCAGGAATGGAGAGGCAGCGAAAGCTGAGCAGAACAACGGAAGGACATGTTAACCATTGATGGAATTGGCGTTGATGAGCGCCTCACAGCAACATCAAGAATGAAGGATCGACAGGCACATCCGCAGAGGCCGAAATGCGGTTCCACTGGGGTTACGCGTCTGGGCTGGAAAAGGCGCTGAGATGGCCCTAGTTTCCACGAATGCAGGGGCGCTCCTTAGCGTTTTAGCGTTCTGGGCTGCTCAGCCTCAGCCAGCAAAGGGAGTCGGGGATTGCCTGTGATGGTGAGACAGTACCTGAGCAATACGCCACTTGACACTTGTTGAACTGACTTTGTCGAGCGCCCGCGCTGTTCCCCAGACGCCATTGCTCGTGCTCTTTCTCCTCTCTCAGTAGCCGCCTGCCTGATTGTTGCGGACAGTCCACAGTCGCTACTGCGCATTGCATCCAAGCCGTCGCCTGCTCCCTTTGTTGCCGCAGCTGACTGCACCTGGGGCCCCACTGGTGCTCCTGCCCTTGCTCTCCCGTCCGGTGAAACGCGCATCGATTCCAAGAGGCTCGGCCTGGCACGACCGTCGACACATCCTCACGCCGAACCCATCTCCGTGCAGCTTTGCCGCTCTGAAGCTACGTCGCGCGGTAGAGCTCAAGTGCTGAGTTCTGCTGCGTTTCGCCGAGGACAGCTCCTCACAGCACTCGACGCTCGCGCTCGCAACCGCAGCCTCACTATCGATAGCCACGCCGCCGCCGCCGCCCTCACTGCCGCTGCTCTTCACGATACGTGCAGCAGCCGGCGCACTTGAGCGCATACCCACATACATAACACCTGCATCACCACCTGTCCGGCTAGGCGATAGTCACCGAGCAGCAATATGGTAGAGGACAAGTACGCTGCAGCGCACCACGCCCGCCGGACCGCATACTAACTCTACCCCCAGGTATATTGGGCTCTGCCTCGCAGTCTCGTCCTCGCTGGCCATCGGCGCCAGTTTTGTCATCACAAAGAAGGGCCTCAATGCGTCCATGGAGAAGCACGGCTTTGATGGCGACGGCTACTCGTACCTGCGCAACTCGACTTGGTGGGCCGGCATCATCACCATGGTCCTCGGTGAGATCTTCAACTTCGCCGCGTATGCCTTTGCGCCTGCGATTCTCGTGACGCCGCTGGGCGCGCTGAGTGTGCTCATCGGTGCCGTGCTGGGCAGCTATTTCCTCGACGAGCAGCTGGGACTGCTGGGCAAGATTGGTTGTGCCATCTGCCTGATTGGCAGCGTCATCATCGTACTGCACGCGCCCCCGGACAAGGAGGTTTCGTCTGTAGACGAGATCTTGAACCTAGCGCTGCAGCCTGGTACGTGTCGTGCGCTGCGCACTTGACTTTGCAGCAGGTCGCTAACTTCGAGTCCAGGCTTCCTCATCTACTGCCTCTTTGTCGCTATCTTCTCAATCTTCATGATCTACAAGATCGCTCCCAAGCACGGCCGCAAAAACCCGCTGATCTACCTCTCCATCTGCTCCACGACCGGCTCGGTTTCGATCATGTTCATCAAGGCTTTCGGTATTGCGCTCAAGATGACTTTTGCAGGAAACAACCAGTTCACACACCCTTCGACCTACGTCTTTGTCATCATGATTGTAGGCTGCATTCTCACGCAGATGAACTACTTCAATAAAGCTCTTAGCCAATTCTCGACCAACATGTATGTCACGTCGTTTCCTGCAAAGCAGAAGAGCACTGACATCCTCCAGCGTTAATCCTCTTTACTATGTCACCTTCACCACCTGCACCCTCATCGCCTCCTGCCTCCTCTTCCAGGGCTTCAATACAGCCTCGGCCGTAAACACCATCTCGTTACTCTGCGGCTTCCTAATCATCTTCTCCGGTGTATACTTGTTGAACCTCTCCCGCGAAGATCCCAACGGGTCAAACGCACTCGGGAACACAATATCCGACGGCATTCCCAGCGACGCTATCAGCGGCTTCCCTACACGTCGTAGCATGCAATTGCGCAGAAGCCAGGAAATGTACCTGCAGAGTAATGGCAGCGGGACAAGGCGAAGCAGCGGCACAGGCGAAGGCGCAGGCCTGATGCATGATTACGACGTGGAGAACCAGTTCGAGCTCGGCGACCTGGCAGACAGCGACGACGAAGACAACAACAAGAAGGGGAAATCCTTTGACGAGGACGGGCGCCTTGGCGGCCGCGCCAGCTCAGGCAGCAACATGCGCAGCTTGAGAGTTCAGCGCGAGAGCGTCCAGCCCAAGCGCACGAGCAGCCCGCGGTAGACGCACGCATGTGATAGCGCGAGCGTTAGCGTATGCGCTTGGCGCACGAGGAACAGCACAGCACAGCACAGTGGGGAGCGATATTGAGGCGTTTGTATAGAGCGGTGAATGTATGGACTCCGTAGGCCTGGCGCTGCGGTCGGCGTTCAGGATGGCATAGCATGACACTCGGCTTGAGGACCGGCATTTTGCATCTGGCATCTGGCATTTCGCATTTTGCATTTGTACGAAACACGATTTGTATTTGTACACTGACACTGACGTTGAGTAACGCACGATCTGGTATGATACAATATACCCTTGGGATGAGGAACTTGGACAGGGTAGGGCAGGGTCAGAGCTATGTTGGGTTTGGTATTATTTCTACGTATCTCTGGATATACGCGTGCGTTCTGTTGTCTCTTCTGTGCGTGGCAGCGCAGACCTAAGCTGAGCTGAGCTATGCTATGCTGGGGCGGGAAAATAGTATCATTTATCGTCTTCACGTCCATATTCCGTACCATCCTCGTCTCCACTATCGTTCGGACATTTGCTCCTCAACACTGGTATGTATGTTCCCAAGGAGAGGAAATACTATGACCAACGGACTTTTCAACACAGCGAACACATGGCCAGGATACGCGCTTCGCACCGTGCGTGACGCTTGATGTATCCATACAAGATACCAAACACTTGTTCAACAATAACATATCATTTCACGTGGAGCATATATCTATCCGTTATCTCGCTATGCATCAAACAAATCCAAATCGTGGTATCCAACATGAACGCTCGATCGTCTCCAATCTGAGGAAAAACTAAATGCCCGTATGCTCAAATGCTTTGGTACATGGTGCGGGGCATGCTCGCTTGGGAAACGATGCAATGCAAATGTGTGAAATGTAAAGTAGGCCCGGTCGTAAATGTAATGCGATATGTCAGCCGTTGAAAACATGCTGCGCAAGATGCGGGTCTCTGGTAGTATAGTGAAACTCTAAGGCATAGGTGGCAGCTCAAATAACCGCATCTCCGAGGTAGGAAAAGTCGTCCATGAGCATGTCCAGTTGGCTCGTCGAGCTCTCGCGATGGACGCTGATGCTCTTTGGTCGTAGTGTTGGCTCGCCCTGAATGGTCTCTTTGCTCTTCGTCTCCAGCTCGGGCAGGCTGTATCCCTGGAAGCCCATGCCGAAGCATGCCGCCTGTCGCCTGGGCATTGTCTCCGCGTGTTGGATGTCGAGGTTGAAGAGGTCGGAGCTGAACGAGACCACAGAGAGACGGAGAGTATCGAGGTCGAGCTGTGGAGGAGTCGACGTGCGGTTGTTGACAAACTCATCCTCTTCTTCATCGACTTCGGTGATAGTTGTAGTTTGCTTATTTTTCTTGAAAGCATGCTCGGCATACGAGTAGCGCACCGACTGGCGCACAGGCGAACCTGCATCGCTTGAGACGCTTGTTGCTGCGCTGAAAGCTGGTGATGTTATACCTTCATTGTCTGAGATTGCGTAGCTGTCGAAGCTGCTCCAGGTTGAGAAGTGGCTACGCTGTTTCTCTGAAATTTGCACAATCGATTCTCCCTCGTCTTCGTATGCCTGTAAAATGTCGTCTGTCACTGCACCATCTATTGCAGCCTCTTCGGCAGGTGATGTCGCGTTCAGCACGGACACTGCACCCGTTAAAAGTTGTGCCGAAATCGAGTATCGGGACAGGGTAGCAACGCCATCTCGGTCTTGAGTGCTGTGTTCTCCATAGCTCGATGAAGGACGCTCATCCTCATTCAGTGCTGTTAGCAGCGTATTCGGGCGCCGAAGCACGGGCGCAGGCTTGAAAAATTGAACTTCTCGTGCCTGCTGAATCTCGCTATCAAACTCATGCTTGAACCTTGGTGAGGAAACCCAAGGGTCATTCGCATATAAACTACGCTTCGTCCTTCCTGTGTCGGCGGAATTGGCTCGGTGACGACCAGGCTCAAGATCAAAGGTCGCCTCAACGACAGTCGCTGGTATGCATGATCGGCGGCGCTGGGCAGGCGTTTCATTCGCTGGCAACTCTGCAATGAAAGGCTGAGTGTCCGTAGAAGGAGCCACAGGGTGCGATGTAAGCGGCGAGAAGTCCCTGGTGATTGTAGGTATTAAGGGTGGTGGTGGCACAATCCTCTGAGGTCTGGAAAAGTTCATAGGCGAATGAGGCGGGGTGCGTTCACCTGTAGGCAGAACTCCGTCTGCTGTGGTACTGATAAGTACAGGAGCGCTGATTTGCATCTCCCTTACATCAGACGAGCTGCGTGACCTAGATCGAGCTCGCTTGGAAGCAAACTTCTCTTTCAATTCTCTGAAATCCGTAAAGAGTGGCGTCGAGGGAAGGAGCGGGGAGGCAGATGCACTTCGAGCATGTCGCGTCACATACGGTGACAGAAATTGATCCGCTGAAGGATATGTAGCGGACTTTGGTGCCCATGGCGAAGGCAAAGGCAAAATGTGTGCTTCACGATTTGAGCTTCGGGGCCTAGGAGAAGGCAATGGCTTGCTTGGAGGGACTGGTGTTAGGTATCTGTCTTTGGGGTTACGCGTGAATGCTGATGAATCTTCTGGAGAGTTGCTTTGACTGGTGCGCTCCATGGGTACTTCCAGGAGGTTAACAGCCTGTCCGGGTAGCAAAGGACATAACGTGGTAAAAGGCTGTGCTGGATTGTGGCATTCCTTTTCGCCATCAACCTCGTACTGTCACAGATCAGTATGGCCCGGAGCATCAAAACAATGTACATACGTAATACCAGTATGTGCCACCCATCTTCAATGGACCGTCTCGCTTTGGCGAAAGCATACCAAGATCACCGTCGCAGAAGATGTTGGAAAATGTGAAGCAACCTTTCCAGACGAAGCGTCCACCGCGGGTATCGAGGCGAAGGCGGTAGCGCTTGGAAAAATTGTCCCAAGATCCGAGTAAGACGACACTACGAATTGCGGTCGGGCATTGACTGAAGAAAAGTGTAAGCTGAAAGTTCCTGGCCGCGACGCGGAGGGATACACATACAAAAGAAATGTATGCAGCGCGGTGTCGTCCATGTTCATAAGCGCCGCGCAGCTAAGCCGCTCTGAGTAAGAAGGGTGGAGTGTGAAGCGTGTAGGCGTCTAAATGGTTGTATGCTCCATGTACAGGGTATCAAGAATAGTATGCCATGAGAAATGGTGTGTTGGACTGCAGCGGCCGTCTCGGCTGTTTGGACAGGTCGAAGGATAATCCTGCAGTCAAGATGATAACGGCTGCTGATTGGAAGATGTTTCGTAATGTTTGGTAGCGAGATGAAACTGGTCCTTTTGCCCCGATGCGTGCTTGCGGCGAGGCTGACCGGGGCTGATGCAGGCTGAAGGGTCAAGGTTGACCGACACTCTGATCAAACCCCACAATAGTAAGCGTAGATATGCAGCAGGTCGAAAAAGGCAACGGAAGTCTGCTTTCGAGTTGGATGTTGTGATGTGCTCGTTCCGTATTGGTCGAATTAGCGCTGGTTGGTGGTGTAGGTGAAGATGGTGAGGATCTCAGCCTGGGCGCTTAATGACGACGTCCGAATCGTTGGATATGCACTACTTGAAACACGGTATCTGGTTGAATCCAGAAGCTTTGTACGGTATCGTACACCAAAAGTCGAGGGATGAGATTAGATTTCAAGGACTGCGGTCGAGGCTGAGAAGTAGTTTTCCACTAGAAATCAGACATGGCAGGAACCTAACGAACGGCACCCATAGCGGCTCCCATACTAGCGGGTGGAAAGAACAAACTTGCAACGATCGCAAGGTTTGGATAGGACCACTCATGAGACACGCCAGCGTGCACGCCCGTTACCAAGCTTCTCGCGCAATGAGCTATGAGTAGTGGCGAATATCGGCTGGTGGGGAAGTTGTTTGATATCCCTCATTTCCTGTACCGTCGAATACGTTGCCATGACTTAAGGAGCATTTCCAACTAGCGAATGCGGGCTCCAAAGGGGTGCTGTGTCGGATCCCGAAGATGGCGCGCTGTCAGCCGCACCTCAAGATCAACATGGTGTCGCTTCGTCCTTCGTCCCCGGATGGTGAAGGATCAAATCAGCAGGGTTGTCTGTTCGACACGGAGCTAAGCAGATCTCATTTGATCACATCTCCTGCCGTTGTTGGCCAGCGACGTGCGGGTCGACTCAGATTCGCGCGCGTTTCCTATTGCACTTGTCCCAAAGGGGCACGGTTCAGGAGTGGGATCCACTCATATCAGCACTGCCATCCACGAGGGGCCTAGCATCCCGTCGACGATGCATTGACATCCAGCTGCTGTGGCACCCTTCGCTCGTGCGTGACCAAGATTTTGGCAGCCTTCGATAGGCGAGCAGGGAAACGTGGCCTCCAAAAGCACGCAAACTTTGCGGAGAAGCACACGAACAGCGTTCACGCAATTGCCGGCGCGGTCGGCGCAGGCGAGGAACTGAAACCTTCGGCACCACTCCGCTTCAAACATATTAAAGCTTACATAGCGCCAAGTTGAGCAGCCTCAAGCGCGGAGGACGGCACAGTGCATCAACCGCTGTCAGCTTGTGTCAAACTCTGATCAGCCAAAGCGCTTTGCAACGCAGCACTGCCATGCTGGCGGTTTGTAGCACCTTGGAACAAGCGTCTGTTACGCATCGATGACGCTGGTGCATTGATCAGGGAAGCGTCGGTTTGCAATCATTGTTCTTGAATCCCAGCATCCACCTGGTGGGGTTCCCAGCCATGTCTGATCTTCAACAGGGAGACGTTTCGGAAGTCGGCTCGGAAGAAGGTTTATCGGCATCTTCAACAGAATCAACCGGGCATTGTCACATTCGGTTCAACTGTCCGTGTGCACTGGAGAACTTCCAATGAACCCTCATTCGAGGCTGCCAGCACCCATCTTGTGTATCAATTTGCATGGCTGCCATATCCGGTAAGCATGCAGGGTCAGTGGGCGAGCACATTGGTGACACCACAAAGCTGATCGCAGGGCAAGAGATCGAACAGTTTACACCAATAATGCAGAGCGATTGTTACACATAATCTTCAACTCGGTTGGTAAGAGTATATTAGTCGATTGCTGCCAGAAGCCGACATGGCAAGCAAATCTGCCTTGCTCACTGAAAGCCGCTCTTCAGAATATCAGGCTTTCGGTCCTCCAAATCGAGGATCATCTGACCGAACAATCCGTTCGCCCACGAGAACCACTGTCTCGTCCAATCACTCTGATTGAAAGTGTTGACGGTCTCGTGTATCAAGCCCAGACCATCGGTGCTACTGACAATCTGCCTCAATTCGTTCGTGATCTCATCATCGTTATCACTTGTCAAGATACGGACAATAGACGCCATCGGCCACGCCATACCTGGACCTACATGCGGCCCGCCAACGGCATTAAGGACGGGTCCACGCATATAGTATGGGTTTGCTGTGCTCAAGATGAGGTTGCGTGTATTTGCGTAGGTCTTTTCGTCGATGCGGTACCCTAGAAAGGGTGCAGAGAGCAGTGACGGTATGTTCGCATCGTCCATGATGTTAGTGGATCCGAAGCCATCTACCTCGAACGCATATACTTTGCCGTACGTAGGGTGATTCGCGGTACCATGAGTCTCAATGGCATCGCGAAGTGAGTTCGATAATTCGGACATTTGTTGGGCCAGCGATGCTGAGTTTCTGACATTCAGCTTGCCCATGATCTCGGATGCAGATGCTAGGTAAGCGCTGAACATCATGTTGGCCGGGATGAACAGCTGATAAAGCGTCGAGTCGTCGCTGGGCCGGAAACCGCTTCTGATCAGGCCAGTGCCATTGGCGACTGGGTTGCCAAGTCCGTCGTTCGAGAATGTTTCCGTTGCACGAGGTGACAGACGCTCGAAAGTGTAAGGGCTTTCCAGAACCTCGCCTTCTGAGCCATACGTGGGCGTCATCATATCGTATGCAACTTTTAACACCGCTTCAACCGCCGAGATCCACTGGAATTTACCGAAAAACTCAGAGTCGCCAGTAGCTTTGTAGTAGTCCGTAGAAATTTGCAGGAATGCGCCCAAGGAGTCGAGCTCATATTTGCACTCGAAAACGGATTGGTTGGAGTAGGTGGGAAAGACTGTGTCTTCGCTCGCCGCTTCGTTCAAGGCAATTTCCACTCCGCTTTCCACAGGCGGCTGGAAGGCATTGCAGTACGGAGACGTAAGAAGATACCGAGCCTGAAGGTTGATGACGCCCCGGTAGAGACTTGCAATTGAGTTTGGGTCACTGCTTGCGTTCAAGAGCGGAAGGTAGCTTTGCAACTGGTTCGATGAATCACGAAGCCACATTGCATTGAGGTCACCCGTAATGATGAAAGTGAGCTCTTCTTCAGCATTGTCTGCTGCAACACCCTTCCATCGAATCGCAGTGTCAAGGGTACTGGGGTAGGCGTTCTCGAACAGTCGATACAGATCCGGATCCGCAATGACGCCCTTGAGACGAGAGATGGTATCTTCAAGTCCCTGGCTTTTGAATGTTCTGCATTCCTCCGAAGGGCGTTGGTAGGCAAGCCGATATTTCCCTGAGCTCAAGGGTTCATGTACTTCCTTCGCGTAGTCGATGTATTCTGGACACTGCGCTGCAACCAGGCATGGAACCAGGCAGATAGCACGGAGTAGAGTGAACCGTTGCATTGCAGAAAGGGTAGCAAAGAATTCAACTCTGAATAAAGGACGTGCAAGACATGGTAGAGAGAAACTTCAAGCTTCATTATGTACATCCCACGATAGTGCACGAGGTATCCGATAATCGCGTGTCCAACGTCGATCACGTTCCACGTTACCTACCCCGCTGTTGACCCCATGAAGGGAAGCTCGACCGGATGTAACATGACGACTGTTGAAGCTGTTCGGCCACAGACTACCGGCGGTCGACGTCATCAAGGACGCCGGTCTGTGGACATGGGCAGCATATGTGGGACCAGACGTGGGAGAGCCCTTATTATGAAGAAGACACTAATGTCCCCGACAGTCTGCTATAGGCTGTGTGCTCCTGCACCCATGAGTGCAAGCCTGTGCGGACTGTCAAATGACCGAAAAACGGAGGGTGTGGATCGCAACATGGAGTCAACACCAAGCTTCGGTAGGATTGCGGGGTGGCTGCGGAATTTCTTGGTCCGGTGTCCCAGTGACCAGTCCGACGAAGCCAAGTATTGGCGAATACACCATCTCTGCACCTGCGTTAGTCGAAGGAAGCCTGTTTCCCGCTTGCGCATTCACGCTGTGAAGAGTCGTGGGTGTGGGACTATGATGAGGGCAGGTGAGGCTCCGAGCTGATGCGAGGCCTACTCGGCCCGACTCTCTCTAATCTAGTAGGCAGATCGCAGCCCGATGCCATACTCAAAGGTCTGACGCCGTTGTTAGCGGAATGCATGGCTTGTCTTCACCGGATGAATGATCGCCCGCAACCCTGATTGTCTTTCCTCTCTCCGCTCAGGATCAAACCCATTCTTATGAGCGTCCAAACATAACCATTACCAGTCTGTGTATTCATTCTAAGCGACCACGTCCAGGCGCAGAACGTTTAACTTCCAGGCGTGCCAGAAGCGGCAGGCGGTAACGCTTCCGACAGCTACCCATGAAGCAACTGTTGCATTGTGTGTGTGTGGATGTCATGTTGTCTCACACACCCACGATCAACCAACTCACAGTGCAGACTCCCCCTTCGCGCTCTTCTCAACTTGTTGTCCACTAGCTCAGCTCGTTAACCAACAACAATGCTTTCACAATGCTCGCTGAATCGATTATTTAAGTTCTTACCGTTACTTAGCAATTGAACCCCCTTCACATCCGCAGGCAAATTGTCAACCTCAACCCAAGCGAACAAAGCTTTGAACAGAACCTGATGTCGACGATCTCCAAAGCCTTATTCAAGCCCACAGCCACAATGGTCAGTCGTGGCGAGTACCAGAGGCAGCTGGCTGGTCTTGTTGCTGCAGCGAATGCAAACAACCTTAAGTTTGGAGACATCCTCCCAGATGACTTGAAGGCTTACTTTCAGGAAATGACTGAACTCAAGCACGCTCAAGAGTATATCAGGGAGCTCGAAGAACACGAGAAGGCTCTGGAGGCAGAGAATGACAATCTGAAGAAGGATCTAGGTGCGAAGCAGATGGAGATTGATAATCTTCCGACGGAGCACGAGGCTAGGTTGGTTGAACTGCATCAGACCGAACGTCAAGTTGCGATGTGGAAAAGTACCTTCAAGGATTCTGAAAAGCGCGCTGACCGTTATCGGAAGCAGTTGGATGACGTCGTACGACAGCAGCAAGCTACTGCTTCCGCCGCCACGAAGATCGAGGACTTGAACACCCAGATCGGGGACCAGCAAGTTCTCATTGACAAGCTCATAGCCGAGAACCAAAAGTATGAGATGATATTCGAACAGCTGCGCGAGTCAGATCTGAAGGCTCTAGAACGCAAAGAGAAGCAACTCGCAAAGAAGGACGAGATGCTTGCTGAGCTCCGGCAGCAAGTCAAGGACGCACAATTATGCTATTACACGTTCGGCGATCAATTATTTGACAACAACGACGACGCAAAAACTCTTGTCGACGATACGCATAACGACACACCTAAAGAGACGCCTGACGACAACGAGTCTCTTGCCCTACAAGAACAAAACATTGATGTTTTACAGCAGAATCTTGCTTTGTTGCAGGACAACCAGGCTTTAGAAGATCAATACGTCATGGTGAAGATTGAGCTCTCTGAGTTGAAGGCGGCCTATGATTTCTCCCCAGCGCAAGATTACAAAACACAACTCTTCGCCGCAGCCATCTCGGAGATCAAGACAGTGAACCGATTCTATACCGCCGCTTTCAAAGTCTTAAACGGCTTCGCCAAGGCTTTTCACACGACAAAGACAGAACTGTCATCAGCCGGTTACATTTCAGACCAGCTCGACATGGCGCAGGACGCCCTTGTTGGCTACAGCAGTGTCAAGCAGGTTGTTCGGGCGATCACGGATGTGCCGTCCCTTGACACGGATCAGGTCGCGCTGTATCAGGAGCTGGACTCCTTGGGTGCATCCGCAGCTGACTTGATGAGCAGTCTTGAGATTTTCAGCACTGGGTTCTGGCGCTTTCTGAGTCAGCTGTCTGATGACCCGAAGCTGTTGTCTCAGCTGAATGGTGCGTTGTGCGATGCGGGCCAGCCGTGTGTGGTGGACTTGTGTATTTGTGACTGATCCTCGAAACTGGTAAAGTATATCTAGAGATATGCAGGATAGATCAATAGTACTTCTCGAAGTGTTTATTTGGTTTCGAAATATTGACAATATCGAAGGGTAAGTTCCAACAGCCTTACGCGAGCAGCAATAATTATGCCTTTTTGCCTTAGAATGTTAGTTGCCTCAAAATTCAAAGACTGGCTTTGAACACAGAGAGCATAGAACCGAAGCACTTCGAGCCGTGCGTGCCAAACAGAGGTGGAGGTCATTATAGCTTCGAGCTTGTGAGACCGTTCATCTGCTGTGCGTGCATTGGGTTTATCACCACGAACAGCACTCGATATCTCCAGCTCACACAGTGTGAATAACTGTCCCATACAAAAGCGTCAATATTGTCTCGTAGATACTAACATACCATGCATGGTTGGATCACACCACAACAGGAGGACAAAGCGACCCTCACGTGTGACGGTGGTGAGGCTCCCCACAACGGACCAATGGGAGTGGCTGCGCTAAGAGCTTCAGACCTCACCAGACGCGGTCCCTCAAACCGCAACTGCCTGAGAAACCTTCCACTGTATCCCAGCCTGTCGAGTCGCATTATTGCAGCTGCGCACCTGAAGCCCCTCCGGGAGTTGCGCGCATATTTGCGCCGACCCTCACTCGTGGCATAGCTCCTTCCTGCGTTTGCCTGACAGTCTGACCTCACCGCCAGCCGCACCTTCCACTTCCCCAGATCCCAGCGACCACTCGACCCACCCCACCTTCGCGCCCACAACAACCGCCGTCATGTCGGGCGCAATCGCGGCAGCGCGGCCTACACAGGCTCTGCGCGTGCGCCGCGAGTCGCAGCGGCCTGGTGTTGCGCGCGTCGTCACCAAAACCCCAAACATTGAGGATGAGGGCACCAAGCCTGAGTCCAAGCTCTATGGTATGCACCACGCCTCACAACCGTTATGTGTGGCCGCACAGCTAACACAATGCGCAGTCTACACACAAGATGCCATCCTTAAGCGACACCATGACAAGCTGCCTTCGATGCGCGTCCACCTCTTCCCAAACCACTTTCGAATCAACGATTCCCAGGAGACGCTGACCTACGCTTCGCCCATGAGGGAGATCCTAACCGCCCTGCGCGAGAGGAAGCTGCCTCACAACATGCTCGAAGAGCTCTACGCCAATGGGACACCATTCTACGACGGCTGCCTGATCGTGGAAGTTCACAACTACCGCAACAATACCGCCAAACCCAAGGACAGCGCCAGCGGCGCAGGCGATGACAACAAGACGGCTTTCTCCATCCACAACAACAACAACTTCATCACTCCGTCACCCTATGGCAGCCATCCCTCCAGCAAGCCCGAGCCCAAAGCCACTGGCACCGTGGCACAGGCCAAGGAGGCCGGCGACAAGGAGGACAAGGAGAACATGCCCGCGCCGGGCACCAGCGGCGCATCGCAGAAGCAGCCTGCAAGTGGGCCAAAGATCTCAACCATAGTCTTGTTTCCTACCCCACAGTCTCAGTTGGCCGACCTGGCAATACTGGCTACTACTCCAGCAACGGATGCCGCCGCTCTCAAGAGAATGCGTGGCACAGGGATGCCGCCTACTCCACTGTCGGGCGTTCCACCCACACCAACTTTTTCCGCTGGGCCCAGTCCCAAGCGCCAGAAAATGGTGATAGATGACAGCAATGCGCACGAATTTGAAGCCGAGTCGCTCATCGCGACATGTCCGAAGCTTTACTTGGAACCTACTAAGAGCTTTGCAGAGTCGGTCGCTCTTATGGACGCCATGACCCATCCCAACAACAAAAACCCTCCACCAGAACGTAAGACTCGCAAGAGAACAACTGCAGAGCTCGCAGCCGACGAGGCCGATGCGCAGAATCTCCAGAGCTTTATGCTGGCCGGAGATGAGCAGCAGACCACCCTAAATGCTACCACTACGGGTGCTGATGAAAATGCTGTACGCGCCGCAGCCAACACCATGTCTTTTGCACGATTCAAGACCCTCGCGAGTATTAAGGCTAATCACGAAGAAGCGGATCGTCGCAAGAAGGAAGAGGATGCTCGTCAAGCTCAGGCTAAGCGGCAGGCACAGTTGGAGTCCGAAGCCCAGAAGCGGAGGGACATGGAGGCCAACCGCCAACAGGCCGAGGTACAAGAGCAGCGACAGCAGCTGTTAGCTCGTCAGCAAGCACAGCAGCAGCAGATGTTGCAGCAAAGCCAGATGCAGCAGAACGAAGCTCTTCGAGCTGCACAGCAGGCACAGATGTCAAACAATGCCGCGGCCCAAATATCGCAAACGCCACAGTCAGCCACACAAAACCAATTCTCACCCAGTGTCCGTCAGAACACGCCTATGGCAGCGGCAGCGGCCTCGCCCCGAGTCGGCAGCCAAGCAAGCCATCCCATGGGAGGGACCCCTATGGTTGCTACAGCCTCCAATCATGCCATTGCTAGCCCTGCCCGACCTCCATCCTCTATCTCGCATCACGCGATGGCACGCACTGCCAGCCAGCAGCAGGGCTCTATGAGTCGCACCAATACACCTCAATTGATGCAGGGCACGCCCGTCATGAACTCTGCTATGCCTAACCGCAACATGACGCCGACCCCACGCATGAACCAAGGGAGTCCCTCTCTGCAGGTGCAAGGAGCCACACCAATCATGATGCAGACACCTCAGTCTCAGAACATGACTCCAGAGCAGATGCAAGCCATGCAAGCACAGCAGAATCAGCAGAGGATGCAGCAGATGCGACTGCAGCAATTGCAGAATCAGCAACAAATGAATGGCATGTCTCCTGGTGGTCAGAACCTGCAACAGATGGCATTGCAAAAGGCGCAGATGCACGTTCAAGCTCAAGGTATACCAAACGGCCAGAACGCCGCTATGTACCAGCAACGCCTTGCACAGGGCTACTTCCAACAGTTTAAGCAACAAGCAGCCCAAGCTCAGCAGCAAAACCAACAGCACATGACCAGCATGTCCCCACAGGGCTCTCAAAATCCCATGCCTACCCAACAGCCTCCTAATAACATGGCTAACATGAGTGTGGCACAGCTGCGAAACCACTACCAGCAACGCAAGCAACAGCTACTGGCGACTTTCGGTCAACAAGTGCCACAGCAACATGTCCAGCAGATGCACCAGCTCGAGCAGCTCATTCGCAGCAAAGAGCAGGCTCAGCTTCAGGCACAGCAACAAATGGGCCAGAACCAGATGAATATGAACCAAGGCATGCAAGGCCAGGTACCGGCCGGCCAGAACCCCAACCCCATGCAGATGCAACATTATCAACAAGCTCTACTCCAGCAGCGGGCCCAGGCACAGCGCAATGACCAGCTCATGCGCATGCGTCAACAAGCCATGCAGCAAGGCGGTCAGATGCCACAGGGTATGATGAACAATATGCAAGGCATGAACATAAACAACATGGGCCAGATGAATATGGGCAACATGCAGGGCATGAACATGCAGAACATGCAAAACATGCAGGGCATGCAGGGCATGCAGAACATGAACATGGGCCAAATGAACCAGCAGCAGATGCAACAGATGATGATGATGCGTGCGCAGCAGCAACAGCGTATGCAGCAGCAAGGCGACATGAACTGGAACGGTGTGTAGAAGACACCATCAGAGCAGCAAGGATTGTCGCCAGGCAGTCCTGAAGGTCCTCATCACGTATCATTAACGCCTGAGTCTCAACCATCAGGGCTCTATGTCAAGTTCGAATTATCACCAAAGATGATTGAGGACCAAAGCATTGTGAAGCGCATCGGCTTGAACAGGTTGGGCAAGGACTTGTCTAAGTGGGTTATGTGGTGTTACTGAAAGAGGACCGCGATTACTTCAAGGACTTCGACTCTCGACAACGAGCAGTCGGCGCCTTGAGCTATTGTTTCTTTTACTTGAGGGCGTTCATGGGCATGAAGGGTGTTCTAGGTTGGGAAAAGTCCAAGATACCCCCCGATATCGATTGCATCATTGGAGTCTGGGCTGGAGCTGCATGTTGACGGCGTGTCTGGATTTGTACTGTACTATTCCTGGCCTTCATCAACCGTTATGATAATATGAGTAACTCTTGATTACCAGAGACTATATCCCGCTGTACTCCTTAGTCTGTCTTGCCACGCACATTTGCTATAGCCTAATTCTATCTCTTAATTTCTCACATGTTCAGGAGAGGTAGATGTTGTCAAGTATGCATTAGCTCTAGGTACACAGAATCGCTGCCACGTGTATTGCCTAAGCTGCGAAGCTCTTTAATTCAGGTTTGATAAGCAATTCACCAACCTTGATGGGAAAAGAACCCCGACAACTGGAAGTGATGCCCATGCATTCACACGAACATTTCCCCTTCCACCAACACAATGACACCCCTTCTTCACAACTCGACATCTGCCGGTGTCCCTAATCCCAATCCCCTACCCTCACAATAGAACCACAACACCACCGAAACCACTTACCTCACCGCCAAATCTACCGCTTACACACAGCAACACAATAATGTCCTGGCGGTGCTGCACCTGCACGTACCACAACCGCGGCCCCAGCGACCTCTTCGCGCCATGCCAGAACCTCTTCCGGCAGCCGCGCTGCAGACACACCGCGTGCGAGCAGTGCACTAGGTTCATTGCTGGGCCGCCTGCAGCGGAGGCAGAGTATAGGCATTTGAGGGAGTGTAGGAGGAGGGAGAGGAGAGAGAGGAGGAGGGAGAGGAGAGAGAGGAGGATAAGAAAGGGTAGTTGGATGGAAAGGGAGGTGTGTGAAGTTATGTAGGAGGAGGAGGAGGTGAGGAGATTGGGAGGATGGTTCGTGAGGTTGTGAGAGCGTTGGGGATATGCCCAAGTGAGCGTTGTTCGTGCAGTCATCGGCCTTTTTAGCAAAGCAGAATTGTTATGTGAACACAGCGGATACTCTTAATTGATATTCTTTAGTCACTGATAGCCCTTCGAGGTAACTTGATTTTGCACAGCAACGTTGATGTTCTGGCGGTTCTGACGGCGCCTTCCTCTTTCGACTAGCGCCTTGCTGTCGAAAATGTGGAGGAGAAGCGCTCGGTTGCTGGCCAATCACGCACCCACTCACCGCCAAGCGCCACTGTCCAAATTGACGCAGAGGCAGGTCAACTTCGACTGAGGTTCTGCTCGACCTGACCAAACCACTCCGACAACACAACCGACAAAATGGCTCCCTCAGCAACCGGAGGCAAGAAGCAGAAGAAGAAGTGGTCCAAGGGCAAGGGTACGTGACCGCCGCACTCAACACCGCACTCGCACCGCACGCACAAAGGCGCATACTCGACAACCCTCCATATCCAACGCCGCGCTCCGCACGAAAGACTTTTGAGGATGGAAAGCTGACACTTCGCAGTCAAGGACAAGGCCCAGCACGCCGTCGTTCTCGACAAGGAGAAGAACGACAGGCTTAACAAGGATGTTCAGTCGTACCGCCTGATCACCGTTGCCACCCTCGTCGACCGTCTCAAGATCAACGGCTCTGTCGCCAGGAAAGCCCTCAAGGACCTCGAGGCCAACGGCCAGATCAAGAAGGTTGTCGGTCACTCGAAGCTGTCCGTCTACAGTGCGTTCCTCCCTCGGAGTCTGGCAATACGCCCTCCTCCACTCTCGCAGGATCAACACCGTGCTAACAATACTTTCCAGCCCGCGCTGTCGGTGATGCCGAGTAAATCCATCGCCTGGCGAAAATGAAGTAGACGCGTTTCTCGGTGCTCCTTTTCAGCTTTTCAACGACATTCCTCTTTCCCAGTTTCCAATCGGCGTCATCACGAACGGGTCTTCGCGGACAATAGGGCATGAAAGGAGGACGGGCGGAGGTACAGTTCCCCGCCTGTAGGCCGTGTCGGTTATGTATTGAAAGAAAAAGATATCCGAACTCACGGGTCTTGGTTTTGCCAATGGGCGTGTGCGTGATGTGCGTCGTTTATGTTGTTTTTTGTTGGAGTGATGGGCGATGCGCGCCACTTACAAAGGACTCGTGCTCGTTACCAACGCTTTCAAGGCATGCTCCTCATGAGTGCTTTGAGCATGACAGGCTGCGCGACGAGCATGCACATATCATGGCCTTGGTGTCTGTGTCTTGTCACGCTGAGATTGTGGTCTGCAGAATCACCTAAGCCCAGCAGAAGCCAACATGCCTTGTACTTGAACGCGGACCGGCACTGGGACATAGTGTCTCGAGTGTCAAATAGCTGCGGCACGTCATTGGAGTGAGCCTGTTAACCTTTACGTTGCCGCCTCAAATTCGCAGTACCACCACTGTCGTATCGCTACAGCGTGTCATTCAGGCATGTGCATGCACAGGAGCCCCGCATCATCGAACGATACACGATCAACTTGAACAACTAACCAGACAGCCTACTCGTACTTCCTGACCGGCCTGCTCTTCTCCGCCTGCTCACAAAGCGGCCTCTCGGGGAGCAATTTCTCCCACCCTTTCGGCCTCCTCACCTCGCCGACCTTGAAATACGGCTTGCCCTTTGCGCCACTGAACAGCGCGTGCCAGCTCTCCAAGCCCTGCACCATCTTCTGCTTCGCCTGGCGCACCTCCTGTGCGTTCCTATTCTTGAGCTCGCCCTTGGTGAGCTTCCTCCTGTGCTTCGCCTTCTCTAGCTCCGCAGGCGTGGCTTCGGGCTTCTCTTCCGGGTCCACGGGGATGAACATGCGCTCCACGCCACGCAGGTCCGGGACTGCATCTTCAACGAAGCAACCGGTCAGAAAGGCCCGCGCGGCGTCGCGGCCTGCAAAGAAGTGGTAGCTTCCGCCTGGGCCGTAGGTTTGCGGTGACGATGAGACGTCGTAGATGGTGCCGTTGAGGGCCAGATAGATGGGTTTTTGCGGGTCGCTGCCGTCGTACTGGAGGAGCTCGATGTCGGTTAGGGAGACGCTGGGGCGCTGTGTCTGTGTCAGCAATGTCTCAAAGTCGAAAAGTGAATTTGAAGGGAGGTGTTGTGGACATGGTAAAAGGGAAGCGTACAACCAAGTTCTTCCACTCCCTCAATCGCGTCCATTTCCCGTTGTATCCCCACGTCATGCTCTCCCCACTCGTGCTGAGGTATGACAGCCCTGCACTCAGCAGCGCCAGCCCGCCAAGCACACGCAGGATGTCCAGCATTGAGATGCCGTTGGATGTCTTAGCCGCCTGGTCGTTGACTGCGGCTTTGAGCTCCTTCTTGGCTTCAGAGGTTGACGCGGACGCGCGCGGGATAGGCACCGTGTCTTCATGGCTTGCGGTGGAAGTGGAGGCTGTTGCTGTTGTGTTGGCTGGCTTGCGGTAGCGGGCTGGGGTCGACATTGTGTCGGTGGGCGGATTCTATGCGCAGCGTACCGGGTGTGGTCGTTGTGGGTTGTATAGCTACCGAAAGTTAGTACTGTCGTGTTCTTGTATACATGCTCAGACCAAGCAGCATTTGAGGTCAGACCATTGCATACCTCGACGACTTTTAATTTGACTTTCAGAACAGTGCTCAGAAGAAGCAGCAGCCACAAAAGACCACGTCTTCAATCTACAGCACCGAGCGTGGAACGCGGTCCGAGCTAGCGGGGAGATAAATTGCGCTCAAGCTTGGAGCTGTGAGAGTCCACTTCCGGCGCGAAAGCGGCAGTGACGCAGATCATCCGGAATCCGGGAATGCTCATTGGCCGCTTCCCCTCAGTTAAAGGCCGCCACAACCACGCTGAATGGAGGTTTGTGTGCGAAGTGGAGAGTTGTGATTGTGTATGTGCAGTAGAGCTGCTTGAATGTCACTTTAAATCTGTGATTATCGAGCTCAATTCGATGCTTGAGTTGCTTGCCTCAGCAGGTCTTTGTCTCTTTGCCTCTTAAGGGAGCTTATTCTCGACTCTCCGTCCCATATATGTACAAAAGCACGGTGCTTTACTAAGACGCTCCGTCGTTGGTAGCTACGATCTCCACTTGTGCCTCTCGATCACCCTTAGGGAAGACTTTCTTGAGTCCTGCCTGGAACACACCAACATTGTAGTCGATAATAGCTTTCTTCTCGGCAGGGCTGTCATCACCCATGATGCAAACAAGAGCGAGGTATCTAGGCTTATCAGCAGACTGCAGTACGCAGAGGAATAGAAAACATACTTGTTCAACTCCCGCAGGTATAGATACCTGGCTCCCTTCCTCTCCATTGTGATTAGGCTCTCCGCATCGCCGTTCCCTTTCTCGAGCAGATCTTCTTCCGGTGTCTGGTTGTCACGCTCATACCCGTATATCTCAGCAACATCAACAACGACGTCGATGTAGTCCGAACAAATCTCGTAGTTCCCTATGTCTGTAGGTGTCGTGTCGGTGGCCACGTAAATCTTGCTCATTATGTCGAAGAGGTAGGCTTTCTCGATGTTACACGCTGCGCAGAGATTGTTCAGTAGTGCTTCGAGTGTAGGCAGCTGTGGTATCAGTTTCTGAATGACTTTGCTGAAGCCTTCGAAGATGGAATGGTCGTAGATGCTGGTCTGATAAAACGATATTGGAGCTTGTTCGTAGCCGTTATCACTGAGCTCATCCTGCACTCTCTGGATGATGTCGCGAAACGTGTCGCCCCTGAAGTCGTCTGACAAGCCGTCGACTTTGTGTACGAAGACTTCAATGTTGATATTAGGGTAGGACTGCTGCAAGTTGAGGATTGTGAAGTTAAGTCTGGCAATTGCATCGAGGTATTCGTCTTGGGCGTCAATCACCCATATCAGGGCACCGATCTCGTCGAAAATGTTGTCTGTGTCGAACGCAGGGTCAAAATAGTCTAGATGACCAGGAAGATCCCAGACCTGGAAGTCCATGAACGAGCTGTTTGAGCTATCAGCCGAAGCATGGGTCCTGGTGACGCCGGCACTCACTGCATCGATTCCTTCTTGATCCTGTAAGTGGTTTCAAGAAACAGCGTCTCACTCGGAGGCAGCTTGTGAAAGACTACGTTGGCTATGGACGATTTGCCACTCCTAGCGCGCTATGTCAGTCATGTACGCCCATCTTGAGTGATTGCTCTTACCTCCTCTGGCCCATGAGGAGCAGCCTAGGCTTCCCATCTCGACCTTTGCTATTGGGGACTCGCCCTGTGTGGTACTGCTGGCTGAAGTCGACTGGCGGTTGATCGGCGCTCGGTAAGTCCTGTAAGAAACGTTCCATGGTTAACTGTGCTCCTGGCTTTAGACTCGACGCTTGCACGACAGATTGAACCGATGGCCGTCGCGCGCCATCTTCCTCGTAAATCTGCTGCCCAAGTCCCTCCGCAGAGAACGCAGACACCTGCCGGCTAGGACGGCGACTCATGATGTGTAGTAGTACAGGGTATAGTGCTAGAAACAACGACTTGAAAGACGAAATAGCTTTAGAAAAGCGCTAGGCAGCAAAGCGCAGGTGGTGTTGGACAATCAGTTCTCTTTCACCTGCCCAGCATGTCGTGCTGTCGTGTGTAGGTGCCTTCCTGACTTCGACGCCGACCCATCAATAGGGAAGATGACGTGGGAAAGGGTAAAGACTCCAGCTACCACCAACGCAGGGACTGTGCAGGGAGGAATCGCGGTGAAGACAAGGAGACAATAGGATGGCGGAGCAATCAGCGCTCGCCGTGTGGTTCTACAAGAGTGACACGCGTGTGCAGGCACCCTTTGTACTGGTACAAAAGCCCTGGCACTCACGGCATGACAGCGCCGCAGCGGTACCTAGATAGGGCTGAGGAAACAACGAGAGCTGGCGTGCGGCTGCAGATAACAGAGGCGTGGACTGCGCAGCGCAACGATACACAATATAGGCAGAAGGAAATCTATCACAAAGATGACGCAACAGGGCAGGGCAGCAGAAGGAAAAGAATGCAGTGGGCGCTCACCTCCATCGTCGGGCTCCGGTGCAATAGGCGATATGGCAATAGTAATAGCTCTTTTTCTCTGCGCGCACGGTCAGCGCAGCGGTGTACGGTATGCGTTCCCTGGGCTTCTGGACGTCGTCCTGGATTCAAGCGATGACAGAGAGCCCGGCGGGAGCGTTAAGGTTGCAGGGATGTTCCTTCCTAATTTCCGCGCGCTGAGTGGCTTATTGGGCAATTGCAGCTGCTCTGCGATCAGTAAGAAGCACGCGGCGCCGCGGAATCGAGGTGCAGGTCCGACGCCCAAGGCCGAGTTGCGTGGTTTGCGTCGTCCACACTCCACACAATCACTGCGCGGACGCTCTTGCGCTGGCTGAAAGCCGCACACTTGTTCCGCTTGCGTCGTGTGCAAATGGCTGGCAAGGCCGTTCGCTTAGGCGAGGATCTTCAGGCACCGCCTGTGCTGTGACAGCAGCATCCGCCGTCATCGCCAACATCAAGGTTCGTCTCCACGTGCCGGCGTGGCTCCTTTTTTCCCTCCCGATGCCAGAGTCTAATATCTCGGGCCGGGCGGCTGCTCTCCTCGGTGTCGACTGACTCAAAAGCTTACAGCTCATGTGTACGCTAGTCGAAACTCACTCGGCTGCCTCCCCGTTGGGCCCCGAGGTCACAGCATCCACGCGCCAAATCGACGTCGTACCTCGTACACCCTCTCGTGGAGCTGTGCGACGATGGTATTCGTATGTGCGATGTTGACGCGAGACATGCCGGCCAATGGAGCTTTCGCTGATTCAAGAAGCCTATTCACCAACTACCCCCGAAAAGAACACGGCGACGTCAGAACCCATTCACGGACCACCAACATCGTTTGGCACATCTGCTAATATGCAGGCGCGGCACGGGAATAGACGACTACCTTCTCGTTCCATGAACCCTGAAATGGCAGAATGCTATCTCTCCCAACGCTCTTCGCAGGATTTAAACTATCACACCACTACCAAAAAACATAAATCAACTCTTCTCTATTGACTAACCCAGCCATCAGCACGCCACGACACAGCTCGGTGTCACTGCTTGATTCGCTGTTAGATCTTATTTCTAAGCTAGGCATGTCTTTGTCAGCTGATTTGTAGGTTTGCGATGTCTCTAAAACATCGGATTGTGGTTGACGAAAGAGCCATCGGAGCTGTCAGCGGATGAGACTTCGTCTTATACACTCTATGGTCGGCCTAATGTCAGGTTGTTCTCGCCGATCGCTCATGAATTCTGCATCAATACTACCTTCGCTGTCATACTCTGTGCCGTTTGTCAGGTTCCCATGTTCCTCGGGTTATCAATGTCGCGCTTATGTTGAGGTAGAGCAGGTTCAGTATCGCTGGTAAGTATCCGCATGTACAAGGCATGTATAGTTGAAAGGGAGTTTGGGAACAAAATCAATTTGGTGTTGCCAGAAACCCATGGCAGGTTTCGTGTGCAAACACTGCCTGTCGTCTACAGAGGGCCCCCTGTGCGGCGCATGAGGTAACAGTACAACAGTGCCATCATCGTCCGATACCAATCAAATTCCGAACCACGCCAAATCCTCTCGCTCGTGTACTGGAACCGTGTGGCCCACACCTCTCGCCTCATATCCTACCAGTCTGCTTTCATCTCCATATACAATCTTCGTATAACCTGCCTCAGGCGCGCTTGTCACATTCCTTACGAATGCTACTCCTTGCACCCCAGACCACTGCTTCAACTGCTCCCCCAAGTTTGGCAGTGTCACGAGTGTATCCGCAGTTCCATGCCACGTTGCCAGCCTGGGGTACTTGCCATTATATCCTGAGTACATCGCCTTCGCAATACGAACCCATTCAGCCTGGCTCTTGATGATCAGTCCATTCGCACACCTTGCATCCGCAGAGATGGGTGACGCGCCTGGACTACCAGCTAGACAACCTGCTGCAACACCAGAGTAGCACGTCGCTGCAGCAAAGACATCTGGGTAAGTCGCCACAAGCACGTTAGTCATCATGCAACCTGAGCTTGAGCCTGTGACGAAGACCTTCGCTGGGTCGGCAGCGTACTTGCTGATAGAGTAGTTGACCATAGAGACTAGACCTTGGTTGTCACCACCAGCATTGCGGGAAAGCCCCTTGGAGGTGTTGACTTCCCAGCAATTAGAATCGCGCTTGGAAGAGGGGTAGATGACAATAAAGCCTTTCTGTTCGGCAAGAGTATCGTATGCTGTTTGAGCAGCGTAAGCTTCGCCGCTGCCAAAACAGCCGTGCAACTATCAGCATGTCAGTCGGCGCTGGTCAGAGATGCGAGATGGCTTACTGCGAGGATGATTGCAGGCTTCGATGCAAGCTTTGGGGGAACAACGATGTTCATCTCGAGGTTCGTCGGGTTGTTGCCAAAGTTCGTGACGCGGGTGAGGGCACCATTAGCCATCGCAGATGCAGTGCCGAGATTCAGCAGGAAATAGGTAGATATCCGCATTTTAAAGGACGTCTTTCCAGGTTCGACCCTGTGTGAATCAACCAACATAGCAAAGCGCGACATATTTATGCGTACGTCAAGCGGACTGGCAGTTGTTCGCACATGACAGCCTATCTGCCGTCCTTCCTTCCCGTCGTTGGTTCTTCGCCATCTCAGATATTCAGAAGCGGGGATTACACTCTCACGACACATCGATACGCGACAACGCCCAATTATGCTTTGAGCAATATCGACGCTCCTGTGAGCCGGGACGTGTTTCAGCAAATGTGGAATTATCCGGCCCCCCTGAAAAGCGAGGAACTGCAGCCGAGGCTTTATGGAATGTGCCAGGGATCGGTACTTGAACGCAAAGTCCTTATTGGGGATGTAAAACGTTTGTGATTGCTGGTTCCTAATCAGAAGTTTGGTTGAGCGCGCCTCGCAAGTGCCGGTTTTCATTGGCGATAGCGAAACAGTCGTCCATGTTTTTTTCATCGAGTTGATATCAGTATTCAGAGTTTGATGCCAAGCCTCCCGCTTCTGAACCTGAAGGATAACCTGGATCGGCTTTCGATTTGAGCGTCATTGCATAAGCGAAAGGCTGCTTTTACTAGGTAGGAGTGACTCCTTCAATCAGCTCAGTACTACAGGTTCTCGACCATGATACTCAGCTTCTAAAGGAAAAGGGTTGGGATTCCAAAGCTCTGCTGGGTGCAGGACTTACATGAGATGATCTGATGGTAGAGGATGGTCATTTCATGGGTCGGGAGGGGAGTTTAGCCGAAATTACTTTGTCGACATATTGTAATTACCAAACCTTAGCTAACACATACGACCATAAGACGTTGAAAACAAGTTCTCCGGCCCGGGTCGCTGTCTATTGTGGCACTGTTTCGAGTACGCTGTTGTGGGCCTTCCTGTTTTTGGGAGTCCCGCCCCTCAACTCAGTAGCTAATGTCTATAGGGATCAATTTGCTTCTTCGTGAGCTTCAAGACATGAACACCAAATTGGAAGCAAGTGTCTGGCCTGTGACCATTTGCCGACCTCTGGCATGCTATTGACCACCACACTTTGGCCACTCGCCGAATATTCCCACCGATAAGTCTTGTTGTAGTTGCGGCAGTACGTGGAGACACTTCCAGTAGAGGACAATGCTAAGCACAGCCCTGTTAAGATTGTTCCCCTTAGGACCTTCCTGACGGAGACATCTAGGCGGTATCTTGCCGCAATCTCCTAAGGACCGTAATTATCTCAAGAGTTGATACGCATTGTATCTGCGCTATATAGGCGAGCAGTTGAAAGCTTGCATTTTGGACATAATGCCGTCCTTTGTACATCAATTGCAACGCAAGTGCTATCCAGGTATGCATGCATCATACTTGGTAACACAATCGTGGGCTCTCCGTAAACTTATTAAGTCAATCACGTTTCCTTTACGAACTGAGGCTTCGGCCGATAATGATACTATAAGCATCTGACCATAATAGTCGTCCTGCATAGCTTGCTAATTTCGCGCAACCTCAACAGGCTGCATTCACTCGTGTCAGACTTCAGAATAGTCTGTCGCTGACAGGTCTCTGACAGACTATAATCACCGGTCTGTGGGTTCTTGTTACGAAGTGCAGTGCCTAGGGAGACGAACGTGGACGACGTGGGCAAACCTTTTGTATTGCATGTGTTGCGTGTATTGCGTGTGCTGCGCGTTGGACTTCTGGTTCTTTGATAGCCTTGGGCCGTCTGGAGCCGTGGTTGAGCTGGGACTGTGTACTTTAGCCTGACCAGAACCAACTTCGGGTACCCGCTTCTCCGTTTCTTTTGCCCCTTCTCGTGCCGATGGTGCCTTAAAGACCTTCAACGGGGACCCGAATCTCTTAGTCGAACTGTGCCAGCAACCAAAAGTCAAGCCGGACCCGTACCAACCCGATGCATCCTACGATGACGTCAATGTAACAATTCTTAATCCAGAACTCCGGTTGTTATTGCAACGATTCTAGAAATTGATCCTAGTCATCGCCAATAGAAAGATATTGCATGTTTGTCCTGTTGTCGTACCGTCGATGTTGGTTGACTTCGTTGCGAGAGCCCTAGCAGGCAATAAGGCAGCAGCGCTGTTGTCATGTGCGCGCCCCGGATCTTCTCTCGCAGAAATACCAAGGCTAACCGGTGCGAGGATCTCTTGCAATGCATACAGCACTGTGAATCCGTGTCTTCTGGTCTTCCATCAACCGATCCAATTCCCAAAGTACCAATCACGCGTGCAGGTGTCTTGACGTTCGATCCATATGTCGCTGTATCTAATTAGAGCTACAAATGGATCGCTCTGGAAGATTACGTGCGCTGGTTCAGGAGGGAGTCTATATCTTGTGGTGTGATTATGTCGTTTCGTTTTCTACACCTACCATAACTAGTGCCTCCGCAGCAGGTATCAATGGATAATAGGGCCGTGCGATGGCCTGCTAGGGCCTATCGACTACTAGCAGCTGCTTTCTGACTTCTACTGAAATGGGTGCGCGTAGCTACAATGGAATCTGATCTCAAAGTTTGTCACTCAGTTGCTATGGTGGGTGTTTTACGAGGTACGGGCTGAGCCAAGTTACGAAGGCTTTTGATTTGGTTGCAACGTCCAGTATGAGCAAAGGCTATCTGTTCCATACAGTGCATCCAGTTCGGCGATTGCCACTGCCCACCTCCAGCCCTATTCCTGGTACAACAAAGTCTCCTGTGAAGCGGGGGTGACTATCCCCTGCCCCACAGAAAAACATGTGTAGACTCCGCTGCATTTGTGGTTGATGGTAGAAAAGAGCCACACTGGGTGCTTTCCGTGCAATATCGATGCTGTTACTAAGAAAGTCCGTCGCTAGGTGCCTCGAGCCTTAATTTGATCTATTGAAAGTCCGGCCGCACAGCCGCAGCATGGGTGCCGTGAATTCTGGCACGTACTTGTGTTTCTGCAACATTGTTATTATGGGAAGATCCGGCTGGCTTGAAGTTGCAGGTTGGTCCGGGAGCCTTTGCATGTTGGTATTGTGGAGCGGCAGCGGAGCAGCGATGGCCGTAGTGAAGATTGTTGCGAGGAAAATCGTCTTGACAAACATTTCGATATGACAAAAACGTGTTTGCGATGATCCCTTATGAGAGTGTATTTAGATGAAAGCATTGAGGTGCGGACATAGGATTCAAGCTGGAGAAATGCATGTATGGCCGAGTTCGTACCGAAGAATGCTTCTCCCCTGGCAGGGGTGCTGAGGGGGTTGTGTATCGTGTGTCGATCCACTGCGGTAATTCTGATTACATTTGTGCCACGATATGTGTGGCGATGTCCCCGTGGTTAGGAAGCACACGCGTCAAGTGACGATCACCTGGTAGCAGATGCTGGAAAGACTAGTCTTTCTACAAACTAGTCTTCAGATATTGCAATCATCTGTCAGTGACAGAACACCATCTGGCAAGCGTTGAAGCAGCCAGCGGTTTTGATAACAGGACGTATTGAGGCGACCTAACCGATGCACCACCATTGAAGCGTTCGAGTTCGTGCATTTGGTGTCTCTGTTCGAGAGCGTTGGCAACTGGTAGGGAGAGATGATGGTGATTGGAATGTGTCACGTCAACCACGAACAAACTGGCTATTACGTGTAACAATGTAAGATTGATGTCGTCCAGAGAACAATGTACAACTTCACGACCACAAGTTGTACTTTGTAGAACACTGGCACGTACAAATGTTTTGTTTAGCGTATGTATAGCGGCAAAGATAAGTAAGGACCCAACAAAGTATTAGATATCTTCAATAAAGATGCGTCCTGCGTTGACTTGTTTTCGGATCCGTGCCACTCAGAAGGTATAGACGTAGATTGTGTTGTCTTCGTGTAGATAAGCGCTGGCGCGATCAGATCGACAACTTGTAGAAACCGGTGGATCCAACAAAAGTACATGATTTAAGATGCCTCGGTTCGTTTGGATACGCAACTTTCGCCGGAAACTGCTGTTCTGTGAGTGAGTAAGAGCCTAATTCGAGACAGAAAAACTCACTGCAACAGGCCTCATGAGGTATCGCCTCCTACTTCTCTCAATACTACGCCTTCCATTACGATCCAGCTCTTCTAGTTCAATGTTGATTAGCGGGAACGGATTTGGAGGCTCCGCGTCGGAGGGGCTCGCAAGTCTAGTGCGGAACAGCTTGGTAAGCATCTCAAAAGAGGCCATGGCGAGGGAATAGGATCTACGCAGACATATCGGATCATTGGCAAGACATCACTGACCCTCATATAATCCCTTTGCTGTTCCATATGGGACCCTACATTCCTGCGTCATAGGGATCACGGATCCTTGCCCTTGCCATGCTGTCTAGCATGGTGGTAGAGTCAGGTAGGTCGGATGGACGTTGAAAGCGAGGCTTGTCGCACTTGTCATAGATCTACCTATTTTGTGGCACCCTTGAGCGACTGCCATCTATATAGTCTAGGCGGCAACTTAGTGGTGTGATATGCTTTCCTGATCATCGTATTTACCCAATGTTCCACTACTCTCGATGTGGCTTAGCCTCAACTATCGATTCATATCTAGAATCTAGAAAGATCGCTTCGTTTGTTGCATCTCTTGTAACCGCTGCTTGATGGTAACCAGACCGTCATACTACAATAACTTCATCGCATTGTTCTACGAAGGTAGACTAACTTGATACCAATTGTGGGCCTACCAATTGTTGCGGGATATTTCTATGAGTATTCAGCACACATTCTATCCAAGATTCTTGGAGCTTTTGCTAGCAGACGAACCGTGTTGACGGCGAAGATTGTGGGAAAAGCCAAAGAAAATTCTGCAGCAGCTCGAGCAGCCTAAAGCCATAGTCTGGGGCCAATCATGTCTATGCTTGCTACCGTTAGAGAGAAGGTGATCTCATAGGGACTCTTCCTAGCCAGCACTGTGTGAGTTTAAGTAACCAGAGCTTCGTTGGTCATTTCTTGGAGAGTGAAGGTCTATGGACTGATGAAAGTCGGTGAAAGGTCGATCATGTGATGATAGAGGCTGTCAATCGAGTGATGTTCGTACATTGCAATGCAACATGCGTGTACGTCGATTGCGACAAACGTACTATCTCCAGCACTCGCCTTTGGAGTTTCTTACAAGAGAGAAACGATTGAGAGCTGCTTGCATATTCAAGTAATCTAGCCAGACATTTTCGGCCGGTTCTGCAGTGCAGATGGATGCTCGCTGGTATTGTAAGGCAGCCTGTATTCACGGGGTAGAGCTCTGGTAGCCTCGATGTCGGGTTGGACCCCACTTCTTTACATTCCAGGGACACGGCCCACCTTTGAGCAGAGCACAGCTCGATCTTGTGATAAGCTCTGCATAGCAATAGCTGACAATAACGAGGAAACTTTCGACTAGACACAAGCTCGTCATAATTAAAAGCGTATTGTCAGAGCTGAACGCCGTACGCATCAATGTCGCATCCACTTACCGCATTTTGTACATGCTGTGGGTCGCGGCTGAATTAAATGTACCGGTAGAAACTATAGTTTGACATTTGTTGGCCGCATCTATGATCTCTGTCCGGACAGCTTGTACCGGGTAGCGATCTGCGGTACCCCAACGCGTGGTACCCATAAATTCAGTACTACCGAACAATGACCAGAGACCTTATCAACGCTCCATATCCGCCTTGCTGGTTTTTAAAGGACGATTCTAGACATGAATTGTCCGATGGATACAATATCCAACCTCGAGGATTTTTAACGAATGAATCGTTCGCCATGGGTTCTTCCCAGGAGGGGAGAAGACTGACCAGCATTGCAACAAGAAAGTTTGTCACCTTTCCCACTCCGCTGCTTTGCTAATTTCCTCCAAATCTCACGGTGCGGAGGGTGAATCACAGCGATCTTGATGTTGTAAACACGAGCATCTGCATGACATCAGGCATTTGTACACCCTTAACCCCCAAAATCCGGCTGGCGGCTCACCTCAGATGTCTATCCTTAGTGTCGTAACCTCTTACCTGCACAGGAGATCCGCGCTTGGCCTTTGACAGAACCTACCCTTACTGTACGCCCTGCCTCGAGGTTGGTGAAGCGAAGCCAATGCACTGGAAGTCCGAGGGCTTTATGCGGATATAAATTCACTGCCTGCACATATCAAGGTCGACGATGTTCGACTTACGATCCACTGGCTGCGGTCCGTGGAATACACCGTCTACTCCCTTCGACCAACACGTGTCGTTCCGCCCAGCGGCTGGCAGAGAAAAGCGATGAAGCTAACTATGAAGTGGTGGCAGACCTCAATAGTACCGCACAGGACCAGAATTGACCGCCTGACTCTGATCTAATGGTGGACCACATGAGCATCTCAGTGCAGCGTGGGCACAAGAACAAGGCCGAGCTCGCCTCCTTCGCTCTTCGCTCGAGGATAACCTCAAAGCGCATAAGCTAGCGTCACCTGTCTCGCTTTTATATGCACACCAGAGAAGTCAGACTCCTTTCCAATGGTGTGACGCATGCACCGCCTGTTGGTTAGTGTCTTAGAACAGTCAGATCTGCTCATGGGTACCGCTGTACTGCCGCGTTGGTTGTTCGATCGGCTGCACTCTGCCAGAAGTTACCACGAAACGAAGGCCATTGCAGCCTACATTCTCGGCTCTGTATTGGGCAGACAGACAACCACGATGTGGCGCAAGCATCTTCATCCTCATAAGCCCTACAGACCGATCAACCGCGTAGATGCGCAAAGACACCACGCTTTGAAGTAGATGCTTGAGTACAATTATTCCGACACCTACCATACACATCTCCATCCGAAGAGGGTCGATACATCCACCATACTGTTTACAGGGATTAATGGATTGTCTCAACTTGATTTCCTCAGTACAGACAAACCATCACGGCGCGAATCACGAACGCTCAGGCTGAGTATAGTGTGGCGCTTCTCCCAAATCGCTCTGTTCATGGAGTTGATTGGCTCGCAGAACAGTTCGAGTGCACGTTTCGGTAGGGACGGTCGGCTCCCCTCAAAGCTCCGGCACGCCACCTCGCAACCACAAGGATCTACAAACAAGATTTAGCCTGATTTGGCATAGACATGGAGATCAACCCGTTCTTCGATGAGCTTTCTTCGACGACCCTCCTGCTGAATGACAGCAGCGTGTTCACCATACCCTTGGGTAGGTTTCTTTGACGTACATAAGTTCGGGCTAACTCGAGTGACCCACCAACGGCATCAGCCCTCGCACGCAGCTGCATGCACGCTCCCCACTTTCCGCACGGACTTCACGCATGTACTGATCACCGCATGCCCCAGAGACAGCTGTACCGACCGCCATCTCAGCACTATGCTGCGCCTAGTCCATTCATTCCGTGCGACACGCTCAAAAGTCCTGCTGTCACGGCTCGAGACACTAGCTTGGCAACTAGCCTCCAGCCGCATGGCGAAAGTCTAAGCAAAATAACCACTTATCGACATGGAATATCGAGGAGAGGCCGACTTACAGCCTGATGCAGCATCGGAGCGTTCCACATTAAACACTCATGTGCCGTTTGTCTGCGGCTCGTTGTATCCATGACGAGACGGCAGATTGCTCCAGTGGCTGCTACCTTGTCGGCAGGGAACTTTTGAGTGACTCTGGCTACCATTAGTGTCAGCTCTCCACACACCATCTAATAACGCCTTGATGGCCCCATGGTAGTTGTGGCGCTTCTTGGAATGAGGCAGGCGGCCGGGAACATGATATAGCAGCCCTTGTCCCACCTTCACCACGAGGTCAAGGTCGTTTCACAGCTCGTGTTCTCATATTTGAGGTCGTAGCACTCGCTATTCAAGTGCTTTAGGCACTTTCGGCTGCAACCATACTTTCCCTTGCTATACAAGTTCATTCCATGATGCTTCCCCTCACACTTGTCAAAGCAACCGCTGTGTTGGCTTTCTTGCCATCGGCGTTGTCTTGGGCACTACCTAGGGCATCAGAAATCAGCGTATCTTCTCAGATGGAGGTACCATGGAAAGAGCGAGGCCTTTACTCTGGCTTTCTGGCGAAGAGAGCCGTTAGGAGAGATAGTGGAAGCTACCACACAGGCTGCAATCACGGCCCAGCGGCGAGATCTTGCTGGAAAGATCAGTATAATGTCGATACCGACATGGATCTTGAATGGCCTACCACTGGAGTTGTCAGGAAGGTGGGTCGACAAGGCAACGCAATTTGAAGTCACAGATGCTAATCATCCTAGTACCATCTTGAGATCACAAATGTTACGATGGCGCCAGATGGTTTCGAGCGACCCATGTCGGTCTTTAATGGCCAGTATCCGGGTCCTGTATGTATCAAAACAAATTGAAAGAACAACGCGCTTACCAAGATCAGACCATCGAGGCCGATTGGGGAGATGAAATCGAAGTTACAGTCACAAATTATCTCGAGAACAACGGTACTGGAGTCCACTGGCACGGATTACGACAGCTTGGCACAAATGAGATGGATGGCACAAACGGTCTGACGGAATGTCCAATCGTACCTGGTGCGACTAAGGTCTACCGGTTCAAAGCTACGCAATATGGCACATCGGTACGTAGACCAGTTCAAGCCTACTTCATTACTCTCTAACTAGGGTTTAGTGGTACCATTCTCATTACTCTGTCCAGTATGGTGACGGTCTTGTCGGCCCAATCATTATTCATGGTCCTGCGACGGGCGATTACGATCTCGATCTTGGGGTTTTGCCGTTCAGTGACTGGTTTCATGCGACGACTTTTACAGTTAATCATGCAACTCTCCACGCAAAAGGCCCACCGACCGCCGACAATTTGTTGATCAATGGCTCAATGACGTCAACCGCAGGAGGTCAATATGCAGTCACGACATTGGCCCCTGGAAAGACCCATCGACTTCGTCTTGTGAACATGGGCATCAACAACTGGGTCCACGTTGGAATCGATGACCACCCTTTTACAGTCATTGCGGCAGACTTCGTTCCTATTGAACCTTTCCAGGCAACTTCCCTCAATATTGCGGTCGGTAAGTTCACCCCGTGTTCATCTTCCACGTGCCTGTGCGCGCGTATGCGGCGCCCCTGATGGCGATATTCAAAACGCACTAGCAACGTTTCACTGACCCGCCATCTGGTTGACAGGACAACGGTACGACGTCATTATCAACGCGACCCAGCCTGTTGGCAACTACTGGCTTCGTGTCGGCACGGGGGGCCGCTGTGATGGTCCCAATGCAAATGCAGCAAATATTGGAAGCATCATTCGTTATGCAGGTGCCGAAAAGGCCAACCCCAACTCGACAGCTGCAGCGCCTCTACCCGTTGGGTGCTACGATGAACCCATCGTCCCTTACGTGAAGACTCACATCCCTCAAGAGGTTCCAGAGGAGCTGAAGCTCACTTTCACTGACACTGGAGGCTTCAATGGTAGCGATCTTGTCCAGTGGAAGGTCAATGATGTGCCTATGTTGATCGATTTTGATAAGCCTACTCTGCAAACAGTGTTTGAAGGGTTCACTGGTAATCAGACATGGGGCAGGCTCGAGAATGTCATAGAGGTTGGTGATACGGGACATGCTGTAAGTTGCACGCATTTGCAAGAAGAGATTGAATCTGATGGTGTACAGTGGCAATACTGGGTTATCCAACAAGATAACTCAACCGCGCCTCCTGTTCCCCACCCCATCCACTTGCACGGACATGACTTTTTTGTCTTGGCCCAGCAAGCAAATGCTGTATGGAACGGTGATATCTCCACCCTGAATATGGACAATCCGATCCGACGTGATACCGCTACGCTTCCTTCACTGGGCTATCTGGTGCTTGCGTTTGAGTCTGACAATCCCGGTGCATGGCTAGTAGGTTTTGATCCAAATTTTTGCACAGCATAATCGGCTAACGTGACCTTTCAGATGCATTGCCATATACCTTTCCACATCTCCGGAGGCCTTGGCGTCCAATTTATTGAGAGGAAGGACGAAATTTTGAAGAGCATCGGCAATCTTGGCCCTATGCAACAGGGATGCGCAGATTGGCAAAAGTATCATGCCAAGAACTGGCCTAATGGGATTTTGATCGATGGCGACTCTGGGTTGTGATACCCATGACGATTCGATGCTCTCTTTTGACCGATATATTACTTCGCGTCTTATACATATGTTTACGCAGAGCTCTAGTAACCATAAAAAGTGTATACTCTTTTGCGCCTCGGGCCAAAAATTACTGATCGAAAGGGCTGGGCCACTGTTCTGACTAATGGTCTCGTCGAATACTGATGCGTCTTTAGAGACAGTTCGGTGCCCACCCCTACGCTGCAAATTCCACGAATTGACGAACGTTGAATCATGATATTTCAATGGATGACGAATGATGCAAACTCATTGGCATAGTTTCGGCCCTTGCTGCAATGTGAATATTTCTTACCACCATGAAACGTACCAATTGCGGGAATGTTCACTGCCTCAGAAGCAGCGGCATCAGCACTACCCTCATACTCGGAAAACCTAGGTTCATGCCACAAAGGCAAGAAACACAGAGCCAAGACAAGTAGAGTAGCAGCAAATTTCTATTTAATAATCGCAACGTTTCCAACTCTTGATCACCTCCCATAGACCGCAAAGATTGAGTCAAGATGTGCACCAGCTACTCCGGCAGACTTACAAGCAAGCTCAGACTTTCTTTTCACCAGCATTATTGGCCTATTTTCTAGATCGCCCGTTGTTGCTAATTGTTGATGGTGACTTCGGCTCCCTCCGCCGGCGATCGCTATTACCAGCGCCATATGTGGCTTCGGAAGCGTGAGCCCAGATTATTCCTGAAGCTCATGATGCTGCTCAATATCATCTAGTCCCTCTAAGGCGCCAGAATTTTGAACCTAAAATCGATCTGGCACGGTCGATTCCCCTGTAACCCAAAGGTTGTCCTTTAGTCTTTCTTTTGCCAAAGAATTCATATCTAGTGACGCTATTCTGGCACCTGGTTACCATTTTAGGGGTCCAGAATATACAGTGATAGTCGCGCCATGCAAGGCTCGTACGCGAATGCGGCACTCAATTGACACATCTTGTAAGGTAGTCACAAGACCTTTTTTCAAATCCCGACTTCATCTGCCATCCAAGATCGATGTATCTTCTATCCAGAAAATACGACTCATGTAGCCCTTTGTTGTTATTTACGATCATGGCATGTTCATCGTGTGCTGTGCACGCATATTTTCTCACCAACGATACTCTGGCCTTCTTCAACTCTTCCTCTTCAGCTCGTCGTTCCTCCACCCGGCGTAGAAACGGGAAAGGTGATTTCCTTCCACTGTCTCGAAGTTTCGGTTGAATCTTTCTTCTCCTGTGTTTTCTGTTTGTCCCTCTTCTACGCGCTGTTTGAGCCTTCCCACTGCCCTTTGAAGGTCTTCTCTGCAGCGGAAGCACATTATTGCTCGATCCCCCGCCCAAGCATCGCACGCCTTATTCTAGACTTGTTACGCTCCCCTTGACTCAGTGCTTAGTGATGTATTGCCCTCTGAGGTTTAGGATTCTGTGGCAGTGTTTCTTTCAATTCGCTTGCGCTCGACTTCTTCCCAGCAATTACTTCTTTCATTCCTGTTTGGCTCTCTGCAGCGTCCTCCACAAGTTGCCTCTTTCCCAAGGCATCTTGTGCCGTCTTCTTGACTTCCCGGCCCTTTCGATCCTTTTCTCTTCTCCAGATAGAGACGAAAGAAACTTCCCGTGATATTGTCTCTGCTGCGTATTATACTGATGTCTCGAGCTTCGTACTCATTTTATCGCACGAAGTCGTTTTCGTATGGATTTGTGCCGTGCTGATGCTTGGGAAGGTCAAATCGGGGACGTCGTGCGTGTGTAAGTATCCGCTAGGATCTTGTTGACTTTGACGGTCTATTGTTTTAAGCATAATGTGTTAGCGTGAGGGGGGAGGAGAAGTTTTACTCGCTTAAATGCAGCATTGGCCAAACCTAGTGTTAGCTTGTCGGTGTGGTTCTCAAGCGAGGCGGGGAAGTATGCCTTTTAAATCTCGAAGTAGGTAGCTGTGCGGTCCATCAATAGCCCAAGGTAGTGATGAGACGTTCCGGCTTCACTCAATCTTATAATACTATTTTTGGTGCTGTTGAATTGCTCAATTGCCTAAATGCTGTGAAGATGACGGCTATCGGCCGACTACTGCTGGACAGCGTTGTGACTGGATCTAGAAAAGGTAAGCCTTATTCTTCACAAGCTTAACACGCGCTTGGGTGCCTACTGCATGCTGTGAGGTAAAGATGCGGGCCAGGTATAGTTGCGGGCCAGAAACCGCACATACCAGCGTCATCTAATTTGCCCGATGTACTGGAACAGGCTGGGCTGTCTTGGAAAGAATCCCACCCCTGAGATGAGATCCGCCCTCACCCACGCAGTGGGTGAATACCGAACTGGCTACGATTGCCAATATCTACACCGTGCTGCTGCATAGATTTGGCGTAGGCAAGGACATCTTGTTCCCAGGACTTCAATGCCGCATCTCTGTCTGCCCCTCCAAGTATTTGATCAACAGTCTCAGCTAACTTCATAGCATTCATCGCCGCCTGGTTCGTACTGGCCGCAGTATGTGGTCTGAACCCCGCAAGTGCATCGCCAAGCAAGAGGACACGGTTATCGCTTGGTAGAACGGCGGCGGGGCTGATCACGTCTGTGATAGCTTGTACGAACGCGACTTTGGTCTTGTTGACCAGCTCTGCGAATTGGGGAGGCAAAACCTCGCTCGCAATACGCTTCTGTCGCCGCCACAAATGGTCCTGAATGCCTCCCGGAGGCAACGTAATGTGGTGGCGCTTGCCGTCTTTGTCAGTCATGAGCTCGACATGCTCAGGTGACTCTTGCTTGCAAGTAATGTACCACACCCAGTTCAATAAACGCTTGCCCGGCTCAACTGTACCATTCGGCCCTGGTATTGTATACGCGAGAATTTGAACACCCTCCGTGTGGAAGAAGGGAAACTTCTCGACGAACACATCCATTGCCCACTGCGAGACTTCATGTTCTGGAACCGTGCCTCTCCACGCCACGTATCCAGCGTACTTCCTCTGAATTTCGGAGTCGATGTATTTGCGTACGGACGAACTTGGTCCATCGGCACCAATTAGCATGTCTGCGTTGAATAAAACATCGTTACCATTTGAGGTTTTGGCTTTGATAGACAGCGATTCGGCGTTGTCGAAGTTGATATCAAGAAGTTGGTTTCCGTAATCATACGTGTTAAAACCCTCATGAGTCTCGGGCAAAGGTGCTCTTGCATACTCCGAGTCGACTCTATCGAAGTTCGCCCTCAGAAGATGGTAGAGCAGGTCCCAGCTCGTCATGTGTTGTTTCTTGTACTCGCAATTGATGACTGTCCCATCTTTGTCGAGGTACAGGCGCTGGTGGCTTGTGACTGTGAGAGGCGTCCTCGTTCTGTCGTGCTTTCGGAAGAAGTCTTGGACATCTTGACCTGCGACGACGCCGGCACCTTGATCATGCAGCAATGGGGCTGGGTTCCGTTCGAGTATGCGGATATTGAGATCTTTTCGCAAATGTTTCAGGGCCACACCTGCAAACAGCCCACCCAGTGAACCACCGACGATAACGATATTCTTGGATGTTGGAGAGGTCATTCTAGCAATGTCAAGGGCTGAACTGGTGAAATGGGTAGGCGCTGGACCGGCATGTTGACCGCGTTTTCTATACGATGCCCTCAGCTGGAATTGAAAATTGCTGTCATCATTACAGATCAACAAGGGTAGGTATGCCCGGCTAAGGCTCGATCGACGAGTGTGACGTCACCCGACTCGCTTACATCTTCGCGCGCCATTACACCAGCAGTGACCCAATATCAGCCGCTGGATGCTTGAGAAATCGTGAATGCATGAGATCAATGCCTATGTCATCAGGTAGATCTAGATTTGCAGCGATGCTCGTCGGCTTCATGTATCACTGCGACTGGCATGCTGCTTCGGATGCTGATACATGACAGAGTGCAATCATCGAACAACTTGCGTAAAGACAGTCTTTAGGAATGCTACTTGCACCTGTGAAACCAGATCAACTCCTTAATCTCATCACATAGTGGTACTCCAAAACTTTGCACCATTCCGTCTTCAATCCTAAATTCAGCTTTCATCTTCCGCTTGCTCCTTATCAGCACATCATAAAATTCGACAGAAAAAGTCTTTCCCGACACATGGTCAAATCGAAGCTTAAAGGGCGTGCATCTATCTGCGCAGTCGGCCTCCAACTTACCTTCGCTATATGTGAGGAGTATAGTACGATAGCCGGCATTGAAGTAGTCACCTGCAAGGTCTTTCAAAGCCACAGAAAGTGGCTCTGGCGTTGTGGACAGCAGTAGCTCTGGATATTCCCCTGGATCCTGTTTTCCATCGTCTTGATAACATTTTCGCCAATAAGCAGGCCAATCTGTACGTTCCTCTCGGGGGATATTGAGCACCTCATCCATCAACTGATGCAACAAGATCTGATGCACGAAACTGGCGTTAGATGCATTCCCGAATATAACGATTCCCCAGTGCTGTCCTGGCAAAAAGCGCATCAATGCTTTGAAGCCGTAGAAGGAGCCATCATGGCCAACCACGGTGTGGCCGCGATATGACTCGACGACAAGTCCTAACGCGTACAAGCTGTGTCCGTAAAGAGGAAGCGCGTCATTGCCCTCGAACGGCACGATAGTTCGACCTTTGATCATCTCCTTATGAGACTCTTCTGACAAAGGGGCCGAGCGCTTGATAAGCGCCCGCACCCACTTTGCATAGTCCTTGATGCTGCTGAACACGCATCCTGCGCCTTGACCTTCGGGCTGCGCGTAAGATGGGATGGCGAAGTACGCCGAGCTCTCCTTGTCCCAATGATGACCCATAGCTAAGCGATCCCGTGCATTTGCAGCTTCAACGTTTGGGATGTCGTGATACGTGTTCGACATACCGAGGGGCTTCCAGATCCTTTCCCTCACAAAGTCGCTGTATGTTTCGCCAGTGACAGTCTCGATGAGATGAGTAGCAACGGTGTACATAAGGTTACTGTACTGGTAATCGCATCTAAGTGATTTGTTGAAAAGCAGATTCCTCAAGTTCCGCGTTATAGATTTCGCATTGTCTGGGTGAGCAGCTTTCTGTCCGTGAAGCGCATTGTCGTGCCCTGGTTCACCCGCCCGGTGGCTCAGAATGTCCTCGATGGTGACATTGTCTGTTGTGTACGGGTCCGGGAGAACAAATTCGTTAGGTAGAAGTTGGGAAATTGGTGTCCGCCATTGCATATCTGGATAAGATTCGTCTGCAATAAGGAGCGCTATGCATGCCGCAGTGAACGACTTTGATGTGCTTGCACAGTCGAAAAGGGTATCCTCTGTGCAGGCTTCACCATTGAGCTGAGCGACGCCAAAGCCCTTGTCCGAATTAATTTGCATCCCAAATTTGACAAGCAATACATACCTTAGCGTGAACATGCTCATCTTGGATGGTCGCCATACACAGTCCTGGCACGTGCCACTCATCGATGAGCTTGATGATATTCTCGTCGGATGGAATCCCAGCATGTGCCATAGTTTCGAAGACGCAATATTGTCGGTAATCAAAGTGTATGGGTTGATAGCATAGGTTCTATAAGTATATAATTCCGGTGAAGGTATGAATCTCCGGCGCGCCCTAAGCGATGTGGGGCACTGCACGTCTTACTAAGATTGAATGTAGGTATCCTGAAGTGGTATGCGAGGAAGAGAAGGGCGCTAAAGTAATACTACAAAACAGATTGCAGAAGTCCGTTTGCAAGAATGGGCAATTGCTCAGGCTCCAACAGTCACACCGTTTGGCATCTGGAGCCCGATGGGCAACCCGGCGATGAACGGTGCGAGGAACTTCTCACCCCTGACTTGAGTCAACTTCTCCTCAACGTCCTTGTACATGTCGTATGCATTCATCTCCTCAATGGTCAATTTCTTCTTCTCGTCCTCAACCTTATATGTTGAGCACTTGCCCTTGTTCGCGGAGAAACCAATACGCTCGTTGATGTTGTAAGCGGCCTTCGCCGCTGCTGCTTGCACACGTGTCGCACGCGGTAAGCGCACTTTCTCGTAGACCTCGAGAGCTTCGCGGATATCGCCCTGGAAGTAAGACTTGTTAAAGATGATGCCGATGGCGGCTGCATCTTCGATGGCCATACAGGCACCTTGGCTTTGATGAGGCATCATCTGTGGTTGTTAGTCAAAAGGGCTTAGAGTAGCTTGAGGTGCATACCGGGTGTCCTGCGTCACCCAACAAGCAGACGTTGCCTCTCTGGATGTACGGGTACGGATCGTGTACCCACAACCTCCACGGCTGAACTTCGACACCGATTGCCAAGTGTGCTTTCACCTGTCTGTCCAACTCGGGGTAGGGTGCGAGAAGTTCGTCGACTGGTCGGTCCTCAGCTCCCCAGGCTTGTGTTGTATAGTCACCCTTCTCGCGCGGGAAGAAGCAGTAGTATGAGAGTAGCTTGCCGCCGTTGCAAGGGGACAGAACAATCTTATCCCACTTGCCTTCCTGGCCACCCCAGTACTCCAGGGCAGCATTCTGTGAGTAATCCACGAGACCAAGTTTGACTGCCTGCTCAGTACTGACGTTGGCGTGCAAGCAGCTTGAATCGGCGGGACGCTTAGCCGGATGTATCCCAAGAATGCCGCGCACAGCTGAACCTATCCCATCCGCGCCAATGAGAAGATCGTGCTTGGCCTGCACACCATTTTTGAAGGTGACTGTACCTGCCTTGAGGTCGATATCTTGACACTAATGTGTGTTAGTGCGCGTTGCGAAATGTAACAGACACGGCACCTACAGCGTGATTGACTAGCAATGTCGCTGGCGTCCCTTCGCCTTCCTCCTGCAGTGCACAATCCTTTAGCATCTTGTGCATATATTGACGGTGGAACATGTTGTACACATATCCCCACTTCTCTTCGTAATCATCTAAGTCGAATGTCGATACCGGCTCGCCAGTTTTCCAGTCGCGATTGATGAGCTTCTTCAAGACGACTGGATCTCCCTTCTCGATCTCAACACCCCATTCGTGCAACCACCTTGTGCCGTTGGCTGCACAGGACACCGATGCACCGACTTCACCGGCAAAGTCGTGCTTCTCGTAGATAGTGACCTGATGTCCAGCGCGGCGAAGAGCAATTGCGACGCACATTCCTCCGATTCCGCCACCAATCACACCAACGTCGAGTTGTCGCCAGCCTTGTGCCATACTGTTTGTTGTGTGTAGTAAGTGAAGAGGAGCTACTATCTTGAAGATGAGACTTGAAGTCGTGCGACTCGCGGTATGCAGGGAGTAAGCGAGAGATACAGATGGCAGTATTGAGTACGAGTGTTGATGACCACAATCAGGTTGCGCCTGGCCTTCTACATATACATCACGATACAGCATGCTTCCTTGTGCCGATCTAATCCGCTATCGTGAGCGCCATCAACCTCATCGGTAATGCGAAGACGTATCGGAGGGCACTGTGCAGAGCTCATGACTGCGGATAAGGACCCAGACGAGGATGGCTCTATGGTTGTCTGCGCGCCGAGTGGGGTGCTAAGCATTACGATACAGGGTTGTGTATCCGCTCTGGTGGGATTGAAGAACGACGGAGGGAGCGGAAGGAGCTTCGGAAGTATCTTCTACACGCTAGCGGAAGAAACTTCCGTCGGAAGGTGTGATTGCCGCCAGAACATAGCCGCCCAAATCTTTCTAACACTTACAAAATACTCGAGCTGCCAAATAAACAGTTGAGTACAACGCCATCTAAAGGCGTGAAAGATAGTTCCTATGCTTCTTAAATCGGCAGAGTGGCATTCGCTGGCAGACAAGGTCCTCTTTCCTGCTCGATGCGTGCAGTTGCATTGACAATCATATTCGCCAGAGGACTGGTACCACACTTCAGCCCGAGTACGAAAGCTTGACTGTGCTGCAGAATCGTTAGTGGTTTGGTAAGCTGCAGAGCGAACCGATGAAACTTACAACATCTGCTAGGAATGGTGCCGTATGCGTATGATCCATAGGGTAATTGTCATCAACGAGTGCCTTTCCAAGCAGCTTCTGCGCTTGCGCAGCGTAAGCTCCATGCTGCACGAAGAAGACGTTGGAAGCTGGACCTCCCAGCTCAAGCGTCGCCAATCTGTCTGGGTCAGTAACAAAGCCTCCCACGAGATACCACAACGTACTGGCTGTAATACGCAAACACCGGCGAACTGTATGAATAGTTGCCCGACTCCCATACATTCGTGGGCAATTGCTCAGCGACAATTACACCAGCAGCTCCGAGACTGAGGAATTTGCTCGCTGCCGCTTTCACGTAAGTTGGGAATGTCTGCACAACCTCCGTAGCATTGCTGCAAAGTCAGCTATTAGGCTCGGAAAAGTTGGAGGCGCCCACTTACTTGAAGATCACAGTACACGTCTCATTACCTGCACCTGGACAATCTGCTCGACCTTTGTCACCAGTCGTGCTAGTGGATCCGTTTCGAGGAGCACCAGCATCATTGATACCGAACTCGATGACTATCCAGTCGCCTGGTTGCAGGCCTTGCGCGATGCGGTCGAACCGACCCTCACGGGTGAACTATACTGCGTGAGGGGGTGGTGTTCTTTCGTCGATGCAGTGGGAATCACATACCGATCGCGCTGATCTTCCAGCGAATGCAGAGTTGCTCACCAAGGCTCGATCACCAAAAGAGTATTTCAGGTATTGGCCCCAGCCTTCCGTCCCGTTTTTTCCGCCATCAGGGGCTGTCGTTGAATCACCAGCGAGCCAAATTGTCGGTACTTTTGCCGAAACCAGGAACGCTGTGCTAAGCAAGCATGCAAAAGTTGGCTTCATTGTCTTTGTTCAATCCCTGTTACTAATTGTTGGAGTTCGAGGCACTGTCTGGATTTAATTGTATCGAGCGGTGCACCGACAAGTACTCGCTACTTATAATCGGTGCATCTTGCCGCTAAGTCCAGGGGCAGCTGGTTTCCCCCATGGCTTTTGACATAGGGAGATGGGTGATGCGGAGCCCCGCAAAGTTCGGGATCACCGTGCGTACGCGCGTCGGGCGATTAGACGCCGAAGTTGTTCGTTTTCATTCTAGATCTTCCGACTATTGAAGAAATTGGCCGAGAACAAGTGCGATCAAGATTTCTGCACTTCTTATTTCATACGATTTGTTGACTGTGCGTTCGAGCACAAGACTTGCTGGGTATATAAGTAACAAAAAGGGAAAAGGAGGCAATGTAGAGCTCTACACTGATTAACACTAACTGGAAAACTACCTGTTCTGCTGCGCGGCCATGCCACCTCTCGTTGGCGTCAGTACATTTAGGCTTTGATGTTCGATCATCAGCGCTCGTAAAGCTCCAACAGCGACGCCACGTCTGTCAAACGCTTCGTAGGCAACTCTGCCTGATCTACCGCATCATCCTATGGTCTCATGCCGAACTCAACGTCGGTCTTACGGCCGGGCTTGATATTGGCATCGTACCATGTGAGGCAAACGACGAGGGTGGCGATCATCATGAGACAGTCGTAGATGTATAGAGGCCATTCATTTTGCAGCAGATAAGCCTCCTATAGTGTTGTTAGCGGATTCCAGATGCATATGGTAGATCGAGCTTACTTTGCCCATGGCGTATTCGACCACACGACACATGTTACGGATGGTGATGAACGCACTCGCAGCGTAAAGGAAGCGAACCATCTTCTTCCAGGGGATGTCTGCAGAGGCAGCTGTAGGCCTAGACTCCAGCCTGCGGTGCCATGTTCCTGCAATAACGACAAAGAAGAGAAAAATCAAGATCTGCAGGATGAGACCACCCAGAATGATATTCTCGCCCCTCTTGACGCCGTCTGTGTCTTTGGCCTGAACCAACATACCTGCCCCTCCACTTTGAATAAAGAAACACAAAATGTCTCCGGTTACGAAGATTTTCGTAACCCAATTGGCGCGCACAATCGAGTGGGGTGCGGAGTCGGTGCGTATGATCAAGCGTCCGAGGATCATGTAGATTGAGGCTGCGAAGAGAATGGGCGCGATAAGGATGAGGACAGACTGGATAATGTAAGGTGTCTTGGTAACTGTATCATTATGTGCTGCTGCTCGTGCAGCATATCCAATTGTCTCGAACTGCAAACTCGTCAGTACGAGTCCGCAAGAACCGAGGCATTACATACTAAGGCTCCGATAACAAAGGGTATACAGAACCAAGTCCGATTCTTCACAAGTCGAAAGATGTGGGCGCAAGTCAGTAGAGCAAAGACGACAGCGGCGATCGCTCCTCCGGCAATGGAAGGTGTGTACGGCCAGAGCACATATTCCGGCTTCGTTGTATCCGCCATGGTCAACTTGAGATTGATTCGGGGTAGAAGCTTGGTAGCATAAGCTTTGGCTCGGGGTCAATGAATGGTCTCGTTCCTTTATAGACTATGTGGGCTCGGGTATGAGAGTGATGTAAGTCTAGCTTGCGGTATTGGTTGTGGTGTAAAGTTGATCAATAAGGCTGGGAGGCACAGAGCCTTTATGTGTAGCAGAAAGCGCGTACGTATAGACTGATACGCCGTATCGCATTGTCCGAGCAATATCCCACGTCTGGAATCTACACAATTTGCCTTGCAAAGCAAACGTATTGCACGCAGGCTTTGCGGACGCGACGATGGTCTGATGCTATGATTGGTCACCGTACTCGCTTGCGTACACGTACTTGGTAGTACAGGGATCTGCCAAATAGCAAATTCGGAAGCAGATCACCGCTGAAGCTTCGCATGGCGGCTGGACCATGCTCACCAAGAAACAAAACTAAAGACCAACCTTTCTGGTAGGATGAATCTTGACATAGATCTCACCACGATCTTGATGTTCTCAGACGGTAAGTAGGGGCTGCTATACTCAGAGACTGGTGCAAATCAGTCCCTCGGCGTCATTTCAAGCGATGAATGACCACAACTTACTTGCGCTCATCATACGCAGCTGCTGCTACCTTTTCGGAAAGTCTCGCAAGCATCTCCAAAAGTGACATAGCTTTCTAGGTATCGATGTCCTTTTCGGCAGCAAGGTCCGCCTGTAGGTCGAGGTTTCGATTACAGACTGCACTGCGCCACGCTCTTCTGTTCGGATACGAATTGTGGTTTAGCATTCCGTGTGTTGAGCTCATTCATCTTGTTGTAGCAGCGCTTTGAAAGCCTCGCATCTGCTCCTTTGGCCAATCCAACCAGCCGCTCCACTCACTCGGAACTAGAGCTTCTGCCACTTGCAGTATTTGCTCCGCAACACCGGCCAAGTACCAATAGTGGACACTACTTTTCCGAAGTAAGACAGCGTAGTGCGCATAGATGATCAAGGAGCCTGGCTGCCTTTCCGAAAGCAGCTCGACGTATCGATCACTGACAAAGTGGAGCCAGATTTTGAGAAGCGCGTCAGACGGTGGTTCATTTGACTTCTTTGCCGCAGCAAATGTCAATACCAAGATATGAACTGCGTAACCGTAGGCGTCGACAATGTCCGGAGGGTAGAGATGATGCACAGCCTGAGCAAACTTACGCAGCTGCACAAGCTCTGTCTCCTCTGGTGGCTCTTGTGTGAGCCAGTCAATACCCTGAACGTCTTGTGGTATCAATTTCTCCAACACGGAAGCTTTCATAGCGTTGTAAAAGCTAGATACCATTGGCCTAACCCTTCTAGTTAAGGTGAAGTTCGACAGAAGGGAATCAAAGGCGTGATCCACGTCTTGACTATGTTCAACAGAACTCGCGCACGAATAAGGGAATAGTAGTCCTGCAAACATAAGGACAGACTTGAAGTTGCTCTCATCGATATCGCGAATGGTAACCTGGAAGTTCGCGAGAGCAGCGTCATGATGTCTGCCTCCAATGAGAGCAAATTCGATGGCTTCCTGGCTGGATCCTGAGAGCCGACTGAGATGGAGTGCCGCAAGAGCGAGGAGTACGTGGAGAAGGAAAGGATACTCAAACGCCGTTTGCGGAACGATTGTAGCGTAGACTTCATGGGCGCCCGAATCAGCGCCCAGTGTTAATGCGGTGACAGTCGTGTAGTGATGCAAGAGGCGTAGTTGAAGTAGATTAAGAATCGTGGGGTCTTGGAATGGTGCAACAAAGGCATTCGACACGTTTGGGTCAAATACCCCTCCCTCCGCCGATGAAGGCGTAGGTGCTGAAGTGACAGGTAGAGGCGAACCAGTCGAGCCTTCGCGGCTCTTTGCGGGTCGATACTCGCACGGAGTGGCCTGCTTCACGCAGTTGGCGCAGCTCGGCTGCTGTTCATCGCACTGTAAGGATCAGTCTCCTGATTCTATAGGTGACTTGTTTCATTGAACGCACCTTCACGTGGCGTGCTTTACAGGGAAGACAGCCATTCCTCGACTTCTTGTGTGGCTTACGCGTCTTGACTTTTTCCATGGTGGCGTTGTCACCGGGCAGTCATGTTGCTTTCTCGATTTGGCGATTACAATGAAGGTGATTCAAGCTTGTGCAGACAAGCGTCCCAAGGAATGAACGCCGCGCCGGCGCTAGTCGGCGCCATTGCCAATCCCGGGTAGCCGAATTTCTACCGATACGAGAATATCTACGCTCTCGAATATGATTACTACGTCTTACTCGGATAGCAGGGGGTGTTTGTTTGTATCCGCTTGAATTTGTGAGCGTGCTCTTCTGCATTCGTGTCGGCAGTTGAGAGTGATGCGAGCCAATAGAGGGCATTTTTGGATGCAGCCGTATACAATAGATCAATATTTGGGCCTGCGGATTGACAGAGGTGGTTCTCGAAAAGTGCTCATGACATTTAATGCCCCTTGTCGTGGGCGGGCTAACAGGGTGCTCACAACTCTATATATAAACGAACATCTTCCCCTTCCTATGAAAATCCTTACTCCTCAGATCCTCACCTCAAGTTATACACGTTCACTGAGAATTGAAGCTTTGAGTGGGCACGATTTCATTTCACAGAGCCACTCGAATTTCCTCTACAGCTTCGACAACTTCCCATTCTTCTGGCCTGTGTACGTCGCGATCAAGTCCATCAATGCTGGATTAAGAACATCATACGTTTCGAGACCTTCCTTCTTGAACTTCTGGCGCACCTCATCGATCCTACTAGGATCGAAGCCCTGCTCAATAATGCTAGAAACGAACGCCGCAAACTGAGGCTCTTGCCACCCTTTGGAATCTGATAGTTCGACATGGACAAAGTCAAGCCCCTTGAAAGGATGATCGTTGATAATACGGCCGTACATGTGGACTCCACACTCTTTGCACGCGTTGCGTTGGATGGCGGCTGTCTCGTCGACGATGTGGATTTTGTCGGCGTTGGCAATTACATTGACTTTATCCGCGGGAAGAACTCCGACAACTGAGAATAGTGCTCCAGAAGGCTTCCAGCATTTGGAACATCCGCAGGCGTGATTGTGGGCGACGTTCGATCCGAGAGTTACTTCGACCTTGTTTCTCGGGCAGTGACAGTACAGCTTGCCACCCGCCTTGTTTGCATCGCCTTTCTGGATGCCGGAATCGACAGCTGGATGTAGGGAAGGTGCCATTGTAAGCGAGAATGGGATATATTTGCTGATTGACTTCAAACTATTTCCGAAAATATTGGAGAGCGAATTCATATTGGCACCCCAAGGGCTGCGGTGCTCCAATATATACACCTGCGGTTCCGCATGCCGAGTTGCCTTACGCTCCCCTCTTCGCGCGGTACCCACCTGAGGACCAGGAAACCAATGAAAAACACACAGAGCGAAAAGAAGAGCTTGGTAGATTGCGCGAATCCTTGCATAGACCTGTTGCAAGCGATCCGAGAAAGTTGTGGGATCGATAAGTGTGTTTCGATACCCCATTCGGACAGAAAACCCCGCGTTGCGAACGCGGAGCCGCCTTCGGTACACGGAAGTTCTTACGATGTCTCATCCACAAAAGCACGCCTTAATTCCTCAGAATCTATCAAGCCAGCATCAGGATCAGACCTTGAATTGCTCACTAACGATAGCAGAAGATCGAAGCTGGACAATGATTACCGTCGGCTACATAGCCGAAGATTGTACGATCCAGCGCAAGAGCGACGCATTTCGGGCGCTACGGGTGAAGACCCGAGTTTTTGATCAGCAAGCACACATGCCACATAAGTCTCAGGAAACCGACCTCAAGAACAGAACATAAACCCCGCGGAATCCGTGGAACGCATTAACGACATAAGGCAATCGAGATCTACAACACTCACAATGACCTCCACTAAGAGCTTCTCCACCGGTGTTATGATCTTGAAAACCGCCTACGCCCAGTATGGGTAGGTAACCTGGTGATCGCCCTCGGTGCGCGTCATCTTGCAATTCTGCGCACTGAACCTGTATTACATGGCCTAGGTGGATGTTATACTTTAGCAGCGAGTCCCATTATCGATGGAAACCCGATGTTATACTTTGGTTCATCGCTCTTGGGCCACAGATGGCGCGACGCGACGTTGGTCGCAAGTTTGACGATACCAGTGGACATATGGTGATTGTGCAACAAGGATCTTGCCTCGCATCGCACCTTTATTGAGAGCAGGATCGTTGCTTCATCGCCAGTACAGGTTCTCCGGCATTGCTAGACATGTTGACGCTACAAACATAATATGACGGAGCGATTCGTGCAGTCTCAGGAACGCGTAGACGATACTTCTAGTTGTACACCAACAGAAGCTATGACAAAGCCTGTGATTCTGTTAAATAGGAAGCATCGTTCGTCGGACAATAAGATGCTGAGCAACATGCCTACCCAAAGCATAGACTGACTACCGAAATCGCTTTCTCCACTCCACCTCACCAGCCGAGAACTTGAAGCGTTTGGCGTGCCGGTACAAACCAAAGGATCGAGCCATCTCTACAATCAATCTGTTTTGAGAGAACTTCCATGGTCGCTTGCCGTTGGTTTGAACTTAGAGCGAGAACAGAACAAGCGCTTGGAGACTCGTGAGCTTGACCTGGGTTGAGAGGAGACCATAAATTTGGCACACGGCACTGGTTCGGTATCATGCTCGTTCGTAACGTTAACTACCTCTGTTTCGGATAAATGGCTGATTAGTAAGGTAGCAAAATGGCCTGTATTGTTACGAGGTCCGAGAGGTTTTCAGCAATGAAGCATACTCTCAAGTCATAATCGACACAGAAGATGCCTAGTCCGAGCCTAGTCCAAGACCGGAACAATATTGGAATACACACGCAATGGACCTACGCAATATACAGCCAATTCACGAATTCAGTATTCCATCACTCGGGCTCTAGCCAATCCCGGAATACTGACAGTCTCGAACAGCCACGAAAGGCTTGCAGTAGAGACAGACATTGTTCGCTATTCCGTGTGCACTCTTGTTTCACCAATCTTGGTACAGGCCCCTAAAAACTTGGCGAAATATATGCCAGGTCGTCCACAAACAGGAATCAGCATGGATAATGCGTCTGTGTTGCACGTGGTGAAGGGACTCATCATCGTCAAGGAGGGATTGCACGAAGCTGTCAAATACTTCCACGTACTTCCAGAGAAGTACCACGACACGTGAGTCGAGTCCAGGCACAACTCTATGCTGTCATGTTCCAGGCCATTGGCTTGGTTGAACGTTCACATCTCCAGCACACACTCCCAAGCACATCCGGCTACAAACGCGCGGCCTAGCCCTCTGGACTAGTTCAACATGCCGAAAGGCTGTCGGAAATCGAAGATCACCGCTCGTTGTACAACTCGGAGTTGCTGGCGGGACCCTAGCATCTCTCGGGAGCGACCCTAATATGTTCCGCGTACGAGCGCAGCTTAACATTGAGCTCGGACTCCTCAATCCCCATGTCACTTGGCACGCCGTGCACGACGACATCACCATAATCATTAATTTCGTCGCCCGCATGGTCGGCTCGCTCGGCAAGGCAACGTACGATATCGTCATCATGTCCATGAATGAGCTCGATGAGGTTCCAGAACCTCTCATGACCAATCAAGGTGCAGATTCGACCATGCGGCAGAAATTTAATTCGACCCTGAGGGATTTTGTGCTCGCGGTATTGAGACTACTGTGAGCAAATGTCGGCTTGGGAGTTGACGCTATGGTTCTCGCCTTTGAGCATGCATCTGGCCCTTAGTATCTCGAGTGGGTGTCCATCACAGCAGCATTTGTCCTTACTAGAGGCTGTCTGCATCAAAAAAGCTTCGCCCTGGAGTGGTGCCTTGTTGTCAAACGAAATTAGATGTTCCAAGTGCTTTGTTCTACCAAAGGTCAAATTGTGGATGTGGGGTACTGGCAAGATCGTGTCTGTTTCATGGGAGGACAGCCGACTCGCGATGTTGTATACGAAGACTTAAACCAGATAACGAAGATTCAAAGTCGTTGCTGGATGTGTTAGCGAGTAACAACGACGTCACCACAGAGGTTTCCAGAGAGCAGCTGGAAAGTTCCTGCCCTTCTCTCAACTACCTGGGCGCCAGTCAGGCCATGGTCGACGATATGCTGAGGATATTCGCCGTGGTCGGCGCAAGTGCTAGGAATCCGCAAGGGGTCAATGGAACATTTCTTCCACGGGCATATCAGGACGCAGGCGAACTCTTGACTGCATGAAACAAGGTCAATTTTTTTTATTGTTGTAGCACATATTAAGATCAGGTATTCCATATAAAATCAGCGTATTACTTTAGCTCAAAGGTCCCTTCATGATGTCCTTCTTCAGGCCCACCAGTGGATGTCGGATGTGGACACAGGTACTCTCCCTTGTGTGGATCGAAAGAACAAATCGGTGGTTCGGGGCACTCGTACTCGCCTTTCTTAGGGTCAAAAGTGCAAATCGGCGGTTCTGCAGATGTCTTCTCAGGTAATGGAACGCTCGCTGTAGATATCAGCATCTGCAAGCGGGTCGTACAGGTTCTGCTTACGTCTGTCTGTTTTCTCGATCTTCACAACGCAATATTCAACGCCCGGCTGGAGCACGCAGTCATCGCCGCTCAAACTCGGGTTCCAACGCATTAGCTGTTCAACATCCACGTTGTATCTGTCAGCTACATTTGCGCAGCTGTAATGTGACTGCCAATCTCGCGCGTTGTGTGGCTGTGGCTGTTCGATGAGTGCAGGAAGGTAGTGAGTAAAGTACTGGGCGCAACTTGACGCAGCGCCGGTGGTGGAAGACGGTTGAGCCAACATCTCGGAAATGCGAGCCATACTGTAGAAAGTATAGTTTCTTTGATTTCAGGCACGTTATGGTGGTGAAGGGTTGGGGCTGAGCAGCAGCTCGGCTTTAAGGAGTAGCTCCGTGCTCGAGCCAATCCGGATTGGGCCAAGCTACATCATCATCACCCATGCTAGCAATTCTTCTCTTCCACAATTCGCACTCGTGCACAGCTTCTATGGGGCATTCGAAGACATCATTATGGACATACGGAGTTTCGTTACACCGCAAGTAGATTGGGCAAGCACCGGGAATGCCATCGAGCGTAGGCGTCGCCAAAACCGCATCAATCAGCGAGCACAACGTATGCACAGCACTAATCAGCATCATCAACACAATACTAAAACAGTCAAGGAGAGCGCCGGCGTATACGCGAAGGTAACGCCAACACATCAGCCATAGAATCCACATCCAGAGACGAAGTCAACGAAGCACTGCTGGCAAGGCTGGCATCCATCCACTGTTTCAAAGGCTTCAATATCATCGGCCACAAGGCCAAGGCCTCGATTCAGCTCCTCTCACTTCTGGAAACCGCCGTCCGTGCAGCCTACGATGCACGCTCGCCGCGCACAGATATCCTGCTTGGCCTCACGCAGCTCAACGTCTATCGTGCGCTTGCCGTGAATATTGAGGTACTGGGCCTGACAGCGAGTGAGATGCACGACGATGCGATATCCCCCTTTTCCGTGTCCTACACGTACCATGCCCGATTAGACCACTTGCCTGTGCCGTTACAGCCAACGAACATTCAGCGCTCGGTGCCGCACCACCCTTGGCTGGACATCTTGCCCGATGCTGTTTTCCGCAACAATCTGATCTTACTGGATGCTGCCGGGTTATTGGATGAAGACCAGTGTTGTATAGATATGTGCAGCCGACAGGGAGTTGTTGTTTGGAAAGACCCTTGGGACAATTCTGGTTGGGAGGTGACACCTGCTTTTCTGGGGAATTGGCGATTGGCGCTCACGGGTTGCTGGGACTTATTCCGGTCGACAAATTATTGGCGAGAGAAGAGGGGCGAAAAAAGGATCACGTGGGAGGTGTGGACAGGGGAACACAGTGAAGCTGGAACCTGATCAGAAGAAACCCCAGCTTATCGTGGTCTAACATATGACTTAAACTTCTCGCCCTACCTTTTTTGCTTCCAGATGCTGTTCGCTTCTCAGCCTGCCAAACCGGCACGTTGCCAGAACCTGACGCGAAGATGATCTTGTATCGACATTTCCAATGATTAACATCAACCTGCTCGTTTGGAGCTTTATCATTATATAAGCCATCGGTGGAAACACCGGACATGCGGCAGGGAAGATGAGATTAGAGGAGTTCTCAAATAAGAGAGAATGGCTTTACTCAGAGCGAATGAAGGCTTTGCAATATGATGCATTCAAATCGGTGAGATTGTTTCGATGTAAGCTCACTAGCGTAGGCGTCCGATGAAGTCTTGCCACACGTATTTCAGATGTGCCTCGCAGGACTCTGTGCCCAAATTCCAACACCAGTCTACGTCGGAGCAGCCGCCGGGCCTCTTGTTGTATGCGTCAACCTCTGGAAAGATACATTGAGCATCTTATGTCAATGGATTCGCATACCATCACGAAAGCGTCACCTGGAATTGCAGTGAAAAGTATGCAGATCAAGCAGAGAGAAGACGGCAGCATGCTTTCTCAATTACACGACTAGTCGGCACAACCGCGACATGCTCAAAGGGCAACTACAACCATCGGACCACTGAAGCCAGCCAAGTGAGTCCAGCAACGACACGCGCGTGGACAGACTGAGCTAGATACGAGACAAAGGAAGACAAGAGAAAGTGCGAAGCAAGACAGAAACCCGCGCCTAACGATGAAAAGTGCTCGCAGGAGAGTAGTAAGGAAAGGTAAGAGATATTTCGGGTTTCGGTCAGGACCACCGGTAGAGTCGGCAAGGAAAAGGAAGTAATAGAGAAAGGAAAATATCGAGTTGGAGCATTATGTCCTTCGCTGGGGTTCCCCTTTTCCACGCTTCTTCTTTCTCTAACTGGTTGTAAATGCTCGCTAAGACAGAAAAGGACAAATCCGTCGTAACCAGAACGGAACTTGAGCCAACGGTCAACTCGTAAATGCTGTGTGCTCCGATTCCCAAGTGCTGAGGTTGGAAGGTATTCGCCAAGACGCCATGTCCAAGAAGTGGATGCATAATCATTAGAAGAAATGTGTGTGAGGCTTCGACAGCTCATGGACCTCCATCTCCTTGACTGATGTTAGTGCAAACTCGGCACAGGATGCGTACTGAAAGACATACCATTTTGAAGGAATTGAGCTCCTCCTTGATCTGTTGCGCAAGCATGGGTGTCAGTCTGTTGCATGTTGCAATGTCTCCTCGGCGGTCATAATCGTGAGGTGACCATGCATCGTGGAACTGGATACGTGGGCTGAAACTAATATTTCTAGGGCCTGCTGGTGTGACCGGAAGGCTTCTTGTGCTTCCATTCGTGATCTTCGGGGGTTTCGTGAAGTAGTCGTCGCTGTTGGCCTTGCCCTTGTCATGGGTAGGGGTGATCGGTGCATTGAGGGCGAACGTGGGGTTAGGTGCATCAAGAGGTCGAATGGTGGGTGACCCTGAGTCTGAGTTGGTTCCGTTGCCTGTAGACTATTAGTTACACATCCAATATACAGAGCACATTGGAACTTACGCTTCAAGATGCCCTTCTTCATATTCGAAAGGATCTCGGCACGCTCGCGTTCTCCACCAAGGATGCTCTTGCGTGCCATGTCACTGGCTAATGAGCCATCAGCGTTAACGATCTCTGCGGTGCGGCCTGCATCAATCGAGTTGCGTTCGAGTCTGGGGTATCCGGTCCCACCACGCGCCTGATCATGGGCGTTTGCGTTAACATTGACCTTCTGGCGTTCTGCTTCGACGGAAACCATCGAGACTTGTCCAACGCTGGGTCTGGAAATCGGCCCGTCAGCAGCCGGTACTCCAATGACAGATTTCGGTCGGAAGAGTCCCTTGATTGATCTGGTGCCCTTCTTCATTCCACTGCCCATCTTTCGCAGCATAATAGAGGCAGACGAAGCAGCTGACTGAATGGACAAGTTGTCATTCGAGCCCATCCCACCTTGTCCAGAGTAGATACCGGCACCAATGCCAGCAGCCTCCTGCTTGGCAATAATGGCAGCCTGCTCCGCGTCCTCATCGGACTGGTACTTGTCTTTCCTCAATCTTGCACGTTCGGCTGCAACAGCATTCTCCGCTGACGCGCGTCGCAGCTCCGCAGCGCTGCCAAAAGAGAACGCCCTCCTCAGACGCGACTTCATGCCCTTGTCCTTCTCGTTCACTGCTGCGAGGTGTTTCATAGCTTCACTACCGATCTGCTTATTCGCGGCCGGCTCTGGCGGGGAGATGGGTTGCGACAGAGGAGACGGTGCAGTTCGACGTGCAGGCTCTGCAGTCTTGACAGCAGTATTGCCCATTGACGATGCTGCAGTGGATGCATTTGGTGCCTTTGTTGAGGTACTCGATTGAATGCTGCCGGCGCTGCCTTGTCTTTGATGGCTGTGGCTCGAGGCTGGCCGGCTGCCGGGTCGACCCGAGTTAGATCCAGTGTGCACCGTGCTGGGAGCCGGAGTTTGCACCGGGGCAGGCCCAGCAGGAGTTGGATGATGTGGCTGCCCGTTACCTTCAACACCAGCAAAGCTGCGTCGCCGATAACGCTTTGCAGATTCTTGCGTGCCGACCTGCACAAGAGTGTTGTCGGCGCTGTTAGCTCGGTTGTGGCCTGGTCTGCCGGTTGGTGTCAGGTCGTTGTCCCCAGCTGATGCGTCGTGAGTTGAATTTGTGGGTGAGCGTTGGGTCGCAGTCGGCGTGGAGCCACCAGTCGAGATGCTAGCAGACGAGTCTGTCCTTGCAGCAGCTCGCCTGTAGCGGCCTGGTGAGGCTTTCACAGGGGCATCGTCGAGGGAAAGGGAGAGATCAGGGATGGCGGACGAGAGTGTGATGCCGGTAAAGTCCCCAATTGACTTGATGTCGCTATCATCCTTGGAGCCATGGGGGAGCGAGCGACTGGACGAGCCAGATGTCGACACCGTCGAGTCGGAGGAGGAGGAGGGGTGAGACGGATGGCCAAGCCGAGCTTGCTGTCGAGCAGGAGGCTGCTGTTGTGTGGCCGGTTGCGTAGGTGACGATACGGAGCGGCTGTCCTGCCGCAGCTGAGGGGTGCTGGAGAAAGCATACGGTGCTATCGGCGCGGAGGTGCCCCTGTACCCTGTGCCTGTGGTCTGCCCACTGTAGTTCCGCTGCATGGGCTGGCGCTGCTGGTGGGGTTGCGACGGCGCATTCTGGTAGGTATCGGGAGAATATGGCATTGTAATGGGGGAGGTCGTCTGGGAAATTGGCGCAAGTACCTGAGCCATAGGGACCTCGTTGCAATTCGACCGTCGAGACTCGAGCGAAGCCGGCTGGCGGGTGTTGTCGACGGTCAAGGGCGACGTGAGCAGAAAGGCCGGGACCTACAGCGAACAGCAGTGTTAGCAGCAGTGCTCTGGTCAGGTGACACTTTGATTTGATTGACGATGGAAACAGATGGGAAGCCAGGGCCTCGCGGCCACTGGCGAGGTCGCAGGCCGAGGGCACACAGTGAAGGGAGGCGGCGGGACGGCGGCGGCGCCCCTGGACCAGGCGACCGCGGGGGTGCTGGGCGTGACGGGCAGCGTGGAGAGCAGTACCTGGGACAAAGGAAAGCAGAAAAGCTAGTAACACAGAGAAAAGAAGGCAACGACGACGGGCGGGCGCGGAGAGGCTGTCGTGGGTGCGACGGAGATGGCAGCAGTGTACCAAGCCTCCCGAGACGGTGTTCAAGCGTGCATTGGACGGTCACTCGAGTCGTGGGCGCGGCGAACGACGGGCGGGTCAAGAAGCAAGCAGAAATGAAAGAAATATCGAGGGTGAATGCGCAGGGCGGAGAGTTGGTGAGTCTCCTCGAAAGGCTCGAAAGCGAAAGGGGATGCTGCGCTAGAAGCCATTCGGGCCCGTGCTCATGGGCCACTTCGACATGTCCTCGCGGCTCAGGCCACGCCAGAAGTATTTGCCCACGGTACGCGCTGCGAGCCTGCGCTGCGCTGCGCTGCTCTGCTCATGCGCTCGCCAGGCCGGACAGCTGCTGCGCTCGCGGTGCCTGTCGTGTGCGCAGACACGCTCTGCCCTGCGCGTCCGCTCTGTTCCTATTCTCCGGCCTGGCTGGCGGCGAGGGGAGCGAGCTGCGCGCTGCGAGCTACAAGCTGCGAGGCTGCACCCACTCTGCAATCACGCCGATCGCCGAGGCGCCTGTCTGTGGGAGGCTGCGCGCCCGCCTCTTGGAACAGCATAGAACCGCCCCGGCAGCGACGCACCTCTGCAGTCGTGCAGCGTCCTTGTATGTTGCCCCCGTCGCCGGCCCTGGCCTATAGCGTGCTCGAGCGCGTCTGGTGTTGCGCTGCGCGACCACCACCCCTACACCCCCGTCCTCTTGCTCGCCGCGGCCAGGTTTTGCACGGCCGCGCCAGAGCCTCGTCTCGCTGCCGTGCGGAGCGCAATCCGCTGGCGCTGGCGCTGGCGGACGGGCACGGCAGAAGTGCGCTGCTCTCGCCAACTACAAGCTTCGAGCGCATTCCGGGCGTGCGTTTGCGTCGCCTCGGAAGCAGCATGCCCGGAAGCAGCCTTGGCCCAGGGTCTATGCGGCCAGCACCATGAGCTCCTGACATCAGCCATCAATGCTGTGCGTGTCGTGCCGTTTATCTGATCCTCTGTGCGCGATTGCCGTACCGCTGGTGACTGCGCAACGCCAGTGAAGCCAGCCAAAAATACACTGCTCGACCCCCTTTAGCCTTGACTGATACGAGCGGTACCCAGTATATCCAGTGAACGGCTACGAGGCAAGCACCCAACGAGAGCAAGCAGACCCATTTGGTCAATTGACCAGCTGCAGGCCGCGTCGCGAGGCTCCACCACTGCAGCAACCACGCGGCTGAGCGTTTGCAGCAGACGGTCAGCGCAGGCGGTGGGAGAGCTGCAAGCTGCGAACGAGACGCCGTAAAGAGCTCGCGCAGCTCCAACCGTCCTCTTAGCCCAAGGATGGCGACAGGGGTGTGGCTGCTGCAGTGCATCGATAACGCCGCCGCTTGAGCAGCAGACCCGTGCATTCAAACCTCACCGACATGTTTGTACCCCGCTTCGTAGACAGGGCCGCTGCTCTTGTTCATTGTTCATTTCAAGGATGATATACCCTCATCGCGGCTCGCGCTCCCGGTGCGCATGCAGCTTATCGAGAGCAGCCCTCATGACACGGCATAATCAGGGTCTGGCACCGAGATCGCTGCACGTCGTGCAGGCCCGTCAACTGATCGCGGTCAGTAAATATTCCGCGTCTGGCGGGGATAAACAATGCGGCGCTCGCTAACGCGTGGGGAAGCCGCCCGCGTCCAGCGAGATGAGATCGTGTTTGATGTGCATCACCATCATCTCGTTAGATTGTGAGGCTCGCTTGCTCATACAGCTGTTGGCGAGGCACTGCGTGCTACCTTGTGGCCTGATCCTGACAATCACAGCATACCCCAGGTGGGCTCGGTCGCTGTTGCACCATGCCATCCGTCTCCACAGTTGCCGTGCAAGAGCGACCGGGATGACGCGACTCGACCGCGACTACCACGGCTAATTTTGGGCAGTCGCTCGCCACTAGCACGCTCCTGCCGCTTTTGGCCATGGCGAGGAATGTCGTCCGCCTCACCTTTTCTGAACCCGACAGGACTTAGATACCCGCTCCAAGGCCATTGTGTCCTACGCTGCTCCAGCAATCACCGCAACACGAGCCGCAAACATTCTTCATGTTCAGTTCTTGCTCTCAGTTCGCTTCTCGTGTCTTCCACTTACGATAAAGTTTTCGCGGACCCAGACAGCCGGGACACGGTCAGCCAAAAAGAGCAACGTTGCTCCTGGACCAACTGGCTCAACGCCTCAACGCTCGAGCGACAGAGTTTCCACTTCACTGTTTTCATGTTGACACACAGCAATAGCGCCGATTGGGTTGTTTTCACACTCGCATTACACATGTTCGTAATTGCCATGTGCGCTCATCCACTGGTTGTAGTAATATGCCTCCTCTAAACGACGAATCGGATTGCTTGCTCTGGTAGAGGCTCGCTCGCAGGTCCAGAGAGCTGGGCGAACATCATCGTCTTCAGCTAGTCTGCCGCGGAATGCAATTGGCTTCGACGCACCAGCTGGGTCCAATGACAGCTTTGCTCCGCTGCTGGATCGAACCACACTACCAACAGCATCACGGTGCTTAACGTGCTTACTATGCACTATTGTGAGGTGAGGTTTGACTTGACGCGTACGTCTCCCCAGTTACCGTACAAGTGCAGAGAACGTTACAGACCGGACCAACATGGCTCCCCACCTGGGCACATGGCTTCGATCTACGCATATCCACTCTTTCCGCATTGGGTAGTACGCGATACCATAACCTCAACACGATGGTTCCCCGCTTCAAACCCTACATTCCTCCACATTTTCTGCGACTTTCAACAAACATGCTTTCAGCTACCTTTGTGGGTCTCTCATACGACCTTTTGCGTTTTGATCACGATCTCTTACTCAACATTTCACAAACAAAAGACTCATCCGAACGCTTGCTGTCAGCCGTCGACCCCACCAGCAAGTCCGCCTTAGGGTAAACCATTCGCCGCTTTATGTGTCTTTAAGCCACGCAACGAACATTCGGCGAGCCCGTCCAACGATGCGCACAGCCAGTGACCATCGAATAGCATGCCAGCTCTGTGCGAAAATGCAGCCAATCTGAGGGATGAGACTTGCAAAATTCGTTGCTGAGGCTCTAGGCCTGATCGACAGTCCTTCAGTCTAGCCGCCGCCACCTGCGGGATCTCAAGAGACAAGTGCAGGTGGGTGCCGTGGGCCTGGAATAATTGCATATGCGGAGTCTCTCCGTGCAACGGGTGCCGTTCGCTCTCCTTGCTCCTCCGCAACTACTGCAGCTGGCTCGATCGTGGGTGTTTCAGACTTCCCAACGTCGAAGAACATCTTGAAAACCGGATGAGTGGAGACTGTATGTAAATTTTGTTCACCAATTAGCGACATAGCTTCAGCTGACACCGCGGAGACTATCAGCCACAGTCCCTCGAACAGCAGCTTTGTCACTGAAGTCATCAGTCTCGACTTTGAGAGATTGACAAGGTCGGATCACCGGCAGTTCAACCTCGAAATCGTTGCAAGGCCAGCAAATCGGCACTTCATATCTGCAGGAATTCATTACAATTTACTCATTGGCGCGATCTGACAGTGCTACACAGCGATGCATGAAGACTTACATCCACAATTATCCAAGACAAACTGCAGAAAATCCCCCGCCAGACCCCGCCAAACGGGTCGAGATCGAGCAAACTCCGGGGAAACCTCGTCCCCGACGCGTTCTAACACTCGCTCTCGGTCGCAGTGTCGTAGCAATCATCATGATGCCAACATACCGCTTTTCCTCCATTTTAGTTCCCCTCACTTCTCCCCACTTGCACTCTCCCGATGTGACTCGTTCGCAACAGTTGTACGCTGACGTCACAACCGCTGGCCACGCAAGCCACGTAAGCCGTCAGTGCCACAGCTGAACCACCGCTGTGCACACAGGTACCTGGACCCACAGGTCTCAGCGTCTGACCTTGGTACGACCGTTTCATATCAAAAACGGTCAGTGATCGACCGAGGTGCAGATGGAGACGGCCGTCAAGTCGCAATCTCCCGTCGGCGTATCGTCGATGATCCGTCGTGTAGCTGTACAGCTGTGGTCCGAGGAACGGGGTGAGGGTCGCGCAGTGACGACATATCGTCGATTGTCATTTGGAGTCGCGTGCCATGTGTCTTACCGCTGCTGCAAGGGAGCACGCAATCACTTGGTAGCAAAAATGATGAGGTGCGACAAGCAATTTGCGCGCCGAACCGTTATTACCATGTGCGCCGTGAATTTTGCGATCCTGAGTACTCGGACGCGCTTCCATCCAATCGGTGACACTCGTTGGGTCTGTAAAGTGAGCAAAAAACGATGTCCGCAGGGCTCGAACCTACAACCTTTGGCGAGCTTCAGCGAAGAACCGAAAACCAACGCGCTACCATTGCGCCAGGACACCGCTGATTTGATGTTAGATTTCGAGAAAAGGTAAAATATATATCAGATTACTTGCGTATGACTCGACATCATGAAGACTTTCCACCGTCGCACAGAAGAACCTATAAGCCCCCTTGGCGTTCTTCGTCCTGGCAATCCGTCGCACTAGCCGCAATCGCTCGGCAAATCTTAGCGCCCCTCCATCGGCAAAAATCACCACGCACAATCACCATATTCCATTTCACCCACCACCACTACCACCTATCAAGCCTACAACGGCAGCAAAAATGCATCGGCCGGGAATCGAACCCGGGGCTAGCCGAAACAGCGCCTTGAAGGCGTGGCAACGGCTAATTTTACCACTAAACCACCGATGCAACCGGTGTTTGTTGAAGTCTACATAGTGATTAATATATATATCGTACCTTGAAATGCCTCCTACTTTCGCAACGCTCCAAACATTCTCGCAATCTGGAATATCTGCTTTTCGAGCACTGCTCATGTCGTTGCGAGTAAAGCGGCTTTGCATCGAAACACTTAAGTTATATAAGTAATTTTTGTAACTCACTACGTAAGGCTCCGTACGCTCGCGGAATGCCCTTAACCTCTAAGGACATCGAGCATACAGCTAACACAACGCCAAATAGGCAGATCACCATCTATTAGACTAAGGTCTAGTTTATAGAAACGCGAACTTGATTTCTAAAACTGTTAAGCTATTATGTGCTTCTGTGCAGCCTGACTGCTGGAATCCGTAGTGGTACTCTACACACTGATTTCAGAATTGCGAATGGAGTTTGGCACACGTGGCAAAAATCTTGAACTTCAAAAGAGCGACACAATCGCACTAACGGTTCGAAGCACGGGACAGCCTCGCTTCATTCCTTATCCACTTTTGCACTACACACTGACCGTCGCATGCAGCTTCTGCCATCCAAGTCTGTCGACCGCGACCGTCCATGTCCTGCATAAAAATCTCAACTGCGAATGAGAATACTATCACTACGCCTAACTTGGACGACCATTGCACGTGCTTGCTGTGCTATACTCCTTAGATGAATACACGGGCACACACACATGCAAAGGCAGGTAGTGAATGAAGGTCAAATACGACTTTTCTGAGGCTTGGGCCGTTGCCGAAAAAACATGTTCCTGAAAAACGACCCCCTGTCTATGAGCTTCAGAGGCTGAATCCGGGCTATCGTCTTTACGGGCTCTCTTCACTCTTCAGACCTCAGAACATGCTGTCAATGACAGACTTACAAGTCATCACCGGTCTGATCCGACTGCGGCTCCCGAAACAGTCGGTTGTCAAATACGATCTTTGTTGGCTTCAAGGTTGCCTTGGAAGATCTATGGAGGGTGTAGCCATTTTTGTATGTTTCTGCGGTTTGCAAGTCTGGGTCATTGGCGCATCGGTGGTCCTAGGAACCATAGTTGGACTGAGACTTGTCGTGTCGGGTTTCCGTATGTGGCTGCAACTCAACTGGTTTACTACCAATACTGTGCCTTTGCTCCTGCGTTCTCGCGATGGAAATTAGTCACTGCTGTAGGGAACATGGACCCTCTGAGGAAAGTAAGTAATTCAACAAGGCGCACTCAATCCACATAGCCCGCAAATAGAGGGGATATATAGTACTTGTTGTGTTCGAAAACAGAGTTACTACACCTCATCACAACCAACTGGCGACCGAGCACACTACGAGGATAGCAAAGTCAACAGAGGACTTCAGGTCTGATTGATGATCTCTAGGTGAATTTAGAAGCTCTTAAGGTGACTGCAATGTTTATTAACCGCATTTTTCTTTGCCTTTGTTGATTAAATCCTTTACATGAGCTCGGTGTCCAGTTGGCCGTGACAAGGTGCAGTATGCGTGCAAGAGGCGTTGATACCGAGGTCACTCGCCGATAAAGTATGTACACACTTCCGGTCCAACCTCCACTTCGTGCATCTTTTTCAGGTCGACATCCCACCGCTCTCCTACTCCAAGGGGCTACTTCGCATCTGAATCGTCGGATTATCTCATAGTCAAGGACCCGTCGAGGATGAGGTGCGTATTCTTGCCGCTGTGCTTGTGCGGAGGATAGTGCGCATTGCCTCCAACAGTCAAAGACGTCGATTAAAGCTTGCAAGCATCCACAGTCCATCTGTCCAACTGAAAATGGTACTGAAACCCCATGAGCGCAGCAAATAAAGAATGGAGTCAAGAATGCGTAGGGCTCTGAGGCAGACATCAAGACGGCGTGTAGACCTCAAAGCCGGCCCTGAGCCCGATTGATGGAGCCCTAATCTCCTATTCAGCGTCCAAAGTCCTGCAATTCGTTCTTGGTTTCCGAAAAGAAAGATGCTGCGATCCGACTTTGTGCTGCCAAACCATCATCCGTCCGCGCCACAAAGCCAAGATGGAAGTTGGAATTAAAAAAATAACACAGCAAAACCTAACATGACAAAGCAAGAGGAACTCTCTACATTGCTTGAGCGGTCGGCAGTTCCATTAAAGTACCGATGCAGATGTTGTTGAAATGTTACATGGCAATTTCAAATCTTACATGGTACATCTATAGTGGTAACCCACCTGGACAGCTCTGGTGGATGGGGAGTGATCTCCCAACCGTGGGCTCGGAATTCGTGGTGTGGAGCTGTCGAGAATTTGCCCCTGAGTCATTGTCACCGCTTGCGTGGAAGGTTCAGAACTGTGGATTTGAACATAATGTGGAGTGGCTGGGTATCTGGCAAAGTGTTTTGATTATACTTAGATGGATATTGGGTTAGTCGTCCATTGATAGAGATGAGTATTTTTGATCTTCAGTCCTCGGGAAAGTGAGGCGGTTCAGCATGTGGAGAGGGTTATGCTCATGTTTCCCGGCCTGGCGTGGAACAATTGCTCGAAAACAAGTCACGAATGGCTCTGAAAGATTTGTAGTAGCTTCAGGCCAGATGTTTACTATGCAATATCTGGATCCAGGGCACGACGAGATCATAAGTGGGGTGGTGCTGCGTTGGAGCGGGGTAGCTTTGAATGCAAACCCTCATTGTCGATATGTGCGTACAACAGCTCTATATAATCTTGTCATATCAAGACACATCACAAGAAGCCCGGGTCCACTCCTCCCTAACCAATTGGAACTCCGACACTGTACCACTTCCTCAACCAAGACCAACATGGCCACACAAACAACAATCACATCGCACCCAAACTCATCCTCCTCACTAGACCCCTACACCAACGCCCGCCTCGCCCTCGAGCGCGACGGCTACGTAATCCTCCCCGCATCCCTCTTCCCCACCCTGGACCTCCCTTCCCTCCTCACCGCCGCACGCACCCTCACAACCCTCGCGCGAGACGGAGCCTGGCCCTACATCCGCACTTTGCCCAAGCAATTCCCACCGTGGCCACAAGACCCCTCATCTGGAATCTGGGGTGTCCAGCATCTTCTCCACCCCTCAAACCCATACCACGACCTCTTTGCTCGCAGCTATTTCGATGCCGAGCTGCTGAAGTACGTGGCCGCGCTGATCGGGTGCGAGGAGAGCGAGTTGACCATGGAGCTGTACAATATGCTTGTGCGGCCGACGCGGGACTTTGAGTTAAGATGGCACAGGGACGATGTTTCTGCGGACGCGGGAGTGGAGGAGGAGGAGCAGAGGTTGGCTAGGCCGGCGTGGCATGCGCAGTGGAATCTTGCGTTGTGTGAGGATAGCAGCCTTGTGCTTGTTCCGGGGAGTCATAGGCGGGCGAGAACCGAGGAAGAGAGGAGCGCGGATCCGTTTGAGAAAAAATTGCCAGGACAGGTGACGGTCAGGTTGAAGGCCGGGGAGGTGGCATTTTATGATAATAACATTTTGCATCGCGGGGTATATGATTCGAGCAAGGAGAGGATGACTTTACATGGAAGTATTGGCACGGTTAGGGCGGGTAGCGAGAGGGCAAGGAATGTGTTGCAGCATGGCGTGGGGGATTGGGCGAAGGATGATGATTTTAGTGGGCTAGAGGAGGGGATGCGGGAGAGGGCGTTGAGGATGAGGAAGAGGCTGGTCGAGTTGGGGAAGAAGAGTGGAGATGTTGGGTTTTTCTCGAAGGATGAGTGATGATTGCTACTCGTAAAGTTGGCGTTAGGTGCAAGGGATAATGTTTGCGCCTTGTGAAGCTCCCAGCCGTGCTACGCAGCAACCGTTTACACCTTAGTCTTTCTTGAAGTCTTGCCAATTCTTTCTACCGAGAGGTACTTCCGACGTCAGTCTAGACTCGCTGAGTCTTGTCATTGAGACAGTGGAAGAACAGTCAACGTGCTCGACCTGAAGACATGAGAATGATTCGGCGAGTCGTGCTCTACACAAGTCTTGTGCAATCGCTAATGATGCAATCTCCCTCTTACCACGATCTACACAAGAGTAGTAGCGAGAGCCATTCGACTGGCAGGCTCTAGATGTCCAGTATGGCCATTCTGTCATAGATCGACCATGTTCCATGTTTCGCAAAAACCAGGCAATAAATTCTCAATCCCGAGGGCCAATGGGAGGACCTCACCGTGAGACAGCGCAAGGTTGGTAGGGTGCTAGCTTGTTGAGAGACTGTATTACCGTTTATTGTTTGCAAAAGGCAGTCTTGCGTACAACCTGACTACAAGGCGCTGATGGAACAGAAGCAGTGCTTATGAGCCGCCTTTGCTGGAAGATGAGATACGGCCACAACATCAGTAACGCTTTCAAAGGCCGCTGAAGTTTTGAATGTCTTTCGCTGCTTTCTCAGGCTTGTCGAGTGTTGCCTGCATTTTGTCGTGATATTGCAATGAACAAGGCCGAGCTCCGTATCGAGGAGCATTCAAGCCTCACTGTGGTGATCTGAGCATACAAGTGCGGTGTGCTGCTGTGCATGGAAGAATGTAGCATCTGTTGCTGGCTATTGAAGGGGGAAGGGGGGTTCACGTTCTTCGCACATTCTCTGAGCCTGAGATTCCTGCCGTACAGGCCATGGGAATAGCCATCTTGCACAACATATCGCATTCATCCAAGTCTTATTCTTCTGTCTCAGCTAACCCTCTCGACCGTCGGCCCAGCAGCCTCCCTCTTCTCGACCAACTCAGCACTCATCTGGCTATTCTGCGCGTCACTCAGCGCCTTGACAATTCCACTTTCAGCTTTCTCCCTCACCAGCCGTCTAAGACTGTTGATCAAGAACCCAGAGAAGATGTCCACGCTCCACTCATCCGGTAACAGCGCTAGCACCTCGCCGATATCGAACCAGCCGCCGAACCGCTCGAGTAGCTCGCCTGTGCGCTCGATGCGCTGGGATAGATCTTCGATATTGAGGAATTCCTGGAGCAGGAAGTTGAACAGCCGGCTCTGCTCTGTGCGAGAGGGGAGCTCGGATTGTGGCACAGGCAGTGTGCCCGAGGCGGTGGGACGGAAGATGGAGCTGTAGCCGTACAGGCAATAGCTAATTGCTGTATCGAAGTCGCCGAGGCCATGGGTTAATAGCCGAAGCGCTTCTTGGTGCTGCTCTTGTCGCCCGTGGAGGATGATCATCTCCGGCACCAGCTCGTCTTCGTACGGCGCGAGGCGTGCCAGTATTGTGCTGACGTCGTAGGAGGATGTGGCGGGTTGACTTGAGCCGAGGAGCTGGAGCAGGCGGAGGCGCGCTTGCCACCATTCTTCTGAGCTGGCATTGTCGGTTATGAATTGGTGGTATGTAGGCTTGGGGGGGATCAGAATGCGATAGGTCTCGTAGGTTTGGGAAAGGGTATCGCGGGAAGTGGGGTTGGATTCGAGTTCCTGAATCACAGTGTCAAGATAGAAGGCTATGAGCTCATTCACATAGCGCGTGTGCTGTTGGTGGTCAGTGTCGTACAAGGTAATAGGAAACGAGATACAACATACCTTCTTGCCAAATACTAGGTACTCCAGATACTCCTTTACGGCACCTGGCGCTCTCTCTTTCAATAGCTCCACGGCGCGAGTGGGCTCAAACTTGACTCGGCTGTGGTCGTCTGCAAAGATCTGCACACCAAGCTTGGGATTGCGGTTTGCTAACCATGCGCCGTACTCTTCAACTAACGACTGATCTCGAATGCGTGCGAGATACTTGCGCAGCTCATTCTCGCCGTCTACAAAAGCACCACCTGCATCTTCCTCGCCATCGAGGATCCGTTTCCATGTTGCCAACACCTTTGAGGCTTTGACTGAGGCCTTGCAGTTACTCTGATACAGCCTGCTAAGCACGTATAGCCGCTTGAACTGTTCTAGAAGCTCGACAGCACGATCGAAACACTCGATTTCCTTATCAACGAGCTCGTGAAGTTCGGTTCGATACATCCCCGGGCTCGATGTTCCGTTGGGACTGCCTTGGTCCAGTAAAAGTAGGATGTGTAGTAACGCAGCGTCGACAGTGCTGAATACAAATGGGTCGCTGGTGACGCTTGCCATGCCTTTCCGTCGCTTCCAGAACTGAAGGTACCTCTTAACGAAATGTAAAAGGTTGTCGCCAAATGGTCCCTTGACATCTGTTGGCATTGCGGAAAGGTTGTTCTGCCGCAAGAACTGCTCGATGACCGTTGTGATACCGCCAGATATCTGGATGCCTTCGCTTCCTTGTGCAACTTCTTGACTAAGAAGTGGCAGCATCGACAAGACTATGCGAGGATCTACTTCACCCTCAATGAGAGCTTGTTCGGTGATCCGCTTTTCGTTCTCGAAAATGATGATATTGGTCTTTGTGCGAAGAACAACATCCATGAACAGAAGCACTGACGCTTTCTGGCGGATGTAGATGAGACTCAGATACTCCGACTCGTTGCGAGGATCTTGCCCACGGATGTCACCAAGCACTCTTTCAATAGGAATGCGCTTCGGTTGTATTGTACTCCCATCTTCTGCGTACTGGGCTTGCTCTAGCCGCGAATCCAAGCGTGTGACAAGCGGATTACGCACAGCCCACCAGATCTGGTTGCCGGCCCAAATCACATTCCGAGACTTCAGCTTGGACAAACGCTGCGTGAATTCAAGGTCTGCTCTCTCTTGAGTTGTGGCAGGAGCCTTTGTCGCCTCTGTCATTGTCGAGGTCTCCTCAGAGGGTAGCTGCAGCCGCTGGACAGTAAGTTTAGTTCCGATCTCAGGAAGCACAAGGTCGTAAGGCTGAACAATTGTACGCATGCCCAAGGGCACGGATATGTGCGTGCTGTCACCTTTTGAGAGGCCTAAAGATTGGAGATTCAGCCATTCTTTGGTATCTTCTCCTTCGACATCCCACCGCTGGACTTCGACACCGTACTCGAGCTCATCTACAGACCCTCGATGGACTGCAGCCAAGACGTAGCCTTCCTCAGCATCCATGTCAGGACCCATTGATGATGTCAGATCTATGCCTGAGCCGTCGACTACTATGGCGTCTGGATAGCTACTAAACTGGATGCTCCCTCTACACATGTCGCCGTCCAGGTTGACGAACATGCCAACGCCTTGTTCTGATGGCGTGGTGCCGACGGTAAGCAGGAACTCGTTAGGATTTGGTGAGGCGATGTGTGGTTTGAGAGGAACAAAAGCTGGAGGTTTGGGGGTATCCTGTACCTCGACCTGAGGTGTATCTTCACCAGGTGGGGGTGGTAGGGGCTTGTCGACACTCGCTCCTTCTGCAGGCGCTCCTTCGGCTGGTCTTGTAGGAGATCGAGCTGGCGAACGACCTGGTGCTGGCGAGGCAGTCCGACTCAGGGACTCAGGCACATCGAACCCGTAGCGTTGCGCCGGGGGTCGAGGGCTTGCGGTTCGCGAAGAAGGACCACTGCCTATTCCCATGATGTTGAGGCTTGCGCTTCGGCTATGGCCCTTCTGATCGGCCCGGTGTGGTTGGGCGCTTGCTGACGAGACATTTCGCGAGGGTGGTTGGGGTACAGTTGCAATCGTCTCGGCGGCTCCTCCCACATCACCGGCGTCGGGATCCAAGGAAGAAATTGGGAACAAGCCAACCTTTTGCTGATGCATGACGTCCAGCAAAGCATAAGAGTGACTGTCTGCGGCGCAAGAGAAGGTTTCCCGCCGGACAGATAGCAGACACCCCCCGTACTCGATGGTCTTGACAGCCCTCGGTGGGGAGTTTTCTGTGATTTGGACCAGTCGTAGCCTCTTCTTCAAGCCAATGACTACCACGACACCCCCATCATCCCCCTCCTCCTCGTTCAAGTCGACACCTCCAACCCACAGGCATGATATGGGCTTGAAGGTCGAATCTGGACTCAGTTCTGGCAGCGAGTAGATGGAGAGGGTGTTGTTGCAGAGCACGCATGCTTTGTAGATGCTGGGGAGGATGAGGATCTGCTGCACGCCGGGGCCGTTGGCGTCGTTGTGCGGAGGCTCGAGGCGGGAGGCGATGATGGCGGTGGGCTCGGCGGAAGGGTCGCTGGACTCGGGCGGCAGGAGGACGAAGTGCAGGATCTCGGCGGCAGAGGTGCCGACGTAGAGGTTGCCGTCTGGGCTTGTGTCAGCTCGCCAGGGCCATGTAGCGCAGGCAGCACGGCAGGCACGTACCCCATACTTCGACGCAGGTGATGCGGGCGTCTGCGTGCTCGCCGTCAGCGGACAGCGGCAGGCCGGCGACCAGCTTGCGGAGGACGAAGGGCCCGTCCTGCGGCGGCGGGCGGACGGTCCCTTGCGGGGAGGGAGCTGCTTCTGCCATTGTTCAATAGCATCACACGCGCCATGCTGGCTAGGGGCGCGCGGCGGAGGCCATGTTCCTGGCTGGTGATGTCGGTCCCCAGGCACAAGGTACAAGCTCCGGGTGCACCCAATCGGATGCCTAGCCTCCCGCGCGCGTCACCCAGCTTCGTGTCAACCTGCCCTTGCCCACGACGCATGGAGTGAGACTAGCCCTATTCCCAAGCGCGCGCTGGCAGACGCCCGACACCTCTTTTTGCTCATCTGCAACGGCGACCGAACGCAGCCATGGAGGGCGGCCTGGACATCGAGGCGCACGCGGCGCATGAGGAGGAGCCGAAGCCCGCACGCGGACGAGCAGACGCCGAGGAGGGCAACAAGTTCCAGAAGGCCATTGGCGCCTGGAGGAGTATGGTCACATATACTGAGGGCCATCACATAGTGCTAAACAGGCCCCAGACATCGACCTCACCGCCCTCATTCCACAACTCGACACGGTCGCCTCAGACCTCGTCACACACCAGAGAGACACGCTCACGCAGCGCAAAGAGCTCGCGCAGAAGACCAAGGACTTCAGGAAGCTGGACGACGAGAGCAAGCTCAGCGACATCAAAGGCCTGCTCAAGTGTAAGCCAACGGCAGCCGCAACACCCCAGCCAGACTAATCACATGTCTCTAGCATACCAGAACTTTATCGACCTCATATCGAACCAGTCCAAGACTGTGCAGGCCTCGTTCTTCCAGCTGTACTCGCCGCTCTCAGAGGCACCCGACCCGTACCCTCTCCTCGAAGCCTCCGTCGACTCCCTTGTTACCGCCGAAGAAGTTGTGCCCAAGCTCACTTCCGAGAACGAGCGGCTGCAAAAGACTGTCGCAAGCCTGACCTCGCAGCTCGAGGAGTCAGAAAAGAAGCTCGAGGAGGAACGCACGGCCCGCAAGACCGTTGAGGACAGCCGTGACAGCAAGATCAAGGAGATCGAAGCCTCGTGGTCAGCAGTCCTCGACGAGAAGAAGGACAACTGGGAGGCTAAAGAGAAGAGTCTCGAGGACAAAGTTGAGAACCAAGAGCGGCTGCTGAAAGAGCTCAAGGCCAACTACGAAGTCTCCCAGAGACTCGGCAGTGGGGAGGATGCTGCAGCACACGGCAGCGGTGCCACCGCTGCAGAGCTCGAGATTGTTAGCTCAGAGTTGGAGAGGACAAGCCACCGCCTGGCCGAGGTCGAGGCGCGCAACGAACAACTGCGTCTGGAGCTTGCGCAGTCTGCCTCCGCACAAGCACAGCACGTTGCTGTAGAGGACGACCCAGCATTCTTGCGTTTGCGCTCGGAGAACTCGTCATTGTTGCGCAAGCTCGAGAATGCACGCTTCGAGAAGGATTCAGAGCGCACGCGGCTGGAGACCGGCTCTCGTAATTTGGAACGAGAGATCAAGTCACTTAAAAATGAGAAGGAGGCTTTGCGCGAGAAAGTGCAGAAATGGAGCGACTACGACAATGTGAAGCAAGAGTTGGAGGTGCTGAAGGTAAGGCTGTCGCTCCAACTTGGTGCGAGCATGTACTAAATTTCCCAGTCCATCGAGTTTGCGACAGGCGACGACGATGACGAGGCAACCGAGATTGCTCTTTCGCAGAACGGTGCCGCCGGCAAAGGAAAGGGCGAGACCTTAGAGCAGCTATTGCTTGCCCGCAACAAGAAGATCAGCAACGAGCTGACAGTTCTGCGCGTGTCTCACAACGACCTGCAAAGCAGGTTGGAAGCCCTGCAGGAGGAGCTTTCACAGACTAACATGGAGCTCGAGAAGTCGAAAGCGCTCAACGAAACACTGGAAGCTGACCTTGAGAACGTGCAGCAGGAGGCATCGAACGCCTTTGACCCCTCTGGCAGGTCAGTGGCGGGGACGTATGTGTCCCGTTATCCACAGTCGTCGTTCACAGGAACTCGACGCGGCAGGGCAACATCTCCCACATCCTCCATCATCTCAGGGTTCGACAACTCTTCACAGAACACCCTCGCCTCGTTGCGTGCGGGTGAGCAAGTGGGTGGGGGATCAGGTATCCTGCCCATGGTCACAGCGCAACGTGATCGCTTCAAGAAGCGCAATGCAGAGCTTGAAACCGAGCTGCAAAAGTTACATCAGACCGTCTCTTCCCTGCGATCTGAGATAGGCTCGCTCCAGAAGGATAACCTTGACCTTTACGAAAAGACGCGTTATGTTTCTTCGTACAACGCCCATAATAGAGGAACTGCAGCCTCTGCATCATCTTACGGAGCCAATCCGAACCCCTCAACAATTCAGATAGGTGACAATACGACCGATCGATACCGCTCCGCCTACGAATCGAATCTGTCTCCATTTGCGGCGTTTCGTGGCAGGGAGTCTGCCCGCGCAATGAAGCGCATGCACATTTTCGAGCGCATGATACTACGAGTTACGAAGTTCGTGTTGGCGACAAGATCAAGTCGAAACATATTCGCAGTGTATCTGATGGGGCTGCACTTCATGGTGTTTTGGATGCTTTTCTCAACGGCTGGAGCACACACAGGTAGCACGGTTGGCGCTGCGGCCGGCTCAGCAGCGGGGCCTATCGACGTTGGGCCTGGGGATCTGTGGCATAAAGACACGGTTGATGATGGGACCACGTAGACTTTATCTATCATATAACGTTGTGCGGCGTTAAGTCTGTTGTTGCAGGTGTTCAGCACCAGCCACGAGAATTATACCATTCTGAATCTTCTGATATATAAGATGCCACATTGCAATACTCATACCGCTTCTTCATTGAGCCTCTTGTAATCGCACTCTCGCTGGCTGCTGGCTGCAGGCTTGGCGTTTTGCGAACAAACAACACCAAATTTGGAAGCGAGCACCTCGAAAGTTCAATCACAACGCCAAGACTCACCAACAACTTGCTCCACCTCACTCAACGCGAATCCATTCAACACCAAGACATCTTAATATTGCTGTCGCTCTCACAATATGCAGCGTCGCATGGTGAGCGCAAGATCATTAGCGCCGCTCGAAGAAGTGCATGCTAATGGCTAAGCAGCTCACCAAAGAGGAGGAGGCTGCCGCAGGCGGCGAGGACATGGAAGTCCGCCGCGAAGACCAAGAAAAGATCAACAAGTTCAGTTCTCTGCACCAGAAAGAGACACTGCTAGAAGAAGAGCTTAGGGCAAAGATCGTGAGTACCCCGCCCTCCTATCATCAGTTCCGTGCTCTGTGGTAGCATATGTTACAGACCATTCAGTATCTTCACTTCGAAATCTACAGATACACTAAGAGACAGAGGCTTTACGTTGCAATCCTGCTAACTTCTAACAGAAGGAAAAGGAAGACCTCGAGGAAATCTCAACAGAACTTGAACTCGTGGACGAGGAGGAGAAAGTACCGTAAGTGCAAGCCTTCGTTGTCAAACATCAACAACCAAACACGTAAAACAATACTGATGCCCTGAAAGATACAAGGTTGGTGACTGCTTCGTCTCGTTACCACAGCCACAGGTTCTCGAGCTCCTCGAAAGCTCAACACAGACCATCGACGAAGAAGTCGATGCACTGAAATCCAAGCTCGAGTCCGTTCAGGAAGAGATGGGAGAGTTGAAGAAGGTCCTGTATGGTCGCTTTGGGCGGAGCATCAATCTCGAAACCTAAGCACAACAACACTTTAGCGTCAAGAATGCACTGTGCAACAGCAAACAAACGACGTGTCACAACATCAATGTGCATAATTTTCCCATTTTTGACGGATGGAGTTGCTCTTAACCCTCGGAATTGATCTCGGACTCGGAATGACCCTCGTAAACAGCACAGTGAACACCGGCTGCATGTATTTTGAGTCACAGCATCAACTCAAGTAGCTCTCGACGAATTGCATCCATCTGGGCTTCCTGCAGCACGTCGGCAAGTGGGTCCCACGCCCTACAGCACCGAGTTTACCGTTACCGATATGCGATCGCCATCCGCTTGCCTTATCCCCGCGTTATGTAGCTAGCTCTGGCGCTTTCTTAATAATGATCCGACTCACGCTACAATTTTCGCGCCTCGGAGGAAGTTCAAGAGTTCGCGGGGTTGACTGCTCCTCTTTACCAATCTACTGACAATTCCCTTTCCAATTGCGTTGCCATGCCCATTTCTGCTTGTGTTGGACGCGACTGTTGCCAAGCTGAACGTCATCACAGATAATGGAGTCTGCGGATTTGGAGCGGACTTATTCCCGCGATCAACAGCAGCAGCGGCTGAACGATGGCTTCCACGTCACAACACCAGTGGCACTCGTGCGGAGTACGACTTCAAGAAGCGTAAGGAGTGGGAGAAGTGGGAGAAGCTCACGGAGCCGTCGTATGCCTGCCTTTTTCTTGCACAATGTTGCCATAGCACTCACAGCAAACCACAGATGCAGAAGGGTCGCGTGCCAACCGATTGAGGGATCTTGAGAAAGAGGTAGACTCGGCTTCTGAAGCGGAGGATGTCGATGATGGTGGCATTGAGGAGGTAGTAACGCTGCCTCCTTCTAGTGCGACTTCGAGAGCAGGCTCACATTCGAACGAATCTGCTGCTTCTCCTAGAGAGCCTAAGAAGATCATCCGATTCAAAGACGGAGATCCGGACAACCCCGATAATTGGCGACAGGTGAGCTTGACGAATCATCGCAGAATTTCAGACACCAACGAGTGGCAGATCAAGAAACTCTACGCCCTTTTTGTGGCTATCATGAGCGGTGAGTACCACCTTCAAGATTGACTCACCCGCTGACGACGTGATAGTGATGAACAGTACGATTGGTTCTTCGTGAGACTGTCTTGATAATACCATCCAACATATACTAATGTGCGATCAGATTACCAGCTGGTGCAACAGGACCTATCTCAGAGCACTTCAACGAAACAAACGAATACAAGCTCATTTTGCCAACCTCCATGTATCTCGTTGGCTATGTATGCGGACCCATGTAAGCCGAAGTCCTGTAAGCATAGATTGAGTGGCATGTTCTAACAAGAAGGCAGGATATGGGGCCCGCTGTCCGAGTCTTACGGCCGCAAACTAGTGATGATGATCTCGTTTGCCATATTCACCATCTTCTCCATCACCTCGGCTGTGTCACCGAACTTTGCCGCTCTCGTAATCTTTCGCCTGCTCGTCGGCATCGGAGGTAGCTGCGCGATCAGCGTGGTTGGCGGCATCTGCGCAGACATCTACCACGACCCAAAAAGCCGAGGGAGGAGCATGGCGGGCTTCATGGCTGCAACGACCTTTGGACCTATCCTCGGACCACCAATTTCAGGCTACATCTCCGTCGTCTCATGGGCTTGGGGCTTCTGGGTAGGTGCCATTCTGGCTGGTGTGACCTGGCCGCTCTTCATCTTCCTGCCTGAGACGTACGGCCCGGTAATCTTAAAGCACCGCGCGCAGAGAATACGCAAGGAGACGGGTGATGAGAGCATTATCGCGCCCATCGAGCTGGAGAAGACGGATCTGAACCACATTGTCACCGTGATTCTGACGCGGCCCCTGCGCATGCTGTGCTTCGAACCGCTCGTACTGTTTACATGTTTGTACCTCAGCTACGCATGTACGTCACTCCCCCTTCCCCCAACCAAAACATTGACTAACCCCACAGACGCCATCTTCTACATCTACCTGCAATCCTACCCCATCATCTTCACTGGCATCTACAACTTCACACCGGGCGAACAAGGCCTTACCTTCCTCCCCATCGGCGTCGGCGCGCTAATATCCGCCATCTTCTACCTCACCTGGGACTGGTACCTATCGCGGGCGCAGCGGCTCAACAAGCCATGGTCGCGAAACGAGGAAATGGTGCGCCTGCCACTCGCCTGCATCGCGGGCCCCTTTTTCGTCATCTCGAGCTTCTGGCTTGGCTGGACGGCGCGACAAGACATCCATTGGATGGTCCCCACGTGTGCTGGCGTGCTGTTTGGAATGGGCTACCTGTGTCTCTTCATGGCGCTGCTCAACTACCTCGTCGACGCGTACGAAGTCTTCGCCGCGAGCGCCATGGCCGCTGCCTCGCTTTCGCGCTCCTCGTTTGGCGCTGTGCTGCCTTTCGCCACGCGGCCGATGTATAGAGCCCTCGGGGTGGCGTGGGCAACGAGCCTGCTGGGTTTTCTTGCGGTCGCGCTGTGTGTCGTACCTTTTGCGTTCTTGAAGTGGGGAGGCAGGATGAGGGAGCGCAGCAAGTTTTGCCAGTATTTGAGGATGAAGAAGAGGGAGGAGGAGGAGGCGGTAAGGAGGGAGAGGAGAGAGGGCGGAGAAGCTGAGGTGAGGGTGGGATCTGAGGAGGTGAAGGGGAAGGAGGGAGTGTAGTCGCATACAGCTTTGGACCTAATTACCAGTTTAAAACAGCCTTACAGGGCTTGCAATGGTCTCTCTTTCACCTCACCTCACCTGGGCATACTCGCCTTGACCTCCCCATCCGTCTAACCGCCCCCCTCCACCTCCTCCCGCATGCTCACCTCCACCACACGTTCTTGTCCACTACTTACTATGCCCCGCCCCCTCAACATGAAGCGTCCCTCACTCCGCACCATGCTCCTATTCACCACAATCGTGTTGCTCGCCTTCTACCTCCTCTCCCGCACCTGCCTCCTTCCCCGCCTCTCTGGCTGCACTCACCTCCGGCCCACACATCTTCAACGAGCATCTCGAATCGTCAAAGCCACCCTCGCCCCCCATTCCCTTCCGCTCCCCCACCAGCAGAGCCTCGCACTGCACGAGCGCCAGAACGAGAGATTCGGGTACGCAATGCACGTGCTGCGTGTGCCAATTGTGAGGGGCGCAGCGAGCGTGCTTTATTTCTTGATGGATGTGGTAATACGGGAGATGGAGGTGACGCACAGTGATGGGGGATGGGTGTTGTAAGTCTAGTGCCGGGGGAAGGCGGCGGGGGGGGGGCAGTGTGTGAAGAGACAGTGACGTGATTGAGAGAGCAGATACGGGGATTTGAGAGGGGAGAAAGAGGGGTTGATGGTAGCTAGGTGTGACCGGCGTGCAAGGTGGTTACTATGGTTGTTAAATACCAATACTTTTGGTATATTAAATGTCAAAATGGCTTTAATATCACATACGACCATAGGACCTTGAAAACAAGGCTTCCCGTTCGCTCAGCCCTATTTAAGCAACGTACCGGCGGATTAGTAGTTAGGTGGGTGACCACTAGCGAATACCCGCCGTTGTATGTTTTTTTGCATGATTTTTTTGTCTGGCATCTCTAGAGACTAGCAGGCATCAAAGCTTTTACGCTGCAGGACCAACACCGACGGGGATTTGAGAAGTCGGGTATCCAAGGGAGGGGAGGGAAGGGAAAGTGAGCTGGCTGACCAGCAGGAAACAGATATTTCGACCCAGGCGTCGTGCCGTTGTTCCCAGAGCAAGGGCTGGGCTTCCTTCTCCCGCCTCCACCGACAGATGCCGATGCCGATGCCGTCGAGACGCTGAAGAGCTTGTCACTTATCCTGCCTTCTGCGCACCACAGAACGAAGATGCCGACCCCTTTTCCTCCGTCGTTTGGTTTGGGGAGCGACACAGCGGCAGTTGCTCTGGATCCCGATCTGGATCTGGATTTCAGCATTTTCTGGCTCCGCATCAGCGCTACGACGCTTGAGATTCTTGCGGCGGCGGTTGTGCATATTCATTCCTCCAGAGAGGAGAGCATGGACGTGGATACGGACACAGACGTGGCAGCGTCATCCCTCCGCCACATCCTTGAAGCCCGCAAAGCGTGGGAGAAAGGGGAAGTGCTGCGTCAGCCGGGAGAGAGGTATGGGGTGGATCCTCTTCCCTTGTGCTTTGGGCCCTCCTCTTCTCCTCCGCAATCGGCCGTCGATTCAGTCGAGAGCGGAGCAGAAGTTGGGAATGGAGCCTTGACCGGGGATGATATTGAGAACAGAGTCCAGGCAGAAACCATCCAGCGCCAACCTGTAAAGCATGAGCCTGAGCCTGAGCCTCAGGACAAGCAAGGAACCCTCGCGCTCTTCGCCCACCCGCCCAACATGAACGTCAACGCCTTCGCTTCGCTTAGGGTAATGGAGGCCTTGCTTCTACGAGCGGAGAAGGCTGGCACTGATCACGATGCGGAGACTATTGACAGTGTGGAGACAGAAGCGAAGGAGTGGTGGGAAAGAGTTGTGCAAGAAAGAGTAGCAGCTCTCTAGCATTGTGGAGAGCGAGTAGTGGAGAGTTGATCGAGTCGAGGCGCGAAAGAAGGGCCAAGCAATCGCCTTGCATGTGTGCAAAGTTGGAAGGGTTCGAAAGGAATTGGCGGGAGAGGGGGTAGCGGGCTAAGAACAATGTGCAATGGAATGGAGACTAGTAAGCAAGAGCGATTGTTCTGCGCCGTACGATAAAGTGAAGTGAAGCAAGTCCCGTGGTATCATCCAACCCAGCCGAACACCAACACAATCCTACTCCATGAACCGGAAAAGCAAAAAGGAAAAATCTTATGGAAACAACTCCATGGTCACCTTACCTCAGCTCAAATCCATCCCCTCCCCCTCCCCTTTACTCTTTCTCGTAAGACCCCCAAGTAACCCTTCCAACCCCCTCACCTCCTCTGCCCCGACCCTCCCGCCCTCAACAAGCCCCTCAACGCCTTCCCTCGTATCGACGCCGCGCTGCTCCAGGATGCGTTTACTCTGCGCCTCGAGGTAGAGCTTCCTTTCTCGGGAAGCGTCGTCAGAAGCCGCACCTGAGGAAGGGGCATTGTGGGTGCTGGGGAGCGCGGTGGAGGAGAGGTGCGGGCGCAGGTTGGCGAGGAGGTGGCGGAGGTGTGGGAGTTGGGAGGTTGTGAAGGAGGAGTGGGTGGCTAGGGGTGCTGTTGCAGTCGGTGTGGCTGTCGCAGGAGATGGGGTGATGGGCAGGACACCCAGACTTTGGCTGGCGGGGGTGTGAGTGAGGAAGGCGAACGCGCCGCCATTCTCCCCAGCAGGTGTCGTTGTCTCAGGCCCAGCGCTCTCCCTCTTGACGTCTGCCTTGGACGGATTCAGCAGCGCCTTCAGCTGCGCAAGCAGCGCCTCGTTCCTCTTCTGCTCGCCCAACAGAGCAGCGTTCAACTTCTGCGTCTCGATCAACTTCCGGCGCAGCGCGTACAGGTTTTCTGGCGTCCACTTCTTTCCCTGCCCGTCCCTCGCCGTCTCTACGCCCGCATAATGCCCCAATCGGACCCAACTCGCCAGCTCCTCTTCTCCCCTCGGTAGACAAAGCACGTTCCTCAGCGTCCAAATCTCCAATTTATCGAAATTCTTATCCACCGCGTTTTCCATCAGCGTCTCCAGCTTGAGGACGCCCTCCTCGATTTCCAGCGCGGCATCGGGGAACACTGGGTCCCCGTTTGAGTCTGTGCCGGGCGTGCGCGATTCGGCGGCGTAGCGGTCAGCAAAGCCGAGGAGGTGCGGCGGCGCGGATGTGATGCCTGTGGCGAAAGTGTCGGTGCAGCGGTAGAGAACTTCGTTTATTGTGTTTATGATGTCGTCGATGAGGCTCTGCGGGGGGTTAGGAGGGGTGCGCAGATTGGAGGGGAGGCGTGGGAGAGCGTACGATTGGAGGCCAGGAGAAGTGCTCGGTGAGAAGCATGTTCTCCTGCTGCTGGGAGTTCGCCATGGTGTCGACTGTGCTTGTGTTGCTGGATGCTGCGCTGTTGGGGCGCGTTGTTTGCGACGCACGCGCTGTGTTTACGCCGCGGGGATCACCTCAACTAGCGCACTCGCGGTCCCTCTACCTCCAGCATACCTTCCCCTACACAAGCCACTCATAACTCTTACTGCACATCTTTCCGGAACTTCACGCCAGGAAAACGAGATTGCACATAGAAGCTGACAGCGTGAAACTGAGTGGAGTATGATCAACCCTCCAGCGAGACATAATTGGCCATAACACGGACACCATCTACGCTTTCAGCAAGTCCTTCGCTACAAGAACTGAATTATACACCCAAACTAGGCTCTATTCCATCAACCAAACATGCGAGCATAAGCTTCTAGCACATCCGTGGCGCACCCATACCAAGATCCTTCTTCATCCTCGTCTCACCTCGCCCAACCTCACCGAAGTCATCACTCTCGGTACCATGCACAGGTAGTGGTATATCTTTTGATAAACAAAGGGAAAAAAAAGTAGTGGCAACGCCAGCAAAGCAAAGCAAAGCAAAGCAAAGAGCTCTGTATCCACTGCTCTGCCGTCCCGCGAAGTTTGTCCAGCCATACGAACTCGGAGGAGAATACTGGGGTAACCAAGAACACACAAAAAATAACACTGACTCAAACGCCCGACCCTGATAGGAGGAGGACCGCGGCCCACAATGCGTCATGTCGCTGTCGTAAATGCAGTATATGGAAAGGGAAAGCTGGCTGCCAATCTGCTGGTAGACGCAGCCAGCGCATGCCGATGTTGAACATGCCCACGGGCGCTCGGTCACGATACGCCGGCACGAGGCCTACTAGTACGCTCGCGCGTTCTCCTGCCGGTCCCGCTGTTCGCGTTGGTACCGGCGCTCTTCTTCTTGCCGCCTTGCCTTCTTTTCTCGCTCCAGCCGGATCTTGTGTGCCTCGGTGCCGTCGTCCATTAGCGACTCCTTGAACCAAGGGTGTTGCAGGGCTTCCTTGGCTGTGATGCGCTTCTTGGGATCGTACACGAATATCCGTCTGAGGAGGTCAAGGAACTGTTTGTTGAAGTCGGTGTGGCCTGGTATTGTTTCCTGTGCATGTTAGTCGAAGCGGGCGATGCTTGTTGAGAGGACGTACGTGGAGTTTCTTCATCGCCTTGACATACTTCTTCGACGCCTTGTTGATCTCGTTGTTCGGGTAGTCGAGCTTGTAGTTCTTGAAATACCGGGCGGCGCTGAAATGGTTAGTTTCGCTCTCGGTTGCACTGGCCATGACTTACGAATTGGCTGAATTACGAGAATTGGAGCGATCCTGCTTGTAGACCGCTCTGACAATATCGCGATCGATCTTGCCACCGCACACGGCCTCCATCATAGCCAGATGCTCGAGATTATCGTGCGTCTGGAAGAGGGCGTCGCCGGTGAAGAACTCGACAAGGATGCACCCTATGCTCCAGATGTCGCAAGGGAAACTCCATCCAAGGTTGAGAATAATTTCTGGCGCGCGGTAATGCCGTGTGGAGACGACCGAAGAGTGATACTCATCGTTGAAGGTCGCTGACCCGAAATCAATCAGTCGTATCTCAGGGTCAAGGAGGACCTTGCGATGTCTTGCCGTGCGATTGACTGTTGTGGATGAGGACGGCACTGTACGGTTGTATGTAAAGGTCTGGTAGGCGTTCTGCACCAAGAGGATGTTCTCAGGCTTGAGATCGGTGTGGATGAGGTTCAGGTCGTGTAAGAAGGCGACGCTGGTGAACAACTGCTTCGCAAACTTCTGTATGTGTGAGCTCGGGAAGGGCACGAAGCTGTTGCTCTTCAAGAAGTCGAAGACGCTCTGCCCGTACAAATCCGTGACGATGCAGATGTGGTTGCGGAAGTCGAAGCAGTCGCGTAGGTGTATGCAGCGGTTGATGTTGTGCTTGTCGTTGGATGCCAACGTCGATAGCACTCGCAGTTCGATGCGGCTGGCATCACGGTATTTCGGTACGGAGCGAATGACCTTGATGGCACACTTGGTGCCCTTTCTCCTATCCCAGGCTTCGACGACCTTGCCGAAGGTTCCCTGGCCTAAGAGTTTTAGGATCTGATCTGCATACTTGTTAGCATAGACAACGTTGCAAGACGTGACGGGTGCGTACATCGCTCTGTGAGGTCGGCCTCGGGCACTACGATGTAGTGGCCGTCCTCATCGTCGACCTTCTGGTCCTTGTAGTTTGACTTCTGCATGCAGTCAGTACTTGAGGCAAAACGGTGACGACGTCGAGGCTTACATCTGTCACGACCTGCACGTAGACATCCTTCGCTTTGATAACAGGGTTGGGCGGCGGCTGGTACAAGGCGAAGGGGTCGCGGTCGTCGAGGTCCCGTCTCTTGGCCTGCTTGGCCTCATCCTGTGCTGCTGCACGTGTCCGCTTCCTCTTCTGGCCGACTGCAGTATTCTCCAACGGCGAGATGTGGTGGCTGCTGCTAGTCTGCGAGCCGAGCGAGGTGGCGGCGGTGGTATTGAGGGCAGAGGTTGTCCTGTCGGTGGATATGGAGTGGTTGGGCGAGTCGTAGTAGGGCGTCTGGGTGGTCGAGTACGAGGTGTGCTGGTTGTAGACGGGGTCGTAGGCTGTTGTGCCGGCCGTCGTCTTGCGTTTCTTGTCTGTGTGCCGTGCGGAGCCGTTGGTCGCAGTGCGCTGCAGCGCAGGCTGTCGCGGTGGTGCCGGCTGGTCGTCGTCGTCGTCGTCGTCGATGACGATGATCTCCTTGGGCAGGCCGTTCTTGTAGAAGTCGGCCCAGTTGGTCTGGCGGCGCTGCTGAGTCTCTGCATCGCTGGCAGCACTCGGCGCGCCCATGTCGGGGGCGGCGGGCTGGGTCAGCGGCGGCAGCTGGTGCGGGTGTCTGCTGTGGGTGCTCGCAGTGCGGCGGATGTCTGGGCCTGGATTCGAGGCGCCGCTAGCGTAGCCGTTGTACATGGAATTGCCTATTCGAGCGGAGCCGTTCGCGAGCTGGTTGGCATTGGGCAGGCCGGGCTGGTATGTCTGGTGGTGAGGATAGAACTGATGATGGGGCGGGAGCGTGGCCGTGGCAGTCGAGGGCGTCGACATGGCGGAGGCGCTGCTCGGCGGCCGTGGGCCTGGCGTCGAAGCGCTGCTGCTCTCGCCGGGCGAGCGAGACGGGCGGCGCGATCGCGGACGGCCGCTGCTCGTCGTCTGCTGGTGAGTGCGGCGGGCGCGGGC
>VWXS01000046.1:0-206294 GCA_028584115.1 Stagonosporopsis vannaccii | reverse complement strand
GGCCGGGGGGCAGGCGACGGCCGAGGGGCGGGCGACAGCCTGGGAGCAGGAGCAGGCGCAGGCGCAGGAGCAGGAGCAGCAGCTGGAGCTGGAGCTGGGGCAGGAGACGACCTGGGCAGCGCGGGCGGCGGGGCGCCGGTCAGTGGTGCGGGCGCAGAGGGGTGCGGCGGCGTGTGGGCGCGAGACGAGGCCTTGGACGCGCTCGACACATGGGCGGCGGGCGACTTGGCTGGGGAGCGTCAGCGGAGGCCGGCGGGGGGCAGCAGCAGATGCAGAAGAAGAGACACAGGAGCAGCAGCAGAGGCAGAGGCAGAGGCAGCGGCAGCAGAGGCAGGTCGTCGTCGCCGCCGGCGCTGCCAGCTCATCGTACAGGCCGACACTGATGCGCGCCGGGATGTTGCAGATTGGGCGGCCACGGCGCAGGTACCAGCACGGACAGCCACCGACGCGACGAGACGAGACGAGACGAGACGAGCGGACGGCGGCGAGAGAGGTGCTACGTACGGGGGGGAGGAGTGTGCCGCGGCATGCTTGCGGCGCCAGGAGGCAGCGCGGTCGACATGCAGACAGCGGACGCAGACACAGACAGCAGGACGCTCAGCAGGCGGCGGCCAGAGTGTGCGGCGAGCCAGTGCGCGCCCTACCGCATTGCCAGACGCAGCGCGCGGGCCAGCGACTCGGGGCTTCTTTGGGCGAGGGCGCGCCTCCACCGCGACAGCGCGGCTGTCGAGAGCAGAGCAGATGCGCTGGCAGTCGGATCGGCCTCAGGCGCGGGCGGCCGCCGTTGGGCGCGGCGTGATGGGCGGGGCGGGCGGGCGGGCGAGCGCGAGTCAGCAGGCGCGGCACAACAGCAGCAGCAGCAGCAGCAGCAGCAACAGCGCCAGACGGCGACGGCGAGGTCGAGCAGCGGCAGCAGCAGCAGCGCCGGCAGCAGCGCCAGCAGAGAAGGATGATGTTCGCGGTGCTGTTCACGCAGCCTGGTGGCGACCGCTGATAACACACCGCCCGCCGCCTGCCCCCCGTCCTCGACCAGCACAGCACGCAGCACGCAGCACGCAGCACTACGGCCAGCGGCCGGGCCAATCAGCCGCCAGACTCGCGCGCCCACCGCAGCTGCTGCCATGCACCACGCTGCAGCCCGCCCCAAAGGCTGGCCAGCCCCCCCGCAGCAACCACCAGCGCGCTGTTTGCAGCCGAGTGCAGCGCCAGGAACCCCTCGGGCCCGCCTCCAGCACGACAGCCGGCACCAGCAGCCTCGCTCGCTTGGTGTTTCGCGTGTCGACTGCTGCACGACTGGGCTGCGACTGCGATGCTCTGGCGCCCGCCCGCCTCGCTCGCTCCCGCCGCCGGCCAGCCTCTGCGCTAGCCGCATCGGGCACCCCATCGCAGCACGCCCGCACCCCCTCGCCGGCGCAAGACGCTGCTGCTGCTGCTGCTGCTGCTGCGACGCTGCACTGCCAGTCAGTCGCCGTGTCGTGTCGTGTCGTGCTGTGCTGTGCTGTGTGTGCGCGCGCGCGCCCGTCGCCCAGCTGCAGCGAGTCTGGCCCCGTGACGTGCGCGCTCGCCGACCGGGGACCCCCGAGGTGTCACTGCGACTGCGCTTGATGTGCTGGCACCCCTTAACCATGGCTGCGCATATGCACGGTTTTGCTGTCACGAAACCGCCCCGTCTGCCATTGGCCCGCCGCCGTTGGCTAACAAAGCACGATGCGACGCATGTGGGCGAACGCTGCGTGAAACTGCATCCTCGCGCTCGAGACGCCTTCGATACGGGCTGCCTGCGCGATGGGGTGCAGCGCCTTGCTGCGCGAGTCTAATTACCGCGTCTTCTAGCTCGTCTGGCTGCCCGCACTCTGCTGCAACACGGTCCATAGTCTCTAGCTTGTTTTTCGTTTGGTTCCCGCACTCTGCTGCAGTATGATCCATAGTCTCTAGCTCGTTTGGTTACTCGCTGCAACACGATCCACAGTTGAGGAGAATTATTGTCATGCGCTGTATACACGCTACGCTGCCATATGTCCTGTCGTAAGACAACGACAACACAGGGATGCCTGTCCTCGCACCTGTGTCTGCCATGTGCGACGACACCGCCAGTCCAGCATCCGGGACTCGCGCTGGCTTGATCCCTGGCCGCACGTCACGGGACTGTCGCAGCTGTGACAACCCGACGACATGCCCAACCTGCCACAGCCTGCTACAACCTACAGGCGGCAGTCCACTGATCAAGCCATGGCTGCGTCTGCTACAACCTCCACGCGGCAGTCCACTGAGCAAGTCATGGCTGCGCCTGCTACAACCTCCACGCGGCAGTCCACTGAGCAAGTCATGGCTGCGCCTGCCGCAGCAGCGGCGCGACTCGTTTGCGACTGTGCTGCACCTGTCGCTGCCACCACACTCTTCTCCACTGCCCGTTGCCCTCGCTACGCCCCAGCTCGGCGTCGCCATCCCAGTCGCCGAGTCCAAGCTCCTCCCGTGAGGTGTCGGTGAAAGCCTTTGCCCAAGACACCGCTCTGTCGTTGAACGCCCACACGAGGAGCTCGCGCTGGAACTCGCCCTTCGCCGACGTCGACGTGGTCATGATGCTGTACAAGTCGAGCCCACGGTCTTCCGCAAAGGACCGTAGCTGGCCCAGGAACGCTTCCGACGACGCCGCACCAGCCTCGTCTTTTGCTTTGTTTTGCAGGAACGAGATGGGCTTGACTACCGAGCTGATACCGAGCTTCTGCCCGTCACTCTGGTCCCACTCCTTGTAGTCTTTTTGCAATATGTCCTGCAGCTTGAGTGACTCGATATCCTTCTTTGCCGCATCAATCGCCTCGTAGAAGGCTGTTCGATCAAAGCTCGTCGCCAGCTGTGCACACAGCATGATCTTCGCCTCCAGAAACTCCACAGCGCTGCGGTCATGCTCAGTCGTCTTGCTCTTGTCCTGGAGGTTAGCCGTGTCTACCAGAATACTTGCCAGTCCCAACTGGGCTACGCTTGCGTCCCACCGCTTCACCACCGCCTCGTCATCCACCAGACTATCGCCCTGCGCATGAGCGGCCCCGGATGACATCGCAGAGCCCGACAGCGTGTCCCAAGTGGGTCGGACGTAATTTGCGACCAGACTTGTGCAGCTCCCGCTTTTGGCAATGATGCGAGGCTCGTCGCCCGTGTCGTTGGGCACCGCTCCTTCATCGTCGTGGTGGTCTATCACGCCCTGCACGCGGTGCGAGTAGATCCTGCCCAGCTGGCCTTGCAGTGCGTTGTGGTCGACGAGGATCCATCTGGTGTTCTCCGGCTTCAACCTGGCTTGGATATCTGATAGAGCAGGTAGGTCATCGAGAGTGATGAGATGAGCTGGTTCAATGTTTGCATACTTGAACACGGCCAGGAACTCAGGCCTCATGCTGATTCCAGCCGCGGGCATGTTCGTGATGGGGATGTAGAGGGGCGTGAAGGCGTTCTTAGGCGGCGCCATGGATCGCACATATGCATACAGGATCTGACATGTCATTGAATCGAGGTCTATTGCCCGTCAGCTCCAGATGCCTTCATGGTGCATGTCGGACGCTGACCCGCAGACTCATTGCCAATAACCAGCGTGACTTTCTGGTTCGAGCTGATTGCGGAGCGCAAAGCACTTTTTGCGTGCGTGAGAAATCCCCGCAGTGAGTTTCTTGGGACTGCCATGGTGTTGTTGTCCTATCAAGAAGCACGCCGTTATCAAGTTGGAGCTGGTGGTGGAGAGACAGCTTCACGCGATGACGTAAGCTAGAGTCACACGTCACGTGCAAGAAGCAACCAGGGCACAGTATCGACATGGCTGCCGCGTCTCAGTCGATGGTGATTGTTGAGAGGCGCCACTCATCCTCTGTGATTGCTGATGGCAGGACTGTGCTTACTCCGGCGTGACGGTGCACGTGTATGTAGTTTGTAGAGCATACGCCCCGGCGGGGTACTCAACATATGGCATTATCCGATGCGTGTCGGTAGAGTCTCGCTGCTGGATCAGTCCTACGTATCAACATACTGTGCGGTCTCAGTTGAGCTCCACGCTTCCAGCAGGAACGCCCCTCGTGCTCCTCAGCCTGCGAGCGAAGAAGTGCATGATAGGCATCATCTCCTCGCGACTGCTCGGCATCCCGTCACCGTTCTTCTTCCACTCTTTGATCTCAACAAACTCAAACGCGTCCTTTAGCTTCGATACAGCCCCGTCCGTGACCGCCGACGCCCTCGACGCCCGGCAAACCAGCACCGGCGTCCTGCTCTTCTTCCCCCTCAGCGACAGCGACGACGACAGCCTCCCGCCGACGCTGACTACGCCCCCCAGCTCCTCACCGTCCAGCTCGGCAGCAGCCTGCAAGCCGACCATGCCGCCCTGCCCGAACCCAAAGATGACGATCTCGCGCGCCTTGTAGCCGCACTTGCCCAGCAGACCTTGGCGGATCACCTTGTCCAGCACAAGCTGCGTCGACGCCGTAAACCCCGTGTCCATATCCATCTCGCCCGTGTTCTGGTCGAAGACCATGTCGTCACCCCAGTGGAAGCCGCCGAGGTCGAAGGGCAGCGGCGCCGGTGCCTGGACGGCGATGCATGCTGTCTCGGGGAGGTTGAGCTGCTGGCCTAGCCGCGTGAAGGAGGCATTGGTGTCGCCGAGGCCATGGAGGAGGACGACCACGTTGGTGGGTTGCTGTGAAGCCGGTGCTTGCACCTGTCAGCCGTGTGTGCGTTTGCTGGGCCCGCGCAAGCAGCATCTGCTTCGCCGCAAATTGTGGACTGTGACGTACGAGGAGTGACGCTCAGGTGCACCGCGGACGGGAAGTCGGCTTTCGTGGGCAGTCGCCCTGGCATGGCTGGTGCGGGTGGTGCGTTGTTGCGGGCATGGCTGGTGAGGGGCCCACCGTCTGACGCAGGTGGTGGAGAGATGACGGCTGCGGGAGATCTGCTAGCCAAGCGCCCAAAAGGCTTGCATGGCTACGTGGAATCACGGCCCCGTTACGACATTTCTGGCTACTCGTTGCGCTGAGGGATATTGCATTGTAGAACAAGGCATCTAGACTGCACTGCCGCAGCCTTCAGCTGCCATGTTCCGTCGAAAAGAGCGATTAGAGCGATTAGAGCGAGCGGCGTCCAATCCACAAGCCTTGCCAAGGAAGCTTAATTAGATTAACGCGCAACAACCGGGGAACAGTCCGGCCGCAGGCACATTACGCGTGCGTCTAGGCCCCATCAAGGTGCTGATTGATGCTGCGTCCGTTCGATCCGAGCAGACGGCCGAGCAACGACCCAATGGCGGCATCACATCGCCCCGTAGTCCATCGCAGGGCATCGCAGGGGCTACAGGAAGGGCCGCAACTGAGCCACTGCTGGACCCTGGATGGCTGATGCAAGCCCCAGTGAGGGGCATGGTTGGATCCATTCGCTGTCGCCATGCTGCTAATGTTGGTACTTGGATGACGAATGGTGGCAGCGGAGACTTGGTTTGAGAGTGGTCGCGTACGAGGTGCTGCGGCTACTTAAGCCATCGTCGTGCCTCTTGACGGCCTCCATTCATACACTCACATATCGAAGACAACGTCTATCACTCAAGCTTGTTCCTTCGTCACCAATCCGTCAATCACTCAAGCCTATTCCTTCATCACCAGTCCGTCAATCACTCACACAGTCAACATGGGTTTCTGGGGTGCGTCTTGCTACATTCCCCCCATGCTCGCGGTGCATACCACTAACACCGGCCACAGACCACGGCGAGAACTCGTACGAGCAGGTCTACAACAACGACAACTTCGAGGAGAACAAGGCCAGCTTTGGCCATGAGCTCATAGCCGGAGGTGCTGCTTTTGCCGGCTTCAAGGCTTTTGAGGATCACCAGCGCAAGGAGGGTTCGTCGACCCGGACACCACCACCACCACCACCAGCATACACTGACGACGTCTCCAGGCAAGCCCGTCTCTCACCAGTTTGCCAAAGAGCTCCTGGCTGGCTTCGCAGGTGCTGAGGTTGACCGTCTTGCCGAAACCAAGGGCGAGGATTGGTTCGACAGGGAAAAGGCCAAGCGTCAGGCCAAGGAGCACGCTGAGCGCATGTACGACGAGCAGTACATTGACAACCACGGCGCCGACCAGTACGACCCCAACCAGTACGGCCGCCCTGAGCGCTTCGAGCGCCGCGGCTGGTAGATGTGTGCACTGCGCATGGGACGTAGATACATGATACAACGAAAATGAATGACACCAAGTGAGCAACAGCCTGTGGTTAGACACAACGAACATGTGCGACACCAAGTGAGCAACAGCCTGTGGTTGGACAAGTCAACAGACCAACGTGAAATCTTTCCAATTCTGATATGAGTCGTCGTCGTCAAAATCTCGCATCGCAATTCACACAGCACAGCTCGTTGTCAGCTGTCGATGGATGGCGATGGGTGAGAGAAGAATGACGTGGGAGCTCAGCGCGTGCCAAACGGCGATCCTGCCAGCCAAGTCCCCTGCTGCGATTAGTGCGACCGAGTTGTCACTGCCGGCATGGGACATGCAGACTGTCTCTGTGGATTGTGGCACCCGACTCCTTCTGCACGGACTCGTGGAACTTTGGCAGCACCTTTGAAGACGTTAATCGAGCCGAGCCCCATGTCTCAGTAAAGCTCCAACAGCTGCGCACCACGAACCCAGCCTGCGCGCGTGACGCGCCCGCCGCGCCAAGATGAAGTTCGCGAAGTATACAGCCCTCCCAAACAACGACAGCCAGGCGCAACTGACACGGAGCTAGGGAGATTGAGCGCGATCTGGTGCCGGAATGGCGACTGAAGTATCTCGACTACAAGGTGCGCGCCTGCAGTGCGGACGGGGCCAGCGCGCTCGTTGACGATTGGAGCAGCTCGGGAAGAAGAAACTCAAGGCCATCGACCGCGCGTTGCGCAACGTCAACCAGACTCCGCGGCTGCGCCGACGTGGCACCAATCTGCTGCCGAGCTCTGCAGACGTCGCCCCCAAGTATGCCTTCCTCAACCGCGACAGCCTGAGCCGGGAGGCGCACGACCCGGCCCATGTCCCCGACGCCGCTCGCAGCCTCTCTATAAGAGGCAGCCGACCGCGCGGCTACTCGTCCAACCTCCCGCGCACGCCCGAGGAGACGCCCCTGGCGACCGGAGGGAATGGACACAACGGGCTGGGGACAAGCTATGGCAGTTTTGTCGGGAGCCCGCCGAGCGGAAAGGACGCAAGCTCAGAGAGGGGACGCCCACCGCCGTCGCTGCAACTGCCCGGAGCTGCGTTGGACCCTGAGACATCGCCGGGCGTCGGTGCTGCGGCGGGGTCTCTGCGCAAGCACAGGTCAGTCAAGCTGCCCTCGCCCAGCGACGGCAATGCCTTTGAGGTTGGAAAGACAAGGGCCCCGCACAAGAAGCATGCCTCGCTGCCAGCCCGTTACAGGAGCATCTTCAGCCCGAAGCGCATGAACTCGATGCCCGGTCCGGGCTCTGGCGTTGAGCCCCACCCACGACCGTTCATCAAGCGTGTCATGTCCATGGGCGCCCCGGACCCGGAACCCACTCCCGCCGATGTACCACTCGAGGCATACCGCGAGCTTGACTTCCGCCAAGCAGAGTTCTTCCAGTTTCTGGATGCGGAGTTAGAGAAGGTCGAGCATTTCTACAAAGAGAAGGAGGACGAGTCCACCAGCCGCCTAACCGTCCTGCGCGACCAGCTGCATATCATGAGAGACCGAAGGCTGGATGAGTTGATCAAGCGCCAGACTGCAAAGATGAAGCCGAAGGCGACCAAGAAGCGCCCGGCCCCAGGCAAGGATGTGGATGGACAAGCGTACAGCGCCAACGACGAGAACGCGAATGAATACAAGCTGCAAGGCCACCAAATGAGCAACTCCTGGCTGAACCCTATAGACGCTGCACTCGAGGCAGTGAGCGCAGGGAAGTACGGCAACAGCACAAAGGCCATGACTCAGCTCGCAACTCCCTCGGTGCTGAAGCCTATGATCCACAACGACGATCGTCGCGACTTTGCTCGTCGTTCAGACCTGCCAGACGTGCCATACCAGTCGGCGAAGCGGAAGCTCAAAGTCGCTCTCCAGGAATACTATCGCGGCCTGGAGTTGCTCAAGTCGTACGCCCTGCTGAACCGCACCGCATTCCGCAAGATCAATAAGAAGTACGATAAGACCGTACATGCAAGGCCGGCGATGCGGTACATGAACGACAAAGTCAACAAAGCGTGGTTCGTGAACAGCGATGTCATTGAAGGCCATATTCGAGCAGTCGAAGACCTCTATGCAAGGTACTTCGAGCGAGGCAACCACAAGGTCGCTGTCGGCAAGCTGCGCATCAAGATTGCTCGCGCCGGCGATTACACCGACAACACGTTCCGCAATGGACTTCTTATAGCTGCAGGTGCTAGTCTGAGCATCCAAGGACTCATCAAGGCCGCGAGCATAGCCGACTCACATCATCCGGACGATCCTTCGTTGGCCGTCAACACCAGCTATCTGCTGCAGGCAAGTGTCAGCTGAACTCACATGCATGCAGGACTGACCGCTACAGATCTACGCTGGCTTCTTCCTGGTTAACCTTTTGGTTCTTCTTTTTACTCTTGCATGTCGCGTATGGCATGAGCACAAGATCAACTTTGTCTTCATCTTCGAATACGATACCCGTCACTTCCTCGACTGGAGGCAGCTTGCCGAGGTATGTTAACGCTACACTGGCATGAAGCATTATTAACGAGGGGTAGCTGCCATGCTGGTACTTTTGCTTCCTTGGATTGACTATGCAACTCAACTTTCATCGCGTTGGCGGCGAGGCCTTGTATTTGTATTGGCCGGTCATCTTGATCGGTCTCTCTGTTCTCGTACTCGTAAACCCTATCAGGATCTTCTACTACCGCAGTAGAATGTGGCTGTTGTACTCTTTGGTAAGTGTGCATTCAAGGATAGTGGGAATCTTGCTGAGACCGCAACAGTGGCGCCTTCTCCTTGCTGGTATCTATCCTGTCGAATGGCGAGATTTCTACCTGGGCGATATGTTCTGTTCCCTTACGTACAGTATGAGTGTAAGTATAAGCACTTCCACGCCTGTTCATTGCTAACGATGCCCAGAACATAGCACTGTTCTTCTGCTTGTACGCCCGATTCTGGGACGAACCTGCGCAGTGCAACTCGTCACATCTGCGCACAATGGGCTTCCTGGCCTGTTTGCCTGGCATTTGGCGCGCTCTCCAATGTATCCGACGATACTGGGATACCGGCAACAAATTCCCCCATCTTCTCAACTGTGGCAAGTACTTCGCGACCATCGTCTACTACATGACGTTGAGCATCTATCGCATCAACAAGTCCGGTCCGAACAAAGCAGCCTTCATTACTTTTGCCGTCATCAACGCCGTCTACACTAGCTTCTGGGATATCTACTACGACTGGAGTCTTGGTGATCCTCGCGCGAAACACCCATTCCTCCGAAAACAGCTCGCTTACAAGAAGATATGGTGGTACTACACAGCGATGGTCATTGATCCAATCCTCCGTTTCGCGTGGGTGCTGTACATCGTCGACCCGCTCCAATTGCAGCACTCAGCCAAGACCTCGTTCTTCGCTGCGCTCGCCGAGATCTTCAGAAGAGGAATGTGGTCCATCTTCCGCGTCGAAAACGAGCACTGCACAAACGTTAGCCGTTTCCGCGCAAGCCGCGACGTCCCTCTCCCATACGAAGTCGCCCCGAGTCCCGAAGCCCAATCCCCGACCGCGACCCAGCGGGGTGACAGGGTCGACGAAGAACAGCCAGACCGGAGGCGCAAATCCAAGACTGCGCCGCCCGATGGCCTCACCCCCACCCCCTCCGCTACAGGCGCAGACCTCGACCGCTCCCGCTCGTCCGCCAAACAGCGCCGCGGCTTCCCGCAGCCCGACGACGACTTCCGCCCTTCACCCCTCCAACGCGCATTCACCCACGTCGGCGACATCTTCCGCGACGCCCACGCGCAGGACTTCGAGCGCAAGAAGAAACCCGAGCTCGGCCGGGATCCGCGCGACGACAAGCTGGTCGACGGCGAGTCGAGCGATGAGTCGGAGAATGAGGACAACCAGGAGACGTCGGGGGATGTGACGGCGGGGGATGAGGGGGACGAGAGCGAGAAGAGCGAGGATGAGGTGGACGACGCGGATGATGTGGAGGAGAGTGCTATTTCGAGGATCAGAGAGGATTTGGCGGTTGGGATGAGCGCGGCTGGGGAGGCGTCGTCGGCCCGTTGAGGACCACGACGGTGCCATGTAGTGCACGTCGTGCAGCGCCAGAGACCTATCTATACCTCCACCTAGCACAGTCTCCGAATCAAGTCAAGAACCTCACTGACGTCAACTAGTCCGGCGAGCTGCGCGTGCCTTGTCTTGCGACATTGGCTTTAGATGTCTTTCGCTAGTGAGAAGTCTTGTGCTATTTAACAGGATTGTAGGGACTGCAGTGATGTTCTGCTTCTGCTTCTGCTTCTGCTTCTGCTTCCGCTTCTGCTTCTGCCCTTCCGATGTTCGTCCTGAGCAAACGCCAAGCGCTGTCCATCTTGTTCATGCTCTTGCGGGCATCATCAGCGGCTGTCCCGTGCTTCCTACACGCCTTTTCTGCCCGGACAAAGGCTCGAAAGTCCTCCATCATGAAGTTGTAGAAGCGGCTACCGTGCAGGCGAACGTTCGGCAAGTCCAGAGTCATGCCCAGACGCCATTTTACGCGCGCCATTGTAGTCGTGGACGTCGCCTGGTGCTTGTCGAGAAACTCTGGCCCCGATGGGGTCAGTGCTTGAAGACAAGACTCTTTTGTGGCGCTTTTGTGCCGCTCAAGATGCTATACGTCTTCACCTCCACTAGGAGTTATCCTTTATCTGACGTCCGAGAACGGCAAATAGACATATCTCAATGACCATACAGGGGGTTACCGTGCTAACTAGTCAGTGTAGTCACCGCACTTAGTCGATGCGAGTGAAGAGGTCTGTGAATCGGACACATGATGATTCTAGCACACAGTGCCATCGGCACTTGAACCCTGACAATTGTATTGCTGTGAACTGGAGTTAAGGACTTCGTCCGTGGAGTTGACACCCCGTCAGGCCAGCACGCGGTGAGGCCACCCAGCCCACTCGCTAGTCCCGCTCTACATCGGCAGTCGACAGGCGTATCTCCACCTACTCCCTTTCAGGCGCCTGAACCCTGCTCCTCTGTCATTGCGAACTACAACTTCTTTACCTTCACGATCAGATTGTCAAGGAATAAGGCCGAACAAGACTCCGTCATCCATGAACTGGCAACAGAAACGGCTGTGAGCGGAGAACGGCGACGCGGAAGCTAGGATGGCCACGGGCACGTTGTCGTAACCCGCGCAAGTCACTATACCAGATCTATTCTGACAGAAGTACATCGGGTCCGTGCCGAAATGCTCGAGTCGCAAGACTTGGTCGAGAAGAACGTTGCACAGTCTCCCAGACCAGACCGCAACATTTGTCAACGTTCAAAAGCAGTAAGAGGATCATTTGACGACGTAGATCATATGCGCGCTGTGGTCGGGTAATATCAGGAACAAGTAATGGCGCCATGCAATCCTCGAGGTCCAAGCACCGATACCTCTTTCGCTCTAGGAGCAGGCGTCGCGGCATCCACTGCGCCACTGCGCGCGCTTCCACGTTGTGCCGCTTTCCCCAGACGTTATGGGTCGGAACGAGGGCTTTAGGATGCTCGAAATGAAGCCAGCGGTCGACGTCTACCAACAGTGCAAGAAGGCCGAGTCGCCAGTCTCAATGTGGTGACTTGCTCCTTCTAGCCTCCGACTACCCGCGGGGACGGATCGAAATTAGGGAACGGCGGTTTTGCGCATGGCGAGCGTGCGCCAACCCGTGGACCCTCTGGAACTTGCAATCTAAACCTGAGCGTCACCATCGCAGCGTCCAACATCCTGAGACGCGTATTGGTCCTTCATCGACATGCGTGCTGGGCATCGTGCCAATTGAGATGCGCAGCTGTCTTTCTACCACATGTTCGCACCGCAGGTTTCGTGCGTTCGAGCCCTCCACCTCGGATATTACCCCTTCAAGGGAACCCTTGCACAGACTCCACAGAGACTACACCTACACGGTGGCGTGTCGATCCTTGGCACGGGCAATAGTCGTTTGCCTCGGTCGTGCTGCACAGAACAGGAGCTAGTACCGCAAGCTCTGTAAATTGGATAGACACTGTACATGGGCATTGCGACTATTGATCGAGCAGGGCACGTATGGACAGGGTACAGATTTATAGCAATGCGATATCGATAGGGGCAGTGACATGCCATGAGGGGTAGTATAAAGACACCGGACACGTCCAGCCTTGGATTGAGCAGGTGTTCACTCATTTGTAGGTCGTCTACTAATACTGGTCCTTCAACAAGATTGCTGACCATCTCAGGCCCTCTTTATACAGACACTCGTTAATATAACCACCATGCTGTTCCGTCAGTTTGCTTTGGCTGCTGCCTCTATTTCGCTCGCTAGGGCTGTCGACCTTACCGGGTACGAATATGTCGTTGTTGGCAGTGGAGCTGGTGAGTTGAGCAAGTCCAAAATTGTGATATCTAGATACTAACAACTGTTACAGGTGGCGGTCCTCTCGCGGCTCGTCTCGCCCTTGCCGGTCACAAGACCCTGCTGCTCGAGGCTGGTGACGACCAGGGCGCCAACCAGAACTACACTGTACCTTCGTTCAACGCGAAGGTCTCTGAGGACCCCAACCTGGCCTGGAATTTCTTCGTTAAGCACTACGCCGACGAGGAGAGACAGGCTCGCGACTTCAAGACCTCTTACACCACACCTGATGGTGGCGAGTACACCGGTCTGTCGCCTCCTGCTGGCTCGGTCCAGAAGGGTACTCTTTACCCTAGGACTGGTACTCTCGGTGGTTGCACAGCTCACAATGCCCTGATCGCTGTCTACCCCCACCAGTCTGACTTTGAGTACATTGCCAGTCTTACTGGTGACGACTCTTGGGCCCCCGACAACATGCGCAAATACTTCGTTAAGCTTGAGGACAACGCCTACCTTACCAATGGAAAGGGTCACGGCTACGAGGGCTGGCTGGGTACACAGTACGCCCCCATCGACATCGTCACCAGCGACCCTCAGCTTCTGAGCGTGGTTGGTGGTGCTGCTGTTGCTCTTAGCAACAAGACCAACGTCGTGATCAACCTGGCCACCCTTGTGGCTGGTGACGCCAATGCCGACACCAAGGCTCGTGACCAGGATCCTGGTCTGTTCCAGATCCCTCTTTCCACTGCCGATGGCAAGCGTACTGGTTCTCGCGAGTTCGTTGTTGCCGTTCGTGATGCTAAGGTACGTTTCGGCAGAGACTCTGAAGCTACGCAGCTAATCATCTTTAGAACGACGACGGCACAAAGAAGTACCCTCTGGACGTCAGACTGAACGCACACGTCACCAAGATTACTTTCGACGAGACTGAGGAGACCCCTCGTGCCACTGGTGTCGAGTTCCTCGACGGCCAATACCTCTACAAGGCCAGCCCTAAGAACAAGGGCGACAAGGGTGTTGCCGGATCCGCTACGGCTTCTCGCGAAGTCATCGTTGCTGGCGGAACCTACAACTCGCCCCAGCTGCTGAAGCTTTCCGGTGTTGGTCCTTCCGAGGAATTGAAGAAGTTCGACATCCCTGTCGTCGTCGACCTGCCCGGTGTCGGCACCAACCTCCAGGACCACTACGAGATTAGCGTCCAGGGCACGATTGCGAACGACTTCTCTGCCCTTGACGGTTGCACCTTCAAGGGGGACGCCGCCGACCCCTGCATCGAGCGCTACAACACCCCTATCCTCGGCAACCGCGGCATCTACGCCTCCCCAGGTCTGGGAGCCGCCATGTTCTACCAGTCCAGCGTGGCCGAGAAGAACAACTGGGACGTCTTCGCCTTCGGCGGTCCCGTCAACTTCCGCGGCTACTTCCCCAACTACAGCGTCAACGCCACCGCCGTGCACAACCTCTTCTCCTGGGCCATCCTGAAGGCCCACCCCCGCAACAACGCCGGAACCGTGTCGCTGCAGTCCGCCGATCCCCTCGATGTCCCTGCTATCACATACAACTACTTCGACACCGGCGTTGGCGAGTACGAGAAGGATGTTACCGCCATGAGCGAGGCCATCGCACTGACCCGCGACGCCTTCGCCAGCCAGCTCGTCCCCGTCACCGAGGTCCTCCCCGGCGCGGACGTCGACACCCCTGAGGAAATCGCCGACTACGTCAAGGACAGCGCGTGGGGCCACCACGCCTCGTCTACCTGCCCGATTGGCGCCGACGATGACAAGATGGCCGTTCTGGACAGCAGCTTCAACGTACGCGGCACAAAGGGGCTGCGTGTCGTTGACGCGTCCGTATTCCCCCGTATCCCCGGTACGTTCACCGCGGTGTCGACGTACATGGTTGCGGAGAAGGCGGCGGATGTTATCCTTGCTGCTGCCGAGGCGTAGAGATGATGGTTTATGAGCATGATCATGTCTAGCATAGCTGAGTTCGTGTATATATTTAATGCATTTAAGATTTTGACGATCTTCATTCACGCCAGCCTGGCGCCGCACCAATCGAAGGGTTTCTTGATATATCCGTTGCTGATCATGTCACAATTGGCTCTCCATCAAGCTAATGATCGAGTAAAATGGCTTCTCAAGATGTCTGTCACATTCAATACTGTAATCGTTTCAAGCCACAGGGTTCAAAATCACCCTCCGATACGCAGAAACCCCCATCTCGCGCTTGTCCGTCACAGTGAGGATAATATGCATAGTCAGATTCCCCAACGGCGTAACACGCACCACGCTCCCCTCCTCGTTTGCCGGCGTAATCGACACATTCCTACTGACCACACTCTGCGTGACCGCGCCGCTCATCTCCTGCACCACGTCGCGGTAGTGAAACCACTCAAACTCCAACCCATCGCCATCTGGATCCCAGCTCTCGCTCGCATCAAGCAAGACCGTGTCGTTGAGACGGAAATCAAGCTGTAACACCCCATCGCACTGGCCGTTGAGGACGGCGATGGGCGCGTGGTTGTGCGCGCTATAGTCCGCGTCTAGAGTCCACTGCATGCGGTTCGCGAAGTCGAACTGATAGCCCTTCCGCCAGCGCCAGATGCTCGCGTGGTTGCTCAGATGGCCTTCGCCGTCCACACCCTCGGCGAAGTCGGTTGCGTCGGAGTAGACGCGCGAGTTTGCGCCGCTGCGGTCGATGGGCTTGTAGCGGCCGCCCCAGCTGCCCCACTCTGGATGTTCGGGGTCGCCGAGACCGTTGTTGATCAGCGGGAAGAAGGACGGTGTGTCGCCTTCCATGATGAAGTCGTAGTAAGGGTAGTGTCTGCCCAGCTCGCCTGCGCTGCGGATGTGCTGGTCCAGCCAGTCATTCGTGATGAGGGAACTGTTTGGGCCGCCGCGGTCGGCGGGTCTGAAGAGCTCGCCTGAGATGCCGTTCCATGTTGCGCGAGCGTAGTCCTGCATGGCATGGATCGAGACGATGTAGAAGAGCTGGGGGTAGTGGAGACGCAGCCATGGGCCGGTATCGTCTTGGTCAGAGATTGCATACACGCGGAGCTTGCTGACGAAGCTGGCGACGGCAGATGCGTTGCGTGTGGAAGAGACGTGGTTGAGAGCCTCTGCGAGGATGACTGCGCCGCCCCAGGCGAGAAACCAAGTGGGCTCCGGCGAGCCGTCTACGACATCAACGAGAGCTGCCGCAGAGTCGCTCAAGTTGAGCTTCAGAGCCTGAAGGCCGTAAACCGGATGGCCGATGGTGACCTTGGAAAGTAGCTCAGAGGCGTTCGGATATGGTGCGCTTGAGGGAACGTGGGCGTTTAGATTGAGCGTTACGTTTCCATAGGCAGAGATGACTTCCCTGATGGTCCTCTCGTCTACGGAGTCATTCTTATGAATCGACGTTGATCCGGCGATACCTTGAATGTCGAACTCGTTGGCGTACGTCAGGAAGCGGACAAGGCTCATCTGATCATCGGGCTCATTGCTCATATCTGTTGCAACATAGACCCGATGCTTGTGATTGTATCGGCTAGTTTCGCATTCGCGTGTCTGGTTCGAAGTCTGCGCAAGGCTTGAAGCCACCAGGGAGAGTTGTGAGAGATGGAGGGCTCTCATGATGAGAAGCTGGTGTTTTTTGGATCCAGCACTCCCCTTGAGTTATCCTGACATATATATACCACGCTGATCGTCATCCCTTCAACTGCAATCGCCGTCCATGTAAGCTCTTCCTGGATCTATCCCTGCACTATGTATAGCCGTCTGGATGTGCTTTGTGGGGGTGGCTTTGTGGGAACCGCCGCGAAAGGACTCCGCTTCACTACATAAAGTGCTAGTCAGGTCAGCTAACAGCTCCCTTCCAGTTCCAGGCTTGCAGGCTTCCGATGATGATCTCTGCGAAAGAACTGGGGTTTGAGTGCCGCATGGAGGACATCGTGCCTAAGATTACCCGATTAGGCGAGGCATTCCGTGACGTCACCATGGCAGTAGTTCGGATGTGGAGCTGTGAGCGGGCAAACTACCAGCTCAATGTGTTATGTTGTCTACGAAGATGATGTCTCTTGATGAATCAGACTTGAGGTTACATCGGAATATATTGTTAGTTCTGGTTCATCGCCCTGCTTTGTGTCTCTTACTGCTCTTGCGTACCGTCTCTGTGGCCCTCAAGCATAAGAGTACACTTTCTCCTCAACACCGCCGTCTCTCGATCTACGCCAAACGCTCAGACCCCTCATGGAATTCGATTTAATAGCCAATCACATAGTACTGTGAGCTCGTCAATCTCAGGTTCACAATATTCAGTGCTGGGATAGAGGCCAACGCCGCGAAAGCAAAGCCGATCCTCCTGATCAAGGACAAAGACCTTGGGATATTTGCTCCTTTTAATGTGTCAGAAGAGATCCGACAGGTTAATCTGATTCCAATGTCGGAGACACCAAATACGAGAGAACACTTCTCTCCAGCCACAGACCTCCTATACGGCGAACATGACTGCGAACATGACTGAGACTCCACAAGCGACGCTGCTAGTATACCGCTCAAACTTGGTATCATCGGCTTATGTGACGATGTAGGACCAAGGTACGGAAGTCAATGATGATCCTCCGCTCCCTAGGACTTCTGAGGCCCTGTCTCATCGTGCTCATTGGTCTCGTCTGCTGGTGCAGCCATCCTCCATGCAAGAACACTCAGATCAGGTGTGGACAGCGTTCTATCCACCTACAAGCCATAGAAAGCCTTCTCTTCATCTCCACACAGAAGTGGCATGTTGAGGTCAGATCTTCCAGTAGTGAGTAGACGACATCAACAACGCGTGTGGCTGTTCTGCCAGATACGCAGGGTATTCCCTGAGCAAGGCGGAAAGAACGGAGAGGCCGATAGGGATACACAGGCTAAGAATCGATATTGGTGATCACAGACAGTATCGAGATCATATCCGCTTCTTTCCCCGTCATTGAACGGGGTTTCCACAGCGCATCGAGAAGCATGCGGTAGGCGGAGATGAGCTCCCAGAGAGTCCAGCCTGGCGTGAGCCTTTGCCAGGCAAAGTCAACAATGCGCCGTGTCGCCCAGTGCATGTACCACCGACGCTTGTCAAGGGAGGTGTCCAAAGCGTCGGACTCCAGGTCGACTAGGTACACATAGCATGTCTCTGCTTTCTGATACCAAAAAATAAACACGGAATTAATCGCTCCAGAGAGCTCAACGCTCCTGTCTCGTCTATGCAGCAGTAGCACGGTGTTACTGTATGCAAGATTAGTGCCGTTAGTTGTGTAAATGACTGACATGTAGTGTACCAACTGCGCTCAAACAAAAGCCACCGCACATCTTTACTGCAAGACCCATCATCAAAAAGTAGAGAGATGTATGTATGTATAGTTCCACTACTGAGGTTTGGTATGCTTCCATTGCTTCTATACTACAGCTCTATGCACGGCGCAAAACACCCGTTGCTTTACCGGCAGCTTTACCGGCAGCTTTACCGGCAGCTTTACCACGGTTCCTAATATATTTCATCCATTCAGTGCTCATGGCCATGGTGGTCATGGGGAGCAGTATTCGCACCGCCAAAATCAATCTTCCAGCCACGTCCAATGCCGACGCTGGGGTCGCGAATGACGGCAAACGCGGCCTTCTTGCCTTGCGTAGCGTTGTATTCAAGTGGAACGGGCTTCCTCCTCTTGCTCTCCTTGGAGCCCTCCTCCATGACGATGACCTCGTCCTTGTCCTTCCAGGCGGCGGGCGCATTGACGATGATGATCTTCTCGACGCGGACTTTGTCCATGGTCTTTGCGTATTTCTCGAAGCGCACGGTGCGAACGGTGCTGGTGTCGAGGTTGGAAGAGGTGAGTATGTTGCGGGCGCCGGAGAAAGAGAAGCGGCGATGGATGAAGGCGCCGCCTTGGTAGTCGAAGGTCTCGCCGTCGTCGAGGTAGAGGGAGCCGGAGGCGTTGCCATCTTTATCAAGGACCACGACGAGGGTGAAGGGGTCGTACTTCATCAGGCCTGAGGAGCGGCGGGGGCGGTCGCGGCGTGGGATGATGTTGCCTCCGCGCATGAGTAGTGGGATCTTCTCAAGCGGTGCGGGGACTGTGTGCTGGCCCTTGCCGCTGTAGGCTGTGTAGTCGAAGTAGTCGTAGTAAGGCTGGTCATCGGCAAGGTACACAGAGACGCTGTCAGCGCCTTCCTTGGTCACCGGCTTTGCAAGTAGACCAGTGGAGCCAATGTAGAGCTGGTCATCGATCGCGAAACCAGCCTCATCGTCTGGGTGAACGTAGAAGTTGGGGCGAACGATAGGTGCACCAGAAGTGTGAGCCTCGTGGAAAGCAGTGTACCATGCAGGAAGCAACTGGTAACGAAGGCGAAGGGCCTGAGTGATTATCTCGGTATACGGCGACCCAACAACGTAGGGCTCTCGGCGGCGAGTGTCAATATGGGCGTGGCCACGGAAGAAGGGATAGTAGATACCAGCCTGGTACCAGCGGGTGAGGAGCTCCTTGCTGGGGTTACCGAAGAAACCACCAACATCAGCGCCGGCGAAGGGGAAACCTGAAATACCCTGGTTGAGGATCATGGGGAGAGAAGCCTCGAGGTGAGGCCAGTCAGCCTGGTTGTCGCCAGTCCACATGGCTGCACTGCGTTGGCTGCCAGAGTAGAAAGCGCGAGTGAGCACGAAGGGGCGGCGGAGCTCGCCCTTTTTGCGCTCAGTCAGTGCCTGGTAAGTGGCGTTGTGGAAAGTCATGCCGTTAATGTTGTGAACATCGCGGTGCTCCCAGTTGCCATGGTGGAGGTTGTCCTTAGGCATAGTTGTCTCTGGGCCGTTGAAGACTGACGGCTCGTTCATGTCATTCCAGATGAATGTGTTGTGCGCAGAGCCCTTGAACTTGTCGTACTTGAAAAGGCTCTTCCACCAGTCGATAGCGGCAGGGTTGAAGCAGTCGACCCACATGGACGAACCGGGCCAGCACCAGCCTTCGTACTGGTTGCCATCCTTGTTTCTGACGGCGAGATCCTTCTTCTTCAATTCGTCGATGATTGGGTAGTTGTTGGTGTTCTTGATGTGGGGATCGATGATGGCTACGAGCTTCCTGTCATGCTTGTCGAGCTGCTGCTGCATGGAAATAGGATCGACGAAAGTCAGAGGGTCCCAGGTGAAGTACTCCTTCTCGTGAGTGTATTCAATGTCAAGCCAGATGACATCGTAAGGAATGTTGAACTTGTCAAAGCGGCGGTCAACATCCTTGACATCCTCATCGGTGACGTAATTCCAGCGACACTGGTGGTAAGCAATGGCAAAAGACTGAGGCATGGCAGTGTAGCCAGTGAGCTCTCCATACTGCTGGGTAAGGTCCTGAGGAGTAGGGCCAAGGAAGACGAAGACATCGAGCAGGCCATTCTCAGACATCCAGTGAGTCTGAGTGTCAGTGTGGCCTTCAACACCCAGCGCAAGCGGGTTCGCAGTGTTCTTCTTCTTGGTCACATCGATCCAAGTCTCGGCTGCGTTGAGCCAGAAGACGCCAACAGTCGAGCCTTTGCGGTGTGCCTGCATGAAAGGAATGGCTCCGTACAGGGTCATGGGGCTGTCCATCTCGTACTCGAAGACATCGGCGTTGTAAAGACGGTATGGCTCGGTGTAGGCATCATCACCGCCCCTGTCGACATGTTAATCATCGACAAGTATCCTGTTATTTGTTCACGACATACCTCGTAGTCTTCAATGAGAGCCGTGTGGCGTGCTCAGGAATGCCAAAGACGTGCGCATATCCAGGGAAGGAGATGTCGAGAGAAACAGCCTCGGGACCGCGAGGCTTCGTGTCGGTATTGCCACCAAAGCTCTCTTCCCACCACGTGCTCTCATCCTCGGTCGGCTCCTCAACCTTTTGTTCTTCTTTGTTCTCCTCGCCTTCGTTTGGCTCCTCCTTAGGCTTCTCAACCTTGGGCCTCCAGTGTTCGAGGTTCAAGAGGTTGCGCTCGTTGAACTTGACCTGTGTCTCGCCGTCTCTTTGGAACTCGATTGAGAAGGGTGCATGGCGGATGATGGCCTGGTGCTTGCCGCCCTTGCCATAAATGACCTTGGTGTAGCCCGCATCAGCGGCCTCAGCTAGTGCTGCGCCGGCGGCAGGCTTCAGCCCACCAACGAGAGTCCACTTGCCAGCTTCGTTGTAGCGTTCCTTCCTGGCCTTGCTGTCATGCCGGAGTTCGATGTCACCCTTCTGCCTCCTCGCCTCGTCCAGAGTAACGCGCGCAACACCCGACTCGAGGAAAGTGACTGTAAGGGGCAACTGGACCTTCTCCTGGCCATTTTTGATCGTCTTGAGAACGACGGCGTCCAATTGGCCGTCCTTGAACTTGAGGGTCGTGGCATCGAGGGCGTACGGTGAGACGAAGGAGCTCGAGGCGGTGACGTCGTCGGCGAATGCGCGGTTGCGCTTACAGAAGCCAGATTGGTCGCAGGTCTTGAAGTTTTCGTGTTTGACAGACACTGGAGGCTCCGATCAGCATTCGTTCAGGGCATGTTGCAATGCTGGTGGAGCTCGATTGCGCGAGTACTCACCAGCTGGCATAAACAGGCCACACAGCGCCGCCCAAAGCAATAGCACGGCTGTCCACCGGGGACCAGACCGCAGTAGTAACGTGCTCATGTCCAGCAGCTCTCAACGCAAGTACCGCCTGAGCCAAAAGGAATGCTGTCCACTTGGGCCGCAGATGCGCAATGAAACGTAGCAGGTCTTAGTCAGCAGTGCAAACGCCGCAAACACGCTCCCTTGGCCGCTCAGCGCAGCGCGGCGCAGTCCAAGCTCTCAGGGTCCCACCAACCCCGCAGGCCAACAACGCAGCACACCAACACCAAAAGAATTTTAGTGCGCAGGTCCCGCCGTCCATTTCTTCTTGCCCTGCCACCCCTCGATCCTCTTCTTCTTGAACCAAGACAATACGCTTTCGAATCACCATCGAACCACCACATCCCGCAACCATGACTACCGAGCAGACGTACGTTGCAGCCCTCAATTGCTGCTTGCCCTGCTGGAGGGGTACAGGCGAGAAGGCGGTGTAGCTAACTGTTGGGACAGCTTCATTGCCATCAAGCCCGATGGCGTCCAGGTACGACACTCACTCGTGCCGACGACGATTGCAGTCTCAATTGCAGCGAACGGCTACCACGAACAATGTACTGACCCTGGCAGCGTGGCCTCGTCGGCCCCATCATCTCGCGCTTCGAGAACCGCGGCTTCAAGCTTGCGGCCATCAAGCTCGTCACCCCCGGCAAGGAGCACCTCGAGAAGCACTACGCCGATCTGGCCGGCAAGCCCTTCTTCCCCGGTCTGATTGCCTGTACGTCGCTCCCTGCACAATCCACGCTTCCCTACTCTGCCCACCCAAGCCACTCCAGCATCCAACCCCCCACCTAACACACACCCCGCCAGACATGTCCTCCGGCCCCATCTGCGCCATGGTCTGGGAAGGCCGTGACGCCGTCAAGACCGGCCGTGTGCTCCTGGGCGCCACCAACCCCGCCGCGTCCGCCCCCGGCACCATCCGTGGCGACTTCGCCATCGACGTCGGCCGCAACGTGTGCCACGGCTCCGACTCGGTCGAGAACGCCCAGAAGGAGATTGCGCTGTGGTTCCAGGACGGCGAGGTCCAGAGCTGGAAGAAGGCCGAGTTCGACTGGATCTACGAGAAGGCTTAGATTGTTCTCGGTTGACGAGGGCCTGGAGCGGTTAGAGTCGTCTGGTTGAGCGATAAGTTACAAGCTGCTTTGCTGTGTGTTGGGTGCGCCTAGTAGGGCGGCGAGAGGTGGTTAGTAGTGCCCGGCGGCTTAAGCCGTGGTGCGAACGTTACCTCCCTGTCGTCGCCTGGAAAGGCACGCAATGTGCGGCAGGGAAGCCATGACGGAACGATCTAGACGGACAAACGTAGAACCAAAAATGGGACACGATGCATGATCTCACTATTTCTCTTGTCTGCCTGCCTCCCCGCCTGCTCGACAACACTGCTAACAAGATTGCTGTTTGGACGTCCGTCCAAGACGTACGAGAACAAGTCGTAGGGAAGGGAGTAGTACGCCAACGCCCTCCTCGCTCGCTCTCAGACAGCAACCTGCTCATCCCCCACCTCACGCTCACCCTGCTGCATATCACCTCCCGCCTCCACCTCGGCCCTCACAACACCAGTCCACCACCCCCTCACCCTCCCCACTTCCGCCCACTCCCCCTCGCCCCTCTCAACCTGCGGCCCCTTGACCTCCTCCCTCGCCCTCAACTCGCCAAACACCCCCTTCTTCCTGCCCCACACCTGCTTCCCAAACCGCCAAACGCACCACGCGCTATCGTCCGCGCTCCTCAGCGCCGGGCGTCCCTTGAGACTCAGTACAGTGAACGCGCGGAGGAGAACCACGTCGCCCTTCTCTGCCTCGGGCAGCGCAGTGGCGTGGGGCCGGAAGACCGTGACGGTGCGGGAGGCGGGGTAGACGGACGGATCCGTGACGTGCAGTGTGGTGGAGTAGTCGCGGGGTCCCTTTTTTGCGCGTACGGGCGTTGTGGTGCTGGAGACGACGAGAGCGAGGACGTCGGGCGAGGCGCCGCTGTGGAATTGGCTGCTGCGGTTTAGGAAGAAGGGGAGGTCGCGGAGTGGGGTGTAGTAGGCTAGGGGCGTGCTGAGGCCGATGGTGGGGAGAGGGACTTGTGCCTGAGTTGTTGTTGATGCGGGGTCGAATATTGGTGAGGATGCGGCGTCGGATGACTGTTGTGTTGGAGAAGATTGGGCGTTGGTGGCCGCGGATTTGCGGCGGGGAGATGTTCGGAGGATGGGCGAGTGCGGTGCAGGTTGGGTCTGCACGCCGGGTAGTGCGATGTCGAATGATCGCAGCGATGCGCTTGTGGAAGTTATCTGGGTGAGTTCTGGCGTGATAAGGCTTTGCTCGGGTTGGCGGGCTTGAAAAGAGACTGGCGGCTCCAAGGCTGTCTGTTGGGTGTCGTCTGGCGTCAAGAGATTACTTTCATGCTGAGGCGGCTGTTGTGCTGAGACGGCGTCTAGTGAAGAGCGTCGGTCGTGATGGCCTTCGGCAGGCAATGAAGGGTAAAGTGTAGATTGATGGTCGCTGTCTTGTGCTTCACCTATCCTCTTCTCGTCGACTGCATCCATGGTGGTTACCTGAACTAGGTCTCTTGTTGTGCGTGTGATGCGAGGGCTGGGAGTTGCAGACAAAGTAGAGCGGGTCAGCCTGGGTGACCGTCTCGGAGAGAATTGTGGCTGACTTGATGTCACAGGCGTACCCTGTTGCCCGGTCGAGCGTGGCCTCGAGCGCGACCTCGAGCGCGTCTGACGTTGCGTCTGTGAGAAACTCAATGGTGGTGGCCTCAGTCGACGCGTCGTAGGCTGCGCGTGGTCAACAACTTCCACAAGATCAGAGTTCCGGATTGTGGGAACTGATTCTCCAGAGTGCGACGTGCCCTCTTCAGAATCCTTGACAAAACCAATATCTGAGTGCGCTCTCTGTGACAGCTGCGACTGGTCAAAGCCTAGCTCCTGTGAGGGCCCGAGTGCGCTGCCAGAGATATCGCGGTTCTCTGCTTGAGACGGAACCATGTCAAAGTCGTTTTCTCTGCGCACCAACCCGCGAGGGCTCCTGCGGACTGGTGCGGGCTGGGATGCCACACTGTCAGGCGACATGTGCTTCGACTGCGAGCGGAGACTGTATGGTGAGGTTTGGGGCGCATCCTGTATGGGGCTGACAGTCGACATTGGTTGCCCTCGGGCATGTGTAGGCGATGTAGTATCACGGTTTGTAGAATCGAAGGAGGCCTTTGACCTTGTGCGTCGCGTACTCGTGCTTGCCCTAGACAGATTTCCTTGTTCCTCCGGCAGTGAAGCTGCGGACTTTGCTTTTGACCTCGTGTTCCTAGCGGGAGCCGTAGCTGGAACTGACTTCGATTGGAGTTCTCCGATCTGGGATCCGTCTTCAGGAACAGATATCAAGAGTTCCGTTGCCGGATCAGCGACCGACGCTTGCGGTACATTTTGCGTTTCCTGCTGACCCACCAGATATAGGGAGCCATCTTCAACCGACTCCATTTTGATGTCAGGATGCTCGGTATCAGCCTGAGAGTCCGTATCTGCAACCTGTGCGTCATGCAAGTTGTGATCTTCGATGAAAGGCAATGGTTTGTGAACACCCAATTGCGGCTCACCTTCGTCCAGACCAACACCAGGCGGCTGCCCGTAGGCGTCGGGTATCGGAATTGAAGCTGGCTCACGGGTCGTCGATTGAGGGCCGGAAGACGCAACTGTGGCGCGCTCCTGGATGACCTCAACATCAAGGACATCGTCAGGCTTTTCCATAGCAGTCCCTGTCATAGGCTCGTCCGTCGAGTCAACTCCGTGATTAGGGTCGTCAGGATTGACGTTACGAGCATTGTCGATTGACTGTTGCAAGGTTGCAGCATCGACATCGTTGCCAGCTTGCTCCGTATCTTGTTGGGCGACGACTTCAGGTTCTTCATCTTTACTCCTCTCGCTGGCAGATGGTGGTCCAAGATCAACAACGTCAGTTACAGCTGCAGGCGCTTGAGTGTCAACGGATGTATTCTCATACTGCCGTTCATCACTCGCGTTTGAATCAATGCCAACTGACTCATCGGCTACCGTCCGCAATCGACTGTCATCAACCGTTGCCTGCACAGAACCAACCTCTTCGTCTTCGAGCTCGGCCTCATGCTCCTTATCGGACGAGTCGACCTCATCCTCAACCTTGGATTCAGTCTCTTGCTCTGAAAGGTGTTCTTCTTCGGGTTCGACCATAGCCCCGTCTTCAGGCTCGCTATGGTTGGACTCTACATCTGAGGAGAGGTGAACCACATTCGAAGAATCTGGTGCTGGATCAGCATCGGCACTTGCTGCAGGCAGCTGTGCGATGTCCGGTTGTGGTTTTGTGGTCTCGACTTGGGATACGGGCACAGTTGCAGCGACTTCTCGGCTTTGATCCCAAGTTAACTCTACAGCGTCCTTAACGGCCTGAGATTGTTCTGCAATGGTCACGCCGTCAAGCTCTTCTGCGTCGACCGCAGCTAGACTGGGTGATGGTGAGGAAGCGTGAATGTCCTTGCCAACCGCATGTTCGGCGTGATTGGCTTCTGGCGGCGGTGAAGACAGCTCCAAAGGACGCGACCAGCCGGCCCCATCCCCTCCGAACGTGAAGCGCAGAGGAGTAAATGCTGTCTCGTGATCCGGGTGAAGTCCGCCCGCTCTCGATGAGTTGATCGAGCTGAAAAAGGAGCTTTCCATAATGTAGTCCGCGTCGCTTGCTACCTCTGGCTCTTCCTGTGCAGGTGGACCGTCAAGAGGAGCCTGTTGCTGGACTGAGACGTGCTCGAAGTACGACACGTCCTGCTCACCAGGAAACGGCGAGGGTAGTGGAAGAGTGGCCGAGTCTACCGCTCTGAGATTTGGGCTTGATGGCTCTCTACCAATGGGAGTCAACAGGTCCATGCCGGTGTTTATGGTGAAGTCAGTGTACAGGGCAGGTAAGGTGGGTGGAGGCATAGCGGCTGGGATAGGCTCGTCGACAATCACAGCAGGCTCGATGACTTCAGGGACTGTTTCATCGATAGTTGTGCCTTCTGCCTCGACCGAGCTATCTTCTAGGTGATCTGCTTCAATGACCTCAAGGTCACTGTCCTCTTCCGTTGCACTAGCTGCATCGAGATGCACTGTAACAGCGGATTTGATGACAGGCTGCGATGAAACTGCAATTGAGCTTTCGTCTTCTTTGCCGGGCTCGTCTTCGATCTCTGTGGCTGCTTCTGTTGTACTTGCATCGACATGTTCAGCGTCTGGCACAGTAACGTCCTCATCCTCGGTGTTCAGCTCGGTGTCACCGCCAAAATCGTACTGCGAGTCCTGGAGGCCTTCGTTGGGTACATCATAAAGCTGGTAGTAAGCACCGTCACGCGCCCTGTCCGGTCGCGGTGGACTCATGCCCAAAGGTGCATGTACCTTTTGCAGCTCGCCATCGTCGACGGTTGTATCGCCCTCGGCGCTGTCTGCTATCGTAGTCTCTTCGATGTATTCGGAGTCGTCTGCTGGTGCAGCTGCGGCAGACGCCGGCTCTGTTCTGGAAGGAGATATAGGCGTCTTGGGCAGCTGTGGCGGCGGCCGACTAGGCGAGGACAGCGCGTCTTCGAGCTCATTCTCCGAACCAGCGTCCTCCTTTTCAGGCGACGGCGTCCTTGCTGTGTAAGTCCAAGCCGTCCAGTCCCGGTACGACTTGCGCCGCCTCTTCTTGTCGTGGCCGTCGTAGCTCTCGTCCGCCAAAGGGTCGTACGCAGGCTGCGCGAAGAACGGGCCGCCGGAGAGTCGTGCGCGCTTCAGGAACGCTGGAGAAGCCCATTGCGGTGTCGGGCTCGGCGCTGCTGCTGTTGGTTTCTTTGCGGGCGACCGAGGCGCAGGCGTTGGTGCAGCGTTGATGAAGTCCAAGCTTGCGATTTCAGCTCCGTCGCGGCGCACGGAAATGGCGACCGTCTGCGTGTAGACCAGCTCCCAGTCTATGCTCTTCCCAGGCGTGCTGACGGCGCCATCCTGCACGAATTGCGCGCCGTGCAAGCTGAGCACCACCTCGTCGCCGATGCCCACGCCCGTCGCCGCGAGAGCTCTTGCACTGGTCGACGAAAAGCGGGCGCGCACCTGGCCGTTTCTGCGCCGCAGTCGGAAGTCTGGCTCGGCGAGGAGCAGGGCGAACTGGCGCTGCGACGACGAGTACGGCCATATGAGCGTGACCACGGCTTTGATCTGCTTCGAGTCGAGTGCGTCGAGGTTCGGCCGCAGCGCGGCGATGGGAACATGCTCCATTTCGGCTGAGGTGCGTCGCGTGCACCTGAAGATTAGTATTATACAACAACCATGGCTGCTGAGGCGTGGCAGACTGAGCAGCTCTCGATTACGTGCGGGCGGGTAGTGGAGCTGATGGTTCACATTGGGAGAGCTCGGCACCGCCTGCCGTCATTGACAAACCAGCGCTAACGGAGCTCTCCAACCTCCCTTGGACAGACGCGGTTCGCCCTACCTTGCGCTCCAGGGACTTGCATTCATCACAACGTCTTGTGCCGCCATCTCTCTCAGCCATATCAAACGTGCCCGCCCGGTGCGCCAATATACTGTTGCACCACCAGGACGTACTTGGTATAGACTTGCATTGATGTGGTGCAGTGAAGTGGGAGCAAGATTCTTACTCTGCAAGCGGGCGGCCACTGCTCTGGTAGGAAGCAATCTTGGGCCTCACTGTACTGGACAAACACGGTTCGATCAAGTTTGTGGACTGAAAGACACCCATCACACGAAACGGTGCCCGTACCTCATTAATCTGCTGCTGGCGTGGCACCATCCGTAGGCCATAACTGTGAGATGCCATATGGTATGCCAGACTCATAGCATACCAAGACAAACCCCGTTTTCTTGAAAGAGACCACGACTATTGCTATCGACCAGCTGACTCTTGACCTGGCTGTGTGTCTACGTCTCCCTCATTCGTCTTTCCTTTTGCTTTGCCCAACTCTTTTAGCACAAGAACACCTACATACCCTTGCACGCATAACAACATTGTTCCGTCCCCTCACCAGCCCTCATGCCTTTACAACGTCATCGCCCTCTCCACAATCCTGCCCACAAATCCCTCCACTACATCCTGCATCACACGTACGTGCAGGACAGTCTAGCGAGTATGCTAGCGAAGATGCACGGACGGGCGACATGATTCCATTGGAGGAAGCGACAGTGAGACGAATGATAGTCATAGCAGGGCAAGTTGCAAAGATCTAAGGACAAGGAGCGACAAAGTTTGATTTCTTAACTCAAGACACATGCTAAACGAGTGTGGTGTGGTGGCAAGCCACTACACAAAAGGACGCACAGCATCAACGACACCCTATCCGTGTCGATGCAAAAGCCAGCACCGGAACGGGAAACCTCTAGCTTTACTTCCCGCCCATAGCAGCAACAGGCACAACAGGCACGACGTCGAGTCCGGCCCTGGCCTCGGCGTCCTCGCGCGAGATGACCTTGTGTGCACCGCTCCAAATCCCGCATCGACGCTTAACCATCTTCCACGTCTCAATCGCCCCAATATACAGCACCACGCAGCCGAAGCTGACGCCCCACTCCCACCCGATCGCGCCGTGCTTGAACACCTTCTCGTTGATGATGGGGATGTACACGATTGGGAACATCATGACCAGCCCGGCAATGACAGCGAAGAAGAGGAACCTATTGCGCCACAGCGTGGGGAAGACGGAGAGCCCGCGCGGCGCCGACGACGGCGTGTTGGGGTACATGTTGAAGAGCGAGCGGGCAAAGTGTTTGACCTCCCAGGCAGTGACGAGGAGGAGTAACGTGATGGTTGTGTACGTCGTGGCGCGGGCGCGGAACACAACGTCGCACGTTTCATTGTAGGATTCGTTGCAGCCGGAGCCAAGGTTGCCGCCGCCGGGGCCGACGTAGGCGACGATGGCGAAGGAGAAGAGACAAAGTGCGCCCATGCAGAACCCGTAGATGAATTTGTCCGTGATCAGTTCCTTGGAGAAGACACCCGCTTTCACGTCGTGAGGCGGGCGGTACATGCTGTCTTCCTGCTTCTCCTCGAGGCCCAGACCGATGGCGAGGAAGGAGGAGGTGATGAGATTGACCCAGAGGATCTCAATGGGGGACAGCGGGAAGACGGAGTGGTTGTCGTTGTCCTTGAAGGCGAGACCGATAAGGAGGAGGATGACCTGTGCGATGTTGGAGATGAGAAGATGCATAAGGAACTTCTGGATGTTGTCAAAGAGACGGCGGCCTTCTTCGACGGCCTTGACGATGGAGGCGAAGTTGTCGTCGGTCAGGACCATCTCGGCGGCGTCTTTGGCCACGTCGCTACCTGTGCCCATGGCCATGCCGACGTTGGCTTGCTTCAAGGCAGGCGAGTCGTTGACACCGTCACCAGTCATGACGCAGAAGCGCTGTCTGCGGTGGAGGGCCTGGACCATCTTGACTTTGGTCTTGGGACTGCATCGAGCGATGACAAGGGGCAGCGTTTCCATGGCGTCGATCTGGTCCTCAGTCATGTCATCGAACTCGCGAGCGACCATGACAGCGGAAGAGGGAGTGGAGTCGTTGATGATGTCGACATCGCGAGCGATGGCGCGTGCAGTACCAGGATGGTCACCTGTAAGCATGTGCACAGTGATACCAGCAACCTTGCATTCGCGAACGGCACCCTTGGTCTCTAGGCGAGGCGGGTCGTAGATAGCGACGAGACCGATGTAGTTGAGATTACATTCAACCGTGGCGCGCTCGTGGATGTCGGTGCCAGGGAGGAGTGTCTTATGAGCGATACAAAGCACACGGAGACCTTCATTAGCCATGGACTCGGCGGCCTGTAAGATGCTCTCGCGCTCTTGGTCGGTGACGTTAAGCACGGGAAGCATGAATTCAGTGGCTCCCTTGGTGTAGACGTCGAGGTTGTGGTTTGAGTTGTCTCTATAGACAACTGTCATCTTCTTGACGGTTGAGTCAAATGAAAACTCGGTAGCGAGAGAGATGTTCAATGAGTTGAGTAGATTCTCCTTGCCCATGTTGAACCGTGATGCAAGTACATGCAGGGCGATTTCAGTGGGTTCACCGTGTGCCTTCCATGGTCCAGCGATGGGATTGTTTAGGATAGCAGTAGGAGGTCTGGAGATCGACTCGATGGTGGAAGTATCCGTCTCACTCTTGTTGTCGCCAGCAAAGCGGGCGAGTCCGACCTTCTTCTCACCACTTATCTCGACCTCGGCGTCCTGAGCGGGTAGAACCTTGGAGTTGTTGCAAAGAGCAATGGTACGAAGGAAGCGAACAAGCACGGCATCGGGTCGGTAGCCTTCCAACGCGATAACCTGGCCGTCGAGCGCGACATGGCCGCTTCCTGGGTTGTAAGGGTCGGTAATACCGTCCACAGAGAACGTACCGACACCTGGGATAAGGGCCTTCTTGGAGACCATGCGGCCTTGGGTCAGAGTACCAGTCTTGTCAGAGCAGATATTGGTGACACCGCCAACGGCTTCGATGGCAGACTGGACCCTGGTGATGACATTGGCCTTGGCCATAGCCTTTCCACCGACAGCGATGGTAATGGTGAGAACGGCAATGAGTGACTCTGGGATGACCGCAACAGCCACACAAATACCGTAGATGAGGACCTCGCCACCAATGACCCATTTGCTCGCAGAGAACACAATGATAGCCAAGAGGATGGCGAGACCAAACAGGAGGAGAGCGAACTTGCTAAGAGTAATTTGGAGTGGTGTTCCCACCAGACCAAGGATGGTTTTCACGCCGTTCACGAATCTCCACGCAAGTTTAGCGAAAAAGCCTTGAGATTGCGCCTTGTCGTCTTTCTTCTGACGAAGCATGGTAGCAATCTGGCCCACTTCAGTGTCCATAGCAGTTGCGACGACGATTCCACGGCAGCGACCCGACGTGACCTCACTTCCGGAGAAGGCAAGGTTGGTGCGGTCGGCCGTGGCGATATCAGCGTCATCGAACTTCTTTTCAGGGGTCTTCTCAACAGGGAGAGATTCACCTGTGAGGAAAGCTTCGTTGGTAAAGGCGTTTATGCCATCGATGAGACGAAGATCGGCAGGGACGATGCTTCCTACGTTGAGTTGCACGATGTCACCAGGTACAAGGTCGGTCGCCTTGACCTTCTGATCAGGTATGCCATTTCGAGTGACGGTAGCCTCTGGGGCAGTGAGCTTCTTGAGAGACTCGATCGTCTTTTCAGCACGATAGTCTTGCCAGAAACCAACGACAATGTTGAGTAGGATGACTGCAGTGATTACGCCGCCTTCAATGTAGTCGTCAATGCCAAAACTAATGGCCATTACGATGATGAGGACGAAAGTAAGACTGTTGGAGATCTGCCTCATGAGGATCTTCCACATGGAAAGCCCCTCAGCTCCCTTAACCTTGTTAGGTCCATAGAGCCCGAGGCGAGATTCCGCTTCAGCAGTGCTGAGTCCATGGCTGGCGAAGAGTCAGTGAACCTGCAAGACGTAGCAAGGAAACCTTGCTGGTCTTACTTGATGTTGACGCGCAGAGCCTCTGCAACTTCTTCGAAGGAGAGGGTGTGCGGAGCGTGAAGCGGCGTTGGAGTGTCGCCGGCGCTCTTCGGCTGGTGTTGCCCGTGGTGGTGAGTAGTTGAATTTAGCCCATTTAAACCACCTATAGGGGGTTCAGTTTCTTGGGGAGCGGTCTCCTCGACGGTAGGCAGTACGGTTTCACCCATTCAATAACTCGATGGCACAGTGGTGTGGCTTTGGTAACGAGTGTAGGGAGGGCGCACGCGGGGTGGCAGTTATACCCGTCCGTCGTACCAAGATTGGCGGGGTCACGCACGCTAGGGAGGGCAACGTGGGTCCTTCCAAGCGTGGGGAGGGCTTGGTAGCGCGCGACAGCTGCGCTTCACTCACCTGGAGTCAACGCGAGACCAACGCACAGTCAGATTAAACAGCATGCATCTTGTGCGCCGCAAAATTCTGCCCGTGTGGAGTCGAGCCTGGCACGCGTTGCGAAGACCCTCGTTGCACGGGTGATCGATGCTTTGGTCGTTGCTTCTCTCTTCATTGACGAGGTGACAAGAATCTTGGCTGACGGCTCCAAGGACTTCTTTGCCGCTTCCCGGAATCGTGTAGCGATTGATATGTACACAGCCTCAGTGCCGAGAAGAATCGGTTGTTGGCGATGCAGCTGCACGCATTGCGCGACTGGGCTTGTCGTTTGTCGTCCAGCGCTCAATACAGCAAGCAGCAACTCGGATTACCGCATCTGTAGTCGTCATTCATCGCTGTGGACTGGACGAGCCACTCACAATGTATTCGTGTGGCGCCTTGTCGCTCTTGGCTACTTTGTCAGCAGTGGCACCCCATCGTGATACGCCGATGCTCGCCACGCGTCTTCAACTTGTTCGGCTCCAAGACTGAATGCCACCAATGAGGCGCAACAATGCGGCTGATAAGAATGCGGAGTAATTGTGCAGTCATGCACCTCGAGCCGACTCCACTGAGCCCGAGTGCAAGCAATCGGGCAGGTCGTCAGACGTTGAGGTTTCGCCAATTCTCGGCGCGGGGAAGGTCTGCAGTATGGCGTGAGGTTGCACAAGGATCCGAGGAGAACGACAACCACGTTTCAGCAACAATTGACATGAAGGAAGGCTGGACTGATGAGATGTCGTCGGAACTGCCTCATGCCTTATCGATAGTGAAGAGCCCCAAAGAGCCGCGATCCGGGACTCCACGCAGGAGGGGGCAGGGCACCAGATGGTGGGGTAGATGGGCTGGCCAGCCCTGCCGTTGCACCCACCCCACAGCAGAGACATGACCAGCCAGAGTCAACACCAAGGGCTCGGTGGTCGATTTGGCTTTGTTATGTCCTGAATTAAAGCCGGCTAGACAGCGGGCACTGCTAGCCTGCAGCATTTTGTGAGCTTTAATGTTGTAGCCATCATAGGTTATGGAGCACGCGACCTAAGTACGTCACGTTAGCTGAAGCCAGCTGCTTCATCGACGAGGTATGCACAAGAGAGAACAAAGGCTTTTAATTGTATCAAACGGTCAGTGTGCGCCATGGTGCACCAGCCCAATGCTGATTATTACCCATCCATGCAGATTCGTAAAGTCGTAAAAGTTGGAAAGTTGAAAAGTCGAACATCCACCGTCTCCACCTCAAATCTCGCGTAACGACTCAGCCTCGGAAATACTCGACGAACGACGCTGAGGAGCCAGAATGTTATCAGCCTCGGCCAGCGCAGCTTGTATCGACATGTTGAAAGTGCAGGCCAAATACTGCGCGTAACGGTTGCGGTAAGCGTCCGCAGCGTCTTCTTTCGAGGTGTGAAGTGACTTCTTTGAAGAAGCGCCTGGATGCTAGGTTAGATGGCAAGCTTTAGTTTGGTTGATCAAATATACCCGATGCGGGATGAAGAACTATCGAAGGCGCAGGCGATGTGCTGGGAGAGCCAGATGGCGAAGAAGAAGTGCTGAACGGAAGAGAAGGCATGATGAATGTCAAGAGTAGTTCTTGGTTTATATGAAGATAGTTCTTTGGCGTCGATCCCGTCTTGAATTGAGTACTAATAAGTACTTCTGGAATGGCTTGAGTAATTGAAGCTTGGTGATTGTTAACTACTTTGAGGGGGCAGCCAGCGATCGCTTTATAGCAGAGCAGACGAATGGCTGGAACCCTTGAAAGGCCTCACGATCCTCGGCACACCGTAGGATCAGAAACAGCACGAATAGGGCCCTGACGGTAACCTCAGACACGACCGGTGATGCATGCATCTCGATCACCCCAATGATCGCGTAGCATTCAGGTGAGTACGTGATCATGGACTAGCGCTGAGCCATTTTTGACCCGTGGACCAGCTCCACTTCACCGCCAGACCCGACCCGACCAAACAAAGTCTGGGGAAAGCCACAATAGCTCAGGGGTTCACCACTCTTTCAGCCCCTTGCATGCAATAGCCTGTAACGACAGGTACTCGCCAATAACCACGTTGTTGATTCCAAGCCATGGCCTTACAGTCTTACATGGTCAGATACTGCTCGACACAACAAAGGAAGCACCGTGTGTGCCATATTGACTCTGAAATCGCTGGGCGTTAAAGCAGCACAGAATTAGACCGCCCAGCATCTCGCGTGCTCGACCAGGCCAGCTTTTGCCACGTTACAAACGGATCCAGCAAGAGGGCTGTTGGGAAAAAGGCGCGATGACACAAGCCAATATCGCTATTCGTGCTGTGTATGACGAGGGTTAGGCCGGACCCCTGTTCGGTGTAGTGGGCACAACCGCACCCGCCAAACTCGTTGCAGCTGAGCCACCGCTCAGGTCCTCGTTGACTTCCAATTATGGAGTCGTGCACGATAAGACTGCTGAAGTTGCTGAGGCCTGGTGGTCCAACAGGTCCTTATCGACGCCTCTATCACACACGTTGGCTGATCGAGAGGCCTGCAGAAGTCAAAAATTTCGAGCATTCCTGCAGTCCGCATGAGACTATCTGTGGGGCCGGCAAGAAGAAACTCGATCCTTCATAGACGTTTTCTAGATTCCTTGGATCTGCGTCTAACTTGTGACGGTTCAGCCGCGAGAAAGCGCAGCCAAGCTCGTTCCCTCACGCACCACGCTCTCGCTGTCATCGTCTGCCACACGCACCGTTTCCACAAACCCACTGACAGGCCCACTCTCACCGCGACGCACGTCGACGCTGACGTTCGCCTTGCCCACCATGCCACAACAGCCTGCACGCCGTCTTGTTGCTTGGATGATGGCATTTCGCAGAGTGCGATGGGTCTAGAAGGGAATGGTGGCCTGCAATTACGGCATAGAAACCTGCGCTGGGACGCAAGAAACGTCACGATGTCAAAGACACCACGGTTCACACGCCAGTGTGCAAGACGCGCCATGTCATGAGGACTGGCGATCAAAGAAGCCAATGCGGGGCCGCCGACCGCTAAATTCGGATCCATCGGCTTTGTCTCTCTCACAGCCGTCACGCCGATCCTTGAATCCAGGCACCGCTGCGGTCCCCACCTGCCTGTTTGTTGTGCCCCGCTGCCTTGGTAACCTTGAAAGCGAGGGCTTGCTTCGGCTTCATGGCCTCCCACGATGCACGTTGACGGCGTGTGGAGCGTGTGCCAAATGGCTTTCCGAGCTGAGTTTTTCTTCTGCATCTTTAGGCTGAGCTGTGCTACGCCGTCCATCCACGTGCGTTGCGCCTGACTCCCTCCGTGTCATCTGCAATGCCCAAGTCGGATGGCCCTCCGAGCAGCATGTCGCTATCCGGTCAACCTCACATTCAGTGTGGTGCCCGAATGCACTCGAACCGATTGGATTGCATCACCTCTACGGCTTTTCTCCACAACACCAATGAACAATTCCGCAGTGGGGCGCGTCGCTTGGTACCACTCTACGCAGCGTCGATTGCGCGATATGAGGTATCTCAGGCGCTGAAAGCGTCGAGAGCTCCTGCAAGCATCAATCGCCATCGCAACGGCAACCTCATGTTCTGGCTCCTGTTGCGACACGAGGTAATTCCCTCACCGCCATGTGGAACGTGTTGCGATGGAGTGGTGTGAATCGGTCCGCGTTGCGTCGATGCTGGTCGTCGAATCATGCACCTCGCTTCGCATGCAGTCGCACTGATAAGACGCACGTTGATCAAACGTCGATGGCACAGCTGGTACCTGAACCAGCCATGTTTCAGGGGATGCGCGCAAGTCACGTGAAAGATACTGCACAGTGACTGCTGATCCGACGAAGCTTATCTCGACGACTATAATGAGTGCAATTCATAGCCTGAAATTGAAGCTCAATCAACGGCGCCCAATTCGACGAGTAGATTGCACCAACACCCTCTCGAGTGGCTGCACTGATAATCGTAGTTGTCAACTCGGTGTGCACAGCAGTGCTGCATCTGTCCTCAAAACGCCCACCTATCCCAACAAACTAATTGCAAACAGAGAGTGATATCCGCAACCTGTCATCAACCTGTCAACCATGAATATATCCCGCAACCCAAGCAACAGCGTGCATGTCCGTCGCAGATCGACAGCGACTATGAGCCATTAATCTCAGCCAGCACTGCCTCAGAGCTGCGTAATTTGCGCACTTCGACCGAAATCCCGCTCTGTCCAGAACCGTCGGTAGCAGTATCACGGAATTCTTGTTTCTGATGCTGGTCATAGGTCGATTGACAGGCGACACATATGCGTCGCAGAAGCCTGTACGTACAGCACAAGATCTCACAGCCCGTACTGGAGCCGGCAGAAAGCGCGAACCCGATTCAATTCCCAGTCTTGATCACGCTTTCGTGTGCCCGCTTTGGGCGTGCTTACTGCATTGAATCACGAGTCTCTCTCCACATCCACTACAACCCTGATTCCACCAAGCACTGTACCACCCGGCAATTCATGCCCTCTCTTCAGCCGTCCTTCCCTGCTCTCCCCAAGTCCTAGAAACACCTCTCCGTTATGCAGTCACGTCGTCCCTAGCGACAGGTCTGTGTCGTGCGCGAGCGGTGCTGAAGGTATGCAAGGATGGCATCGTGGAGGAACGATTTCTAGACAACAGGATGGATAAGCTGGGGTAGGACAAGGGCGCAAGTAGTCGAGTGTTCGAAAACCAACGTTCGTCTATAGGTCTACACGAGCAGTCCATCTAAAGCTCATCATGCTCGCCGTGTCCTTTACCCCCTTGTTTCCTACCATCATCCCTCCCCCGCTCGTCCTCCCCTCCAAACGCCCCCGTCCCCTCCGTCTCCACCCCGACCTCAAACAGCCCGCTCCCGACCAGCCCCCCTCCCTCCGCATGCTCAACCTCAAGCTCAAACCACGCTTCCGTCCGCGGCACGTCCTCGCTGCCCAGAGTCGCCCGGAACGAGCTCTCGCCGCCCCTGCCCACAATCTGCTCGCTAATTACCGCGTTGCGCCGCACATGCCTGATGCGAATGCGCAGTGCCAGACGCGGTGTCAGCGGCGCAACCGTCACAATGACGTTGGAGGTGCTGCGGGCATCGAAGCTGTACCTGCGCGGTTCGGTGCCGGGGGTGACGGCGTCGGCGATGGAGAGGCCGGCAGGGAGCAGGGTGGCGGTGTCCGGGGCGTTGTCGTACGGCGTGATGCCGCGGCTGATGGCGTGCGAGATGAAGTGCGGGATCGACGAGGCGGAATGCAGCGTGCTGTAGGTCCCGCCGGAGCGCAGCACGGCGGCGATGAGGTCGTGTGAGCGGATCGCGCCCGTCAGGGCGTGGTGGCCCCGCGCCGGCTGCGGGCCGTACGTGTGTGAGGACGCGGGCAGCATGCCAATGTGCATGCGTACGCCCGAGTCGGCGGCCTGCCAGACGTGGGCGATTTGCGTGGCGAGGTCGGCGGTGCGGGCGCATGTCAGTGCCACGATGGCGGTTTTGTTGTGTGGGAGTGGGGACGAGTGGTGCAGGAGTTCGGTGAGGGCGGCGCCAATGTCGGGGCTGGTGGTGCTGTCGCAGTTGGCGTCGAAGCCGGGCAGGAGTTCGTAGAGGTCGTCGCTGGAGCCTCTGCTTTTTGTGGCGTTGCGGGATGTGAGGCCTTCGCCGGGGCCCTCGTCGTGGGGTTTGTTGGCGAGCTCTTCCATGATCCATTTGTGGATTGGGATTTGCATCTCGGCGACTCTGCTTGCAGTCTTGATGGCGTCTCGGAGGATGGCGATGCGGCGCCCGTAGCAATCAGTTGCCGGCTTGTCTCGGACGAGGGCGCAGATCATGATGTTGCCGCGCTCGGTGCCGTATGTCCTCCTGATGGCTTCTCTGAAGTGGCGCCACTGCCTACGAGAATCCCTGATAGCAGCAGACACTGCGCGCTGAAAGTTTCCGGGGAAGTCGCTGCGCGGGGTATTGGGGCCTGGCGTGCTGACATTCCCAGTGACTTGGTCAATCAACCCATTGTCCTTGTTAAGGGTGTGATGAGTGATGCGGCCAGTACAATCAATCGAGCCGGGCTCAAGCGGGTGACCAGCTTTTCCCACCGGGCCATCCGTGAAAAGACCTCCGAAGCAGCCCGTGGAAAGATTGTGCGGCACCTGCTCAGAGATATCATTTTCGCCCCTGAGATCCAGAAAGATAGGCGAGTCAACACGCCTCAACCCGGGCGGGTTGTTGGGTCCAAACGGCGGCTCCGCATCATCAGCCCAATTGCTATGCGCATAAAAGTCCTGAATTCCATGCAAAGCCCGCCCGAACCCCTCAATGGCCGAGCACTTAGCTCGTGCAAAGACATGCATCTGCAGTGCAGGAAACGAAAACCTGCAATCGAGGGTACTGATGTCGACTTCCGGCGCAATGATCCTCGCTCCTTCATCCACAATCCGATCCGCAGCATCGAGCCCCTCCTCCACCCTGCCGCGCATGTGGTTAACGCAGATCTGCAGCTGCTTGGTGGCCTGCTGCCGGGTCACGGGATACTCGACGCCAAGGTTGAAGAGCTGCGCGTCGAGGAAATCCGCGTTGTCGCAGTGCGCCTCTGGGCCTTCGGGCACGGGATCCAGCATATCGGGTGCGCCGACAGCACCATTGGAGCCCTGGCCGACATAGACGTCTGAGCGGCCGGAGAGCTGGTGCAGGCTCAGCTCCTCGAAGCAGCGGCCGTCTGAGACATGTTGGTTGGGCGCGCAGGCAAACGCCGCGCGCGTGATGCGTTCATGTTCGCAGTGCTGGCCGATGATGGCGGGCTCGTTGATGGTCCCAAAGCCAGAGACGGGGGCAAGGCATGAGAAGAACAGCAGCAACAGCAGCGCTGTCGCAGACGCGCTTCGCATTCCTGCTGCGTGCGCTGTGGTTGAGTGCCTCCACGTCGATCTGATAGGTTATCGCGGTCCAAGCGTCCTGCTGCCGTGGTGCTCCGGAGATCGTGTCAACGAAACGGTTTGAAGAAAGTCGATCTGGCCTCGAACTCATGTACTGGCTCGCGCGTTTCCATACTCTCAGGTAGGTCTTGTTGAAGGATGAAAGCTGGGAATTGTTGTTATGCCATGAGGCTAAAACTCTGACGCAACTGAGTGGATGATGCTAGGACAAAGTGACCGCGGACCAATCAGTGGAGTCCCAGCGACACCCGCTGATATCGACGATGCGCTTGGATGTTGGAAAAAGTGGCGGCTGGATTCCGTTCTAGGACTCTTGTTTGGTGATGATATTAAGGACGTTGACAACGTCGACGATGAAGATTGAGAGGATAGGCAGGCAGATGCAGGAACTGGTCAGCATGAGCTCTGATCGTCGTCAGGCAAATATCCACTTAATTCATCTGCATGACATCGTGTCGTGCTAGTAGTATTCTTATCTATAGTACAATTCATAGATCCCGATCCAAGTGCTGATAATCTGACCTCTTTTGTGGCGCGTGCATGACAGTGACCGCTCCTGTACGCCTGGCTATAATGGTGTTGCGATAGAAGAAAAAACATGTCGAATCATAACATACATAAAGAAAAGCGGCACAGCTCATATGTACGGCGCTGTATGGTGGCGCAAGGTTCCAGAAAGAAAGGCGTTTTCACTCATCCACCAATGCACCGAGAATTAGACTCTGGATGACAAATTCCGCACTCGCGACCCTGGCTATACGTCCAGCGATGTCACCCTTTACAAGGAGCTCTTCTGGCTCGCCATCGTCCCTCTTCCTCTTCTTTCCCTTCTTGAGGGTGCTCTTGGCGGCCTTGGTGGGCGCAGCAGCTGTGCCAAACAGCTCCGCAGCCGCATCAGCAACGCTGCTCTGGTCGCTGTCGACATAGACCCAATCCCAATGGCCTTGGGTGAGGTGCTGGGTTGCGGCGCTGAGGTCGGCGCAGCGGCCGACGTTTGAGGCGCCGAGCGCGTGCGTAAGGAAGACGAAGGGTTGGCGCTTTTCGATGTCTTTCTTGCTTTTGCCAGTAACAAGGAGGACAGACTGGCCTTGGAGCAGTGGCTCGCGGTCTTGGAATGTCTTTTCGAACGACACGTCGTCGCTCGACGGGTCATAGATACGCATAGCTCGCGAGCGTACGATGCCGTTAGGGTCGAGGTATTTGGATAGACCGGCGGGGAGAAGGTATCGCGCAAAGCTCAGTGCGTGGGTCGCGGAGAGCGAATCATTTACCCAACGAAGATGCAGACAAGGCACGTTGAGAGCGAGTGCTTGGAGGTACTTGGTGCTGCGCGAGTGTGAGTCTGTGATTAGTGCTACGAAGCCAAGCTTCTTGAATTCTTCTTTCAGTGTCAGCACCCCTCCTTCCTCAATGCCGGACACAGACGTCCGGCGGCTTTGCGAAGCCGATAATTCGATTAATTCGGTGTCGAAAAGCTCATGGAAGCCTTGCTCCAGAACGCGGCCGCCGTTTGTTTTGATCGTTCGCGCGATGGCGTCCTTATCCATACCATCGCCGGTGGACGTCAGGACAAAAGCCATGTTCGAGAAAGTGCTGCTGCCGGATCTACTGGACGAAGAGACTGACCCAGCGCGGTTCGTGGCGTCCTTCAGTAGTGATGGCGCAGGAAATCCTCTGCGAGTGAAAGAAGGCGTGGTCAGCGCCTCTGTGGGTACTGGTGTACCCATTTGCGAGGCAGGCTTACTCGGCGACGAGGGAGGAGAAAGCTGAAAAGTCCGGTTACGCAGTCGACTCCACAGCTGAGTAGTGAGGTAGACATTGGTAATGTGCACAGTGACCTGTTTGGCCGGAGGCACCAAATTCCCTGGCGGAAGGCTATCTCGCTGCTTTTCCTCAAGGACGACGCAGACGTGTCCATAGCGGTCTGTCATCGGAAACTCATAGTTGTGCAAGTCATTACACTTGTTTGTGAGCCCAACAACTATGTAAGTATGTTTCTTCATGCCGGCTTTGTCAACCTTGACCTGGTCACCAGACCTAAGGTCGAGCGCTCGAACCTGGAAGAGATCTAGAGAGGTAGTGTTGCCGTCGTCAAAGCGAACTTGCAGCTGCTTCGAGTCTGAACGACCCGTGCATGTTGCTGGGTAGTAGTGACTGCCTGGCCATGATGCAAACACTCGATTAGGTACGACCACTTCACCTGTATGAATCTCGGCTTTGTTTGGCGTCAAACGAACAGGCAGGCGTGATGCTGAGGGTGGTGGTGAATTGGCAAGCTCGTCTGCGCTGTCTCCAGCATCGTGCATCTCGACATCAAACGACTTCTCCACCAGTTTAGCAGCTTTGCGCGTGGGCGTGGCGGGTGCTGCTGGCGTCTGCGTGGTTGCTGATGCTTTGGGCTTGGACGGCGAATTCATTGGCGAAGACATAGTGGCAATCACAGCTCTTGCTGACTTCAAGGACCCTCTCTTGCTGTTTTTAGGCCTTGCGGGTCGAGACAATCTTTTTGACTTCAGCGTGGCGGGTTTTCCATAGGACACCGCGACATTCTCCCTAGCTTGCACTGCAGCGAGCGCACCTTGCTTTTCCCGTTCTTGAGCAGACGCTGTTGGCGGTGTTTCCTCGCGCATCTGTTGCATGAGTTTCGTAGGTGACGGCAGGACCTTCTGCACCTGCTCTCTGGCTGCAGCTTGTTTCGCCGGGCCACAGAAGACGCTACTTTGTGTAGCGGGTACAGTCCTCCGTCTCTTAGCTGCTGGTGTAGCGGGTACGGGGCTGCTCATGTGGGTGTCGCCGTTCGCATCATCAAAGCCGCTGAGACAGGGTATATCAATCTCTTCCTCCGCTACTGATCGCTGAGTGTTTGGCAAGTTCGCGATGTCATGCAGAGAACGAATGCGGCGCACATCATGAATAGGGTCGCTGCCCTCGTCTCTTGAACTAGTCGGAACAGGCACGTTAGATTGCGAAGCGGTATGCTGCTCTTGTGCAGTCGAGAACGGCTCGGTGCCATTTGTGTCCTCATGGGCCTTCGATCCACTATAGACATTCTGAGTCGGCAAAGCTTCCTCTTGTGGCGGAAGAGCCTCTTCTGTAAACCAAGAGGGTTGTGTCTCATCCAGAACGTCCGTGTCGGGAATTGTGGTCTGCCGCTGTAGACTTGGTGGAAGCATAGCTGACTCTGAGGGCTTCCCAGCTTCAGTAGTCTTCAAAAGCTTCGTCGTCTTATCCTGTGCAGAGTGGTAGTGCAAGTCTTCCTCCAATGTCTCAGGAATCTCTTGGTCTGTTCCGTCATCAATCTTTATCGGTCGAGCGATCTCTGTTCCACCAGCATCTGTTTCTTCCATATCGTCTTGATCAGGCCCTACTGTCGAACCTTCATTTTCAATAGCTTGTTTCGGCTCTGCGACTGGAAGATCGTCCTCCTCTTCCATCCGAACGTCCGCACCGCCAGCCACCATGTCGACGCTTTCGTGGTCTTCGTCTTCATCTGGATGCTCCTCGTAGCCATGTTCATCGTACGTGAGATCGTCTGTGAGCATCGGGGGGCTGCTAGGGACTCGCTCCTCTTCCTCAGCATCCTTTTCCTCGTTTGGACTCGGTCCAGGTGGCATCTGTATCATGGAAGATGAGATCATCTGACTTGTGTATCCGGTCTTAGACGCCACCGTTGTCTGATTGATGCTATATTGATTAATCGACGGCGACGAGGGGAAGCGTGTGTCTGGGCGAGGCCAGCTTTCATGACCCGCAGTGACATCAGGCTGTGAGTCCATAACAGCAACAGAACCCCGACTACTATAGGGTGCCGTTCGGAGAATGGATTGTGATGCTGGGGCTTGTATCTGGGATTCGCGCTGTAGTTGCGACGAAGGCGTGACTTGTTGAGAGCTGCGACCAGACATGTGTTCCTGCTGCGTGCGTTGCGGGTGCGAGGAAGTCTTTGGCACTTGCACTCCATTCTCAAGTCTGTTGGGTCTCTTGTGAAGTTGAGCAACGACAGCAGCATCCTGTGATACTTCTTCTGGCGCTCGTTCTACCTCGTCGCCCTCAAAGGCCGGGTGTTGTGAAGCATCTCTCATTGCAACGTCGTCGTCGTCGTCGTCATCCTCCTCCTCCTCCTCCTCCTCCTCCTGCACTCCGTCGTGCCACAGGTGCTGAGCTTTTGGTGCATGCGGAGCGTCGCCTTTGCGCTCCTGTACGCCATGTGCTGTCTCAGCCGCGGGTGCTGAGATGCTGGACAAGGACACACCGGCTTCGCGATGGCTTTGCTCCCGCTGCCTCTGGCGCTGCAGGCGCTTCTGGGCGGCGGAGAGCTCCTCCCAACTGTCTTCTTGGACCAGTGGGGCGCGCTTTGCTCGTTTTGTGAGCTTCCGCCTTTCCTGCGACTCCTTCATTGTCACGTATTCGGAGCGCGGTTCACTCGAGGATCGCATGACAGGGTCGGATCGTTCATGTCGCATGACCTTGATTGGACTCGACAGTGCTGGGATAGGGCTCGAGTGGCGGGCGTTGTGGAAGTTGGGCGACGGGCGCTGAAAGACAGGGTCTTCTGTGCCAGCGATCACAGGCGAGGTACGAGCCTGGGTCAGATCGAATGCCTGGGTCAGCGACAATGGCTGACCAATGCCCGACCTCCCAAATGCGCCGCCAAAAGCAGACGGCGAGGCGACAGTATCTGGTGTAGTCTCGGCACCCGCAGTAGAGCTGAGCATCTGCTGCCCTGGGCTGTTGCGCTTCCTGCCAGCGACGGCCGGGGTCTCGAACTTCAATGGGCTCGTGAAGGCATCGTCGGTGCGCAGGGATTGGCCGCAGTCGTCTTCCAGGGCGGTCGGGCTGGTAATGGCGGCGTGTTGCGCAAGCTGGGAGGATACAATGACTTCCACGCCGTCGGTGAGGGGCTCGCCGTCGTCTTCGTCGTCGTGCTCGGTGAAGAGCGACTTGAGGCCTGTGCGCGGACTGGGCATGCGCGTGGTCGTCTCTGCTGTGCCGAAGATGCCACTCGTCCATTCCCTGTGCATCTGGCTGTCGGGCTGCGTGTCGCCGGGCGCGTCCATGGCTGCGAAGCTGTGGTGCATTTTGGGCGCAATGGCGGCGTCCATTGGCGCCGTACTTATGGGGGCGCTGTTGTGTTTGGGGACGCCCGGCTGCACATGGTACGAGCGCGTCGAGGTGTCGGCAGCGACGCGTCGTAGTGATGGGGCGTGGTGTTCAGGCGCGGCTGGCAGCAGCTGCGGCACGGCGCCGAGCAGCGGGTGTGGCGGAACCGTGAAGGTCGAGGGCGGCACCGACGCGAGCGAGCCGCTGCTTTCAGTCGAGGTGGTCAAGTGAAGGGCCTGTGCGCTGCCTGCGCGCTGCCTGAGCGCCTGCGAGAGTTGCGATGGGTCCTGCGGCGAAGAGGTCAGCAGCAGGAAGAGGGCCGAATCATGCGCCGATCAGCTGCAAGGGTCTCCGCGTCGAGGCCGGGGTCAATCCTCGAGTGCATGCAGGAAGCGGGGACTCACATCGTACAAGACTTCGCTCAGCAGGGTGAACGCCTGGGAGTCGGCCATTGCGTGCACATACTTCCGGACGGCGAGTCCGGCCGTTGTGGTTGGAATTGCGTTTGGCGGGCCTGTTGGGAGGGAGTGGCGCCGTCGCGACGCGAAAACACGTGACCCACTGTTTCCACTTTCCGTCCTTTGTTCTGGCTCGATGACATCAGAGAGGTAAGCAAAGCTCAAAGATATACATAGCTCCTGCACATCAACGTGTTCACAAGAGAGGCAGCAGCTCAAACATGTGGATCTACGTCTACACCCGCTCATGCTCACAACAGAGACAGGCGACGGTCAGAGACAGGATCCGTGGGGAAGTGCCATTGATTCCTAATGAAAAGAAGATGCAGTTCGGTTCTATTATACACTGTCCATCTCCATCTATCTACTATCTACACTCAAACCCAAGGGCCTGTATCAATATCTATTCTGTCAAAAGAAAAAACACGCTTCCAAGCCGGCAGTGAATAATCCAAACGCCTCTGATGCAAGTACGAGCGCACGTTCAAGACCACGGCAATCAAAACTCCAACGCAACGCAACCGGCGTCTCGTTAGGGTCGTGAGTCATGATCGTGATGGGTGCCAAAAAAGAGAGACACGAAAGTATGTGCAAGAATCCAAGTGTGCATGCGTACCGCGCATGCTGTTTTAGTTTGTGGTGTGCAGACTGATCGACCTCGCTCCAAGGCTAAAACGACCTCAAATTTCAGTTTGCGAGCGGCCATCGACTGCGCAGCCCGGACATCCACTGTGAGTAGAGAATGTCGGCAAGAATACCCTGCTGCTCCATGCCCTTTTCCACGTGGCCTGGCAGCTTCTTCTCATCCACCAGTGGCAGAGAGTCGTTGCCGTATTGCTTCTCACCAACCACGAACGCGCTCTGTCGGCGACGATGGGACTTCAGATGAGGGTTGTTCTGCGCAAGCACGAGCTTGGCGCCCTTGGTGGGTGATCCTGATGTTCCCGTAGGCGTGCCGTTGGGAGTATCGTTGGGCGTGGAAGGAGAGTCGTAGTCTTCTGATGCCGAAGATTTGCTGATCGATGAAGTCGACAGCTTGCTGTTGGAGCGAATCCGAGTTGTGCCATTGCCGTGTACTGTGGTCCCGCCGTAGCTTGTGTCACTTCCCTGGGTGCTGTTGCGCTTGAGCGGTGACTGCGCTGGTGGCGTCTCGATACCAAGAGCAGCGGCGAGCTTGGAATCGGCCTTCAAGCGGTCTACCATGGCCTTGAGCAGCATAAATTCTCCTTGGGGGTCAATCTCATCCAGCTGCGCCCAGGCAGACGCGACTCGACCCATCGCCTCCCGCTGGTGAGACGAGCCAGTGTCCGCGTAGGCTTCCTGGAACACCCCATCAAGGACCTTGCTGTATGCTCGGCGTCCGTAAAGTGCGTCCTTTGTGACAGGCATTGGTGGATACTCTGGCTCCGGCGGCTCGTTCTCGTCGTTCACATCGTTCACATCAAACACGAGATCGGCGTTCGGGGGCGATGGGCGAAATGTCGCTGCAGACGGGTTGGGATGGAACGAGTTGTTCTGGTTGAGGGGTGGGTTCGATCGAAGCGCTTGACGACGCTCTCCACTAGATATGCGCTTGAAGCGTTGCACAGTCGAGGGCGAGTTGCCGAACGTCAGATCCACACCGAGAGGCTGCTTGGGCGCACCGCTAACACGACGAGCAGTAGGTGTGTTGCCAGAAGATACGCGGAATGCGGTTCCAGAAGACGATGTGCGAGACGAGTTGCGAGTACGCTCTGGAACAGGTGAATCTGTGGCGACACCCAATGGCGCATCATCAAGGTTCATGTGTTGCATGAGAGACGCGGGAGTCTCTTCATCGCCCGAAGGAATACGAGCAAGCTTGCGCCGCCTGGCTGTCTGGCGCGGCGCAGCAGCAACAGTGCCAGCCTTGACTGTGTCGAAAGTCCAGTCGTCTGTCTCGAGCTTGGGAGAGAGGTCCTTCCTGTGGTGGGTTAGATGATTCTCTTTTGCTTTGTGGCATTTCACTTACATGGTCTCCTCGTAGTACTTCGGGTGTGACACGTTGTCCTTCTCTTTCTTAGCATCGAACATCTGCTTGCGCTCAATCAGCTCGCGCAGGGCTTCGACCTTGCCGGCCCGGCGGATGAACTTGTGTTCCAACAGCTCCTTCGCCGTCGCGCGTCGATCTGGGTCCTTGATCAAGCATTGGGCAATGAAGTCCTTGAACTCTTTGCTGAATTGGTCGCCTTCGAGCCGTGGGGCCGGGTTCTTGGGGATCGTGAAGAGCACTTTCATGGGGTGCGAGCCAGCATGTGGTGGTGCGCCTTCGGCCAATTCCATGGCGGTGATGCCCAACGACCAAATGTCGGCCCTGAAGTCATAGCCCGCCTCCTGAATGACCTCCGGTGCCATCCAAAAAGGGGTTCCCACAAATGTCATGCGCTGCGACTTCATGTTCGTCAACTGCGCTGCGACACCGAAATCGGCAAGTTTCACCTTGCCCTTGTCGGTCAATAACACGTTCGCAGCTTTGATGTCTCGATGGATCTTGCCGGTCGAGTGCAGGTACTCCAGGCCAAGCAGAAGCTCACGGCACATAATCGCGATGTGTGCCTCGCTCATCGGTCCTGGCGCAAGCAAGTCGGCAGCTGAGCCACCCCCAAGGAACTCCATAACGATCCATAGCTTGACGCCCTTGACGAAGCTGGTCTTATATTCGGTGATGTGTGGGCTGTGGCAGGTACTCAACAGGGCGATCTCGGCTTGGATGTCGGCAAGCTCTTCATTGCTGTCTTCAAGATCGATCTAGGCATATGAGCATGAGAGCTGAAGTATGGGTTGCACAAGCACGTACATGCTTGATAGCCACCGTTTCGCCGGTACTGCGCTCAATAGCTTTGTACACTTTTCCAAAGGACCCGCCTGCACCTGTCAGCCTGAAAGCAAGATAGTGGATTTCTGAAACACGTACTGCCCAACTCCTCCATAACCTGGTAGTTCTCCGCCATTTTGGGAGATGTGTGAGCTATTGTTGTATACAACAATGCAGGCGCTCGGGGTATCAGTCAGTGGTAGAATCCAGGTTGAGGGCGGTGGACGGCGGCAGTCCTCGGAAGAGTGCGTTCGGATAGAAATAGGATGTTGGTGGTGTAGCTGAACGACAGCCGGAGTGGAGACTGTAGTATATTCATCGCGAGGTCGCGTTGGACCCTGCGCCTTGTGCCACGCGGTTGCCGGGCAACCTTCAATCGTACACAAACAGCTTGCGTTAACGCCCGCCCCACCGCGCACGATCGCCGGCGCACGCGCACACAAGTGCACAGAACGATCTTGAGGACGAAGAAGGAGATGGGTGTCCATGTCGCAGAGATTTTCTGCGCAGACTCAAGTTGGCGCTTGCCGCCTCCCATGTTGTGGCTCGGTCAACAAACCAGCCTCGAGCTCTGTACCTGCGTCAGTACCATTCCTGTACAAGGCTTGAGCGGTTACCCTGCATAAATCGTCTTGCATACGGACCTGTCAGCTGTTCGGACGGGCTGCTGTCGCTGTGCCCATTGGTGCTTTTGCGGGGAGCCCGGGCTGCTACGCCCATCTGGCCGAGGTCAAGTGATGGCTGCCCAGGGCACGAGAATAGGCGACCGCTCAGGCCATGACGCCTCATAGCAACAGAGCAAGCGAGGCTTAGGGAGGCGTCTCCTCAGGCTACCGGAAAACCGACTCGTCGTGCCTGACCCGAGATCCATGTTTCATGCGGTGCTGGAAACGGCCGCGAGCCGCGTTGATCCTTGGGGCGAGCAGCAGATTTCATCATCCAGCTGCCAAATATCAGCTAGCCCGGGCCATTTGGGCTCGTGCTGGCAAATGGACTTGGGACGGATACACGATTGATGCTGCCCCTCCGCGCCCCGCTGTGACTCTCAAGATGAGTTTCAGGTTTGGATGGTTGGGGTGCTCCAGCGAGGTCGGCGGCGGTGAAGGGAGCGTCAAGAATCGCCCTCACCGTCGACTTCAACTCTCACCAGATGACCCGTCAGCTCAGCACGCGTACCCGCGCCCATCGCGATTGCGCTAGCCCCGCAAGCCAGTCCATGGTCACAGGGAGTCGGGTTCGAAGTGGATTGTTTACCGTGGCGGGCTAAGCACTGCCAGGTACGACAATGAAAAGCGACGGACCGCTGCTGTGCGACCGTCTCCATAATCTGCATCGACCCCTCTCTCACCTCTGCTCTCGAGACATGCACGCTCCAAAGAGTCTGGAATGGGTTCCTGCACTGCCAGTCCAACTCTGCTGAAGACGTGGTTCTCGTATCTGCTCTCGTCCGCTAGAGGTTGCTTACGTTTATTCGCGCTATCGTCTGCCTTTCTCACACTCTACCTTGAACTGAGCTCCAGCAATCCTACCACGACTGCACTAATCCTGCTGCGGCTCTCGCGACGCCTGAGGCTCTTGACTTCTGTCTGCACGCTCACCAAGGACGAGGAGCATGATATGACCTCGAGTGCCAGCATCCAAGGTGCAAAGGCCCTTGACCGCCCAGAGCGCACTATTACGCGGAAGCGTTCGACGTCCCTGCCACGCCTGCAAGAAAACGCATCAGGGGCCGGCCAACATCCTCCTCAACCAGACGCCGGCGACTCTGATTCCTCTTCCTCTTCGACCACCCTCTCCCACCCTTCGCCCTCTCCCTCCATGCCTTCTCACGCTCGTTCCAAGACGACGTCGCACGCCGATATCGTCAGACAAGGCAAGCGCTTGTCGCTGCAGTTTCCCATTCAACCTACTGCTGGCAGTAGTTCGCCCGTCTTCTCTCCGCGCTCACGGCCCCAGTCCTGGATTGCAGCGCCGTCGCCACTACTCTCGCCCGAGCCCCAACCGTCGTCACCCGAGACCAACATTCTCGCCGTTCTTGCTGCGCAAGAGCGATACGTCCTTGAGCTCAAGGAAGAGCTCGGCAAAGCCGAGGAAGACCTCAAGACACTAAAGAAGCACTACGCGCTGCATGAAGCAAACAAACGACGCAATGATGTTCGCAAGGTCGCCCAATTGCAGCCATTGAACACGACCCTCGCCAACATCGACGCCGCGCAAGACGATGAGGATGGCGGCAACTTGTGGATGCAGCGCGAGATGGAGCGCAGGAAGGCATTGCTGAGCAACACCAAGTCTTCCCAGAGAAAGGTCTTTAGCGGATCACGCCATCTGCGCACCCTCTCCCTGCTGTCGCCCGACAGAGCATATGCGCCATCCTTTCCCCAATCAGCCAGAGCTTACGACGACGACTCTACCAGCACGCGACCATCAATGTCTATTCGATCGTCCACTTCTTCTGACGTCTCGAGGCAGCTCATCGATGTGACGAGCAGCGATCGCAACGACCTCAACGGGCTGTCCAACATGCAGCGCGACAACCTGCTGCGCACTGGCAAGCAGCTGGCAAGCGACTTCAGCAACGGATTGTTTACCTTTATTGAGGATATCAGACAGGCCACCGTGGGCGACGAAGCTGTCAACGGGGCGGCAGAGCCGTCTGGACCCTCACAGAGCAGGGATGGGTCGGCTAAAGTGATCCGAAACACGTCCGCAAGCAGACCATCCCTGAACCGGTCAGCAAGCTCCAGGAAGTCGGTGCAGAAGAAACAGTCGATCGGAGAGGACTTTTGGTCAGAACATGGTCTGAGTGAGCCCAAGACCACCTCCGTGAACAAGAAGACTCATGCACCCAAGGCCTCACGCACCCCCGAAAGGCAGACGGCCAGGAACAGCGACAGCTTCGACGAAGAGTGGGATAACTGGGACAGCCCTGGCACCTCGTACGTTGCGAAGACAACGGACACCCACAACGACTCGGACGAGTCAGACGCCGTCGACCCCCAAGCCACCATCAAGCAGCACCCTCGCCGTCACGACTCGAAGAACTCGTCGCTGGCTACCATCAGCTCTGCCAGCATGCCTGAGACCAGTGCGTCACGCGACTCAAAGCGCAACTCGATTCCCTGGCCCGACCTAGTCAATCTCTCGCCGTCGAACTTGAAGCGCACAGCTTCGCACTTGATGAAGGAGTGGGAGAAGCAGCTCACGCCGCCACCGGAGTCACGGCTCTCCAGCCACACTCAGGGCGACTACATCGGCCGCTCGGGGCCGGGCAGCCTTATCTAATGACGAACGATCTGTACAGACGACTTACTTATTGACGACGCTACGCATCTAGACCACAATGTCTAAACGAATGTCTATTCATTTACCATTCAGACTTATAGGGAGATTTTGGCATGGCGGCTTGTGGGCAGCACTTGACGGAGCATGGCGAAACAGGCGTTTGTGGTTGCCGCGGGCATGTACCTAGCATGAAGGTGTTACATTCTATAGAAGCATAGCATAAGACTTCGAAATACACCATGTACTATACAACATTTGCACGGCACTCCACATCGCCAGACTCGGTAATGAAAAGCTTTGACGTATTTGCGTGGAAGAGAGTCGAGTGCTGAGCGCAAGGCTGACGAGCGGTAAGCCGCACGGGCCAACCACCTCCGTCTTCTCCGCAAAAGTTGTTGCCGCGCAGCGACAACATCCCATCTCCAACCTTGCCTTCCTCCCTCTCCACCTCCTATTCCGTTCGATCGCCTCAGCCTCCACATCGCGATGGCGTTCCCGCAAAATCCCAACGGCATGATGGCCGGCATGAACCCAACCGCCGGCATGTCCGAGCAGGAAGTGCAGATGACAAAGATGGTGCGCCGTCCCGCACCACAATTGCCAGGCCACCATACTGACAGACAGACTAGATCCAAGCCTCGATGGAATCCTGCATCGGCAAAACCGTCATGGCAGGCGTCATGGGCGGCGGCCTAGGCGCCATGTTCGGTCTCTTCATGGCCTCGATGCGCTACGACACGCCCATGGGCCAGCCCTTACCAACCGCTGCTACATCCCCCGTTGCGGCCGGCGCAGCATCAACGCCCGCATCCACATCTACAGCGCCGTCGGCGTCCTCGGCCACCGCGCCCAAGTCGGCCGGCACCCCCATCACCAACGCCGTGCGCGCCGCCGCCACAAGCGCCACAGCAAGCACGCACACGCTGCCCTCGTCGGCCGCGACGTCCGCCCTCTCCGCTTCCTCTGCCACGGCTTCTGCCACCGCAACAGCACCCTCGGTCCTCTCCCCCGCCGCCCCGCAAATTTCCGACCTCCCGCTGAAGCAGCAGCTCAAGCACGGCCTGCGGGACATGTACCGCTCCTCCGTCTCCTCCGGGAAAAACTTTGCCAAGGTCGGCGCGATATTCAGCGGGACCGAGTGCGCGATCGAGGGCCTGCGCGCGAAGAACGACTTGTACAATGGAGTGGCTGGAGGGTGCATCACGGGGGGTGTGTTGGCGCGGAATGCAGGACCGCAGGCAGTGGCGGTGGGGTGTGTGGGGTTTGCGGCGTTCAGCGCGGCGATTGACGCATACATGGTGAGTTGACTCCTGTTTCCTGGGGATGCTGTGGTCCAATCAGAAGGGGGGTTGAGCGCGTCTTTGCTGACACAGCTGCGAACAGAGGATGCCGGAGGACGAGCGCAGTAAACCAATTGCCTAGACGCGGACACCCGCGACCACGAACACGCACACACGCACAGCACCACTTCACCACACGATTCGATCGAGCACCAGGATGGAGGCTCCGATGTACAAAGCTCGGAGGAACTTGTAATAGTACTTATTGTATACCACACGCCCCTCACACGGGGGCAGCACGCACAGCATCGGGCGGCGTTCGGATCTCACCACGTTGACGCCAGAAACGCATTTTTGACAGGGCAGAGTAGAGATAATGTCATGGCTAGTGAACACTCGCTTCACATCACGTACAACATGTCTTGGTTTGAACAGCTGACCTGTAAGGCGAGGCGAGGCGAGGCGAGAAGTGATGTGTTTATACTTGTACTTGAGGAAAGCGAGACCACGTGAGCGATATGGGTATGAAAACAGAACAATCTGAGCACGCGAACCGAGACAGCATTCCAACACGGCCGGTCCGAGTGGCCACGTGGGTGAAGCGTAATGCGCGGGAGATGATCAAGGAGCGTCCAAGCAACGTAGACATGTATCGAGCAGGTAGGGAAACGTATATTCAGCAGTCGGAACAGCGCGGCGGTGAGCCAAATGCGGAGGTCATGGGTAAGACGGGAAGCGGGACCTTGGCAGGTACGGACCCAAGGGCGTAGGGCGTAGGGCGTAGGGCTATAGGGCTGACGAGGTCTAGCTAATCAAGCGTAGGACCTCAGCCGTAGTACCTCTGGCCGTTGCCTTCCTCAGCATGTCTCAGGTCTGCGGCAGAAGAGCCCCCCGAGAACGTGTAGACAGTGACGACGACGCCTCGCTTGTGAATCCCTGGTCTTCATGTAAGTCTTGTGACAGCTGTGTCGGTGCAGGGAAAAGATACGTACATCCGTTCTGCATGGTAAACTGCTGCCATGCGCCGTTGTGCATCATGGCGGGGAGGTAGGTCCGGAGATGGTCTGGTGGCATAGAGAAGGCGATAAGGGCCAAGAAAATGGGGAGCTCTCCTTTCAAACCCCCATATTGTTGCACTGCAGTCAAGGACCCGTGGTACGTATTCGGCAGTAGCATCCTAGTCCAGACCTGGTCTTCCCTATGGCAGCACAGAGTCGGTGAACCCATTACGTTGGTCAGGTACGACGACCAGTTATCGTGGCTGTGATGCTCAAATGCCAGAGGGTGGTATGCTTGGCCATCGCTGGGATCAGTGGCGTTCCCACGCATGACTCGGAAGCCGTGCCCGCCGCAGAAGAACACGGAGTATGTCTTCCATACTTGCGCTTCCTGTGGCGGAGTGCTCCCCGGTAGAGGCCAAATTCGATTTCCGTTGCACATCCACCAGGTCCCGGTCACCCCTTCCGTGACAGGCTGATTGTATCCACGAACGTACGAGGGCATCCAATGTCCGTTGACATCCACAGTTTCGTCGACATTTGGGTGCTCGCGTACCTCGTTGATCTGGAAGATGAAGGCTGGCTACGTAATCGCTGTTTCAGTAACGACGAAGACGACGGAGAATCGCGTACTCGCTCACCATTGTTAAGGCGTACTTGACTATTTCAGTCAGTCGGGGCGATCAATCTGGTTCTAAGGCTCGAATTTTCCGCGAGTTACAGACAATTCACACCAATGCGTGCCTCGATACCACAATCTCGCCCATGTTTTATCCTGTGTACTACGATGCGGCTCTGCTGAAGACAACCGCAAATGGGAAGCATGCATGTCTTAGTGTCAGCCGACCGCGTTTGTCACCATATTGCTGTGAGAACGTGCAAGGAAGGGCCAGCTTCCGATAAGCCAGAGCAATGCCCCGAAATGTCATGGCGGACAGTGGTGATGCATCGGCTGCAGAACCTAACCGACTGGACCAGCAGCAGGCCTGCCTTACCCCGCCAGCTACAGCATATGGTAGTGCGCGTGCCGCCGACCCGTTAATGGCCGGTGGTACGAAGGGTCGCAGGTCGGTCGATCAACGAGGCGTTTTGGAGTGGACGAAGAGTTCGTGCTTTTGGACGGAATCTCTGTAGTACCGCTTCGCACAGTCGTTCGACCGCTACTTGAAGACTTGAAGTGACTGTGAAGCACATGCTGCTGGCACATACGTTAGCCATGTCAGCAGTGCATCGAGCAGCCGAGGATCTTGCTGGAGGTAACGCATCGACCCATGCTGTTGTGGTGCATAGACTAAGCCAACCATAAAAGCGGCAGAGCCAGCCGGGACAGGATAGGGTGGAGACCGGCGTCAGTGGAGCGCCAGTATCATGCCCTTTGTGGACAGAGCACTGGGACAGGCGGCCGCAGTGGTCCGCGAAGGATGGACCACACATGCACTCCTGCAGGCCGTAGTTCGTTTCCAGTAAATGGTCGACTGCAATTCTCACATGCTGCGTGGCCTGTCTTCCGCGAAATACCCGCCGAACGTGCTGCTTTGTCATGCGGAGACGCCCAACAAGGACCCTGTTGGAAGGATGAAGGAGACCGTCGGCGAAGTGTCTCCGAGTCTGGCTGTCAGCTCTGGTGTGTTCAGATCCCACATCCTGGAGGTCCCCAGAGGACTAGCGGGCGGACGTATGCGACCACAATGAGAATTGCGGCTCTGCTTTCTGGCAAGAGGGGTTACAAGCGGACCGCTACGTTAATCCAACAGAAGCGGCTGTCGGCGCGCGCGCTAACCGCGGCGATCGAATCCCATGAGTCGATAAACGTTGAACCGGACCAAACGAACATTTGAGTACATCGAGAGAGTCATTGCTTGACTGTGTAACGTAGCCAGGTCTCGAATTCGAGCACCGTGGGACTGTGAGGCTTAAGTAGGAGACCGCATGCCAGGATGCAACCACGCTAAAGGCGCTTTGTCAAGGGAATGGCGTTACGAAGGACTCTCTCCTGCAGGCTTGCCTCTTTTTGCCTTTTTATACTTCCCCTCGTGCTCCTGGAAAGCCCTCCTGAGCTCACATTGGCGAAGGGAGCCTCGCGAGACTAACATCAATCCCGTTAAAGGTAGGAGGTCGGGTGCAGCGGCTGTTGACCCATTGTCCCAACTCAGCAGTAGCTTGACTGATCTGTAGCCGCCTGCATGGTCCTGTCCATCGCTCACCGGAAGCAGGCCTTCGCCTACGACCTCGCCCATATAAACCCTATCGCCGGCCGCGGCGAACTCGAGTTGACCCTCACCGGTCGACGGAGCCCGAGATACCACATCATCATCCCAGGTCATGCGTACGCTCATGAGCCACACCCGCCAATGCAGCGAGCGCCAGCAGACTGGCCCGTAGTCATCAACCACCGAGTGAAAGCGTGACTAGGGCTTCCGATAGTGGTCGGTGCCCTCCCAAGCCAAAATAGTCAGAACGCCGCGCACCGAATGGGATGGAGCTGTCTTCAATTGTGGTCCAGCACTCGAGTCCATAGCACGCGGACGCAGCTCAGGCGCATACTGCGCAGTAGCTATTGAATGCGATGCACAGCAGTAGGGAGTTTTCAGATGTCCAACTCGCTTATCGAATCAGGATTACGTACGCACCAGGCCGGCTGGAGAGTCTGGGATCGGGACAAGTTCTTACTCAAAGAGATGCCATGCTCAACCCCTTTCTAAAGAGCACCAATCAATAGTGTGAGCCAGTCGCATGGCAGGTCCAAGGCTTGGGCTCACGTACACACATGATCAAGGGTGTGATGAAGCGCAGAACTGGGCCCAGTAGTGACCAGGCATAGGTGAAAGACCGACAAGCGCTTCACACATCGTCCACGAGTCGGCTCCCGCACACTCATCGCACACACGGAAGGGTACGAGCATCTCCAGCTACCGATCGACGTCTCGGTGGCCAGAGAGGTCTACACCAAACCCTGGATGGAAGAGCAGATGGCCAGCGAAGAGGAGTGGTCCGTCTAGCACTTGTCCGAATGATGGCATGTCGACGTGACATCATTGCTATCGCTCTTTGGTGCGAGCAGCGTATCGCTAAGCTGCCTCATGACGAAGGGGCTTGCTGGTGGACCCGACAGTCTGGAGACTTTGGATAGGTACTCGAAAACTGTCGCGATGCGAGGATGGGATCCTTAGTGGCCACCAATAGTCTCCAGCCTGAGGATATTGGTGGGTACTTGGCACAACGGTACCTGTGGAGACATGCAACAGTTTGTTGCATGCCAACAAACGTGTCAAGACAGACTGTCGATATCGTTCACCATCAGCAAGCAGTGTGAAGCACAGCTCGGTTTCCCCTATCTGCCGAACGCGGTTAATACATCCATTGCCGCGCTTGGTACTATGTACAGTGGGCGTTGTACATCAAATCGGCTCGGACAAGCTCCGTGGTCCGCGGACACAGAGTAATCACATCACATGGAGTGACCAGGGTTTCTGCCCAGCGTTAGCCATTGTCGCGATTAGCAAGGCTTGCTCTCCTTGCTCGATGGCGAGTCATGCAGCTAAGTGTGGCGTGAATGAAGTCATACAGCCTTGCGGTACCGCATCGGAAAATGGGCTGGCATACATGGGTTCCTGGATGTTGAAAATGACTTGCGGGAACTAGAATCGCGGAAGGACCACTTGCGTGTCGCTGCTCACTCAAAGCTCGTTCATGGGAAGCGCTAGGCCATATTGGTTAGCGCATTCTCATCGGTACACCCCGCGCCACCTTTATGAAATTTCGCGAGGTGAAAAACCAATTCTGTGCAACGACAAACTCATAAAATATCGCGTGTGGGCAAAGATTCGCCAAGGTACATCGTTACCAAGCTGTCGCTATTTCCTGTCGTCGAAATGGCTGTCGAACCAACCCAAAAGCCTATCCACTCGCTGATCCTAGATACCGGCCCATTGATCAAGAACGTTGTCTCAATCTCAACAATCATCAACTCTGCTGAGGAGCTCTACACTACCCCGGCTATCATTTCTGAGATTCGCGATGAAGCGACCCGGATGCGTGTGCAGACCACGCTGATGCCGTTTTTGAAAGTCCGCAACCCTAGCCCGGCAAGCTATGATGCAGTCATCGCCTTCAGTAAAAAGACTGGCGACCATGCCGTGCTCAGTAGGCAGGATCTGGGTGTCTTGGCGCTGGCGTACGAAATTCACTGCGAGAGGAATGGTGGAGACTGGGGTTTGAGGTCGGTGCCGAAGGGCCCGATTAAGCTGAGGCCTGAAGAGGAAGAGGCGGCGCGCAAGGAGAAGGAAGCGAAAGACGCTGCCAAGGCAGCTCAAGAGCAAGTAGCCGCGGAGAACGGCCAAGCTGAAGAAGATGATGAGTGGTCGACTGTCACAAAGAAGTCTTCAAAGAAGTCAAAAGGTCAAAACAAGAAGAACAAAAAGCCGGAGCAGCCAGTAGCCGAGGCCGAGACTGAGATGATCCTCGAGCAGCCAGCGACTGAGGCCGAGCCCCAGCAAAAGTCTGATGAGCCTGTGGCGCAAGCGTCTTTGCCCACAGAGGAGAAGCCTGTTGAGGTTGAAAGCACCTCAGAGTCTGCGCAGCAAGCTGCACCGGCCACCGAGTCTCTCGAGAAGGGCTTGTCTTCTCTCGACATCTCCTCGACCCAGGAGCCACAGCAGCAACCCACGCCTCCTGCATCTGACGACGAGGATGACGACGATGGCGAATGGATCACCGAGACCAACCTTCCCGAACACCAAGTCAAAGACTCCACCCTACAGGCCAACGTTCGTACCCAGGGCCCCACGCAAATGGACGTAGCCACCATGACGATTGATTTCGCTATGCAGAACGTGCTGCTGCAGATGAATCTCAAACTGATCACAACCAACATGCAGCGCATCAAGAAGCTCTCCTCTAAGGTCCTGCGCTGCCACGCCTGCTTCCAGATCGTCAAGGACATGAGCAAGCAGTTCTGCCCCCGCTGTGGAGGCGCAACCCTCGCGCGCGTCTCGTGCAGCACAAACGCGAAGGGCGAGTTCCACATCCACTTGGCCAAGAACTATACCTACAACAAGCGCGGCGACAAGTTCAGCATCCCCAAGCCTATTGCGGGCACTGCCAACACAAAGTGGAGCGGCATTGGTGGCGGCAAGGGCGGATGGGGACGAGATCTCATTCTCACGGAGGATCAGAAGGAGTATACCAGGCAGTTGGTAAAGGATAAAAGAGAGAAGGCTAGCGATTTGATGGATCAGGACTATCTGCCCGGCATTCTGACTGGTGATCGTGGACGAGCTGGTGGGAGGGTCAAGGTCGGCGCTGGGAAGAACGTCAATGCTAAACGGGCACGTTGAGGGTTCTGACAGTTACACCAAGGCCACGTAGGAGTCAGTGGTAACTCGATCACAATTTCAAAATACCATTTGTTTATCCACGATACAACCTTTGAGCTTCGACGTCCACTCTAAATCAAAGAACATAACCTATGCTCTCATTGAACTGTAGTTGCTAATTACACAACTGAGCGTGACATACCCTTAGCGCTCTTTTTGCATCGCCGTGCAATGAAATCCCGCGAATCACGAACGACGCACACAAAGTTCCTCACGCACTCATCCCTAACCTTACCCCCTTCTCCCCTTTCGGAACCCTACATCGTGTCTTCCCATGCCGGCGTTTCCCAGCCTCCAGTTTCATCCCGATCCCAATCCCAATCCCAATCCCAATCCCGTTCTCCATCTGTTTCCCGACAATGTCGAACCAAAACTTAGACCAAACCCCCAACCGCAGCATCATACTGCCTTCGTTCCAACACACACTGCATACTCAGAGAACCACGCCAGGGAAACTAAGCAAGCAGCCAACGTAAAGTGCGTACAACGAAGCCACCATCCGTTTTTTTGGCGATTCGATCACACTGCGATAGAGTATAAGATGGATTCAGCGCCGCGCACAAGACGTGAGGCGTAGGACAGAAGATAGGAGAACAAGGAAGCGTGTGGACAGCATGGTATAGCATAGGATACGAGACTGATTCAAGCAGTGCAATGCTACGGATGGAAGAGCATCTCCGCTCGACGCCGGGCGGTGACCACGACCGAAAAAAAACGGGCAAGAGCTGGACCAGAACGTGTGGCGTGCAGCGGTGCTCGGTCTGCACATGCTGCCGTTTGCCATGGCCGGTTTGTGGGTACAGCGGTGTGCGCTGTCTTGGGCTTTCACTTCGCGCCTGCTCAACTTCCCGCCTTTTAAACTCCGCTCCCTGCTGGTGTGCTGTGCTGCTGCCTCGCCTGTTGCGTCCGAGCCGCTGGAAAACGTCCTTCTACTCCTGGACATCCCGGCACGCGACCGCATTCCGTCGCGTCCAAGGTGACATTGAAGACGTGCCGCTCGCGACTCGTGCGCTGCGGGATTGGACGCCGCGGATGGATGTTGAAGCGCCTGGGGCCCCTTCGCCGCGCATGTGCGAGGGGGACCGTCAGCTGGGGGGTCAGGACCCGGAACCGGGGCAGAACGACAACAGCGGCATCATGGCTTCGATGGACGGGGGCGAAGAGTCCGCTGCTCATCGTCCCACTGCTGCTGTAGCTGCTGTAGCGGAGTCTCCTACCACATCCCCACCACCCACCATAACGTCGGACATCACGACCAAACCCTTCAGTTGTGACACACCTCTTGCTCTCACCACCACACATCCCAACCCATTCACCGCCATCCCCAGCTGGCGCGCCCTCGGCTTCTCGGACCCAAAGGCCGCCGCCCCGCTGCGAGACATTGCCCGCATGGCCTCGACCCATGTCCCCGCCGAGGTCACCACTGGTACGACGACAGACGGCGCAGACACCCCCAGGCCGCGAAGAGCACATCCTTCCGGCGCGAAGAGCGGGGAAAAGCACAGCTGCATGCGCGGCTTGAGCGAGCCGTGGACGGGCAGCTCGCCGTCCATAGCCAGCCATACAGGTGTCTCACGACCCTTCCCGCTTCCACAGGCCGTGGAGCCGGAGCAGAGTATCTTCCGACCCTCTGTCGGGGCAAGACAGCGGGAGGTGTATTTGCTTGGCTTTGTGGAAGGAGGGGTGGCGGGCTTTTCTGCTGGGGAGATTAGGGGAGAAGAGGGATGCAGACGAGGACGTGGAGGGCGTAGGGGAGGTCGAGAGGGAGTGCGGGGGCGCGGACGCAGACGTCGACCGGGGTGAGGTGAGCGAAGGAAGAAAAGTTGTTGTTGGGATGAACTGAAAAAGAAACGCAGATTCGACTTGTTGGAGGCGAAAGTGACATGGACTTTTTCAAAAGGGGAATGATGGGTTAGGGTGGGAAACCGTGAAACTCCAAAGGGTAGGGATGGTTGTCGTGGAACTAGAGTCTAAGAGAGAGAGAGAGAGAGAGAGAGAGACGGACCAGGATGGAGAGGAAATGTTGGAGAGATGTGTTGGGTAGTAAGTTAGGTGTAGTCGACGTTTGATTAGCATTACCACTACCTCCTCTTTCTTCAACCCCTTTCTCAGCCTGAACTCACAACGGCTCGTTCCCGAAGCGCTCGGCATACATCCCCAGCGCCTTGATGGGGAAAATGAACTTGTAGTTCGGGTACGAGATCATACTTGTTTCTGTTAGCACAACTCCTCCCACACAGCCTCACACCGAAAGGGAAAAATACTCACCAGCTCTTGTTGAACACGCCCTCAATCGCCTCCTGCTTCCACTCGCCATTCGCCTGCTGCCTGCCGACGATCATCTTCAACGCACGCCGCAGAGGCTCCTTGTCCGGGAATCCGCCTTCCAGCATCGCAATCACCACCCACGCCGTCTGCACGACCTGGCTCTGTTCGTGCGCACAGTACTCGCCCGTCTCGCAGGACTTGTAGGTCTCGCCCCAGCCGCCGTCGGCCATCTGGCGGTCGAGGAAGAACTGGCATGCGCGGCGGACACGCTCGGAGTTTGCATATGTTTCGCCGACGGACTTGAGCGACTCAAGCGCGAACATGGCGGCATACGTGAAGCAGATGCCCCACGCGCCGTACCAGGAGCCGTCGGGACGCTGGGCCGAGCGGATGTAGTCTACAGCGCGGTTGCGGAAGGCGACAATCTCAGAGGCGCGGTACGAGGGGTAGTGTTGTTGAAACATTTGCAGGGCGGTAACGGTGGCGGTTGTGCACTCGACATAGTCGTACTCGATCATGATTCGGCCAAAAACTTCGGCAGCGTTGAGGTGTTCGAGGAGTTCGGAGCCGCGGGTGGGTTCGTAGGATGCGCAGCCGCCGGAGGCGTTCTGCATAGTCAAGAGGACATCGATGGCATCTTTCAGTCTGCGCTCTTCGAGGAGGGTCGGGTAGTCGTGTTTGTTTTGCAGGAGAAGTACGGCTTTGAGTCCTTCAGATGTGCAGTCGCTGACGGTGTATCCCTGCTTGCGCGTGCTGAAGCCCCAAGCACCCTTGCGTTGCTGGCGGTAGCATGCTTGCTGGTCGTCGACTTCCGCCAACATCTGCTGGTCCTCAAGGAACTCCAGAGCTTTGGTGAACATGGGGCGGTACTTTTTCTGTGAGAGAAAGCCGCAGGAGTCAGCAGCGAGGACAGTAAAGGCGGTATCCCAAGTCTGCACCCCGTTGGTGCCGTTCATCAGCATGCCCTCATCCTTCATCCAGAGAAATTCGGGGAGAGTCTTTAGGTGCTCTTGGAAGGCGTACCCCTCCGGCCCTTGTTCGATGTATGACACCAGCGTGTTCATGGGACCATTGACAGGACCAAGATTGGAAAAGTCCGTGTTCTTGTCCTCTGCCTGAACCAGCCACCACACGTGCCTTTCAGCGCGCTCCTTCATCCACAACGGCCTCAGGTACGGGTTCCAGAGAACAGCCAGAAACCAGAAGATCAGCTTCAGGATCCAGGTCTTGGGGTGGTAGTCGTCCATGGGCGAGATGTCGTTCCGGTGCGCGCTGAAGGTGATGGTGTCGAAAGGCTGCGTCAGCAACTCGGCGCGCAGCTGTCGTGTCAGGTCGTTCAGCGGATACGACCACCTCTTGGAGTAGACATACGACATGGGCAGAAACACCTGTCGCATGTGGATCCACCAGCGCCACGGGGCAATAGGCACCCAGTCTGGCAGCAGCCACAGCTCCGGGGGCACAGGGTTCACAATATCCCACTCGAGGACACCCAGCACGCTCAGCCAGAACTTGGCCCAGTGCGGGCCCTTGAGCGCACCGCCCAGCTTCCACAGCGTGCTGCGCGCCTTCTGCATGCGTGGGTCCTCTGCGTCGACACCAAGGATCCGCAGCACCGTGTAGTTCATGGCGGTGCCGAACACGCTGCTGTCGCCCTCGATGTGCAGGCCCCAGCCGCCGTCCTGGGGATGCGCGCGCGCGAAGAGGTAGTTCTTGATCTCAATGGCGCGCTCGGCGTGGATCGGCGTCTCGGTGACATACCAGGTGATGACGAGGCCAGGGAGGAGGAACATGGGGCCGCCATACTCGCAGGCCCAGTTGCCGGGGGGGAGTTGGAGCTGCGAGAAGAAGGAAAGACCGTTTTCAGCGGCTTCGAGGGGTGTTTCTGCAGTGGCGAGTTTGGGGAGGCCCTGTAGCAATGCGGTCAGCGGCCGTCTCTCCAGCCAGACTTGGTATTGCTACGGTGCTTGTACATACTGTTTCCATGCCCAAAAAGTACCTGTCTGCTGCACTCTGCGGCCACGCCTGCACTTCCTCTTCTGTCTGGAGGTAATGCCACGTCTGGCACCCCCTATCGTCCCTCAGCCTCCACCTCGAATAGTCCGTCTTCTGGTCCCCCTTTGCATTGCTCCCAACACCGATCGGGACCTGCGCATTGCCATTCAGCCCCCGTTTCGCCACGCCGTTGGTGGTGCCGTTGGCCGAGCCATTGGTCGCATGTGGCATGTCTGCCGGAAATTCGTGGGTATCGTGGGTATCGTGGCAGTCCTAAACAATCATTGCGGGTTGCGTGGGCGAGTGCTCGACATTTAGGTGAACTGGGGACGGACTCCTTGGCAGGGACGAACGCGCAGGCGCAGGCGCGTTCGGCGGCGACGAATCACGCGGCGGGCTCGGACATTGCACAGCAACACTCTTTTCGTGCAGGACACTGCTGGGAGCAAGGCTCGGAGGTCTTGGAAGGCACGGTGTGACAAAGAGCGCAGAAGTAGGCACAAAGTATCAAGGACTCGGTTTTGGCGTGACAGGAGCAAATAGTTTTCCCTTGTCCCATCTGCGCACAACACGCCCTGGCAACCCCCCCCCCCTCCCCAAACAAAGAAACCGAGACGCACGGCAGACTCGACTCAGAAACCCCTTTAGACTTGCCCGTTCCTGACTCACCCCTCTAATCCTGTCCCTCAGACCTCCCTTCAAGGCAGAAGCTCGGCATCCTTGGGCTGCGCCAATTCGGCTGATCGACAAATAGAGCCTCTGCGTCGGCTGACTTCACCCGGGCAGCGTTTTCCCACACAGCCACTGTGCACCGCACCGCACCGCACATACCCACCTCGTCACACCGAGGAAGAAAAAACTGGGCCCCGATTCGACTGGATCAGTGTCGACTCGACTTGACTGCTGTGGAGAACGTGGGCGCGCTGAGCTCCGAGGACCGAGCGACGCCGGCGCGCCTGAACGAAAATGGTGAGGTCAGGCCAAGTCATGGTCACGGCCGTGGTCATGGTTAAGGAGCTGGCGTGATGGGAATCGCGATCGCGAAGCCAGATAGCGGTTACAAAAGCGCATGTGTCTCAATCCGGGATGTGGGTGCCGTGATACGAGTCGTGCCGCTTCCGGGGCATAGTGTGCACACGGAATAGGCATGTGTGCGCCGAATGAGGGTTTTTCCTCCTGCAGGGTAGCACACATGGAAGGGAAAGGAAGAAGATGGAGGTTCAGGATAGGACAACGTTTTTGTAGCCACGTGGGCTGGAGATGGGAGAAGGAATGAGAAGAATCAGATGGAAAGGCAACGATCGTTATTATTCGACTCTTGCGTGCGAGTCCGCTTCGCGCTCGGGCACTTCAATATGTACAGTCAGGTTCAACGAGCGACCACCGGGGCGCTTTTGGTTGCGCGGAAAGGAAAAAAAAAAAAAACAGCCAGAGGTTTCTATGCAACGACCAAACAAAGTCCCAAAACTGAATGCATGCTGGGAAAAAAAACGCCGCGAGAACACCGCTCATTGCTGTACTCGTCCACCGTGAATCTTCAATCGTCGTGTTCGTCTGTAGGGTGTGGGTATCGAAGAATGGAAAGGAAGGGCTTAGTCGCTGTCCGCATCTGGATTGGCGATGAACAGACGCGTGTTGCTCATGGTTGTTGTCCGCTCGTCCACGCTGCCCTTTCGCATCAGATCCGAGTTTTTGGTCACCTCTAGCTTGGGCAGGGGCTTGATCGGGGCGACGGCGCCAAAGTTGCGTTCTTCGCTGCTGCCGCTGCCGGTGGAGAGATTCGTCTTTGTTTTCTGCACAAAGAACTCTGGGCCGTCGTGGTTTTGGTTCGGCGTGGGTTCCTCGGCGAGGTCCCCAAGTTCGTCTGGCGAGGAATTCAGTGGGGGTGTGGAGTTGGACGAGATGCGGCCGGCGGGGTTGGCGTAGGAGACGCGGCGGCCGGAGCCCAGCGAGCTGCGACCAGAGCCGGTGCGGTGGTGGTACTGTCCTCCGTTGGAGCCGTTGTCGTCGTCGTCGCCCTCGTCGACCTCGGAAGCACTCAGGCGCATGGGAACGCCGGTGCCCGTGTACGTGGTGGGCGCATACAGGGTGGCCTTGGGGGCGCCGTGATGGCGCACCTTGGAGCGCATGCCGGCTGCCATGCTCGAGCTGCCCGAGGGGCCGCGGGCGGGCGGGTTCTTGCCACCCGCAACCTCCATGTTGGCACGCATCCTCGCCTGGCGCTGCTGGGCCTGGATGCGCGGGTCCTCGTACTGGGCGCGGTCGCACCAGACGGTGGCCTTCTGCTTCCGCATCAGGGCGACATACGACGTCGGCGAGGTGCCGGAGCGCGTCGACGACGAGCGGCGGAGGGCGCCGCTGTTGGAGCGGTTCGGGGTGCCGGTGGTCGAGCTGGTCGACGACGTCGGGGTGCGGCGCAGCGAGCCCTGGTACTGCGAGGGATACGGGGGGTACTGCGAGGCCATGGTCGAGGCGGTGGGCGAGGGAGCGCCGGGCGGGAAGACGCCGGACGAGGTGGTGCGGGTGCGCGAGTGGCCCATCTGGGCGTCGTTGTACTGCCCTGGCGGCGGTCGCACGGCAATGCCGGGGTTTGCAATGGGCTTGCGGCGGACGGGCAGTGGCATGGCACCGCCGTAGGACGGGGCCTGCGCGGGTTGGGCCAGGACAGCCGCTTGCATGTTTGCACGCCTCGCTTGACGATCACAATCGCTGAAACACGGATCGCCGACCCTGACGTCAAAGCAGGCGCGTCAGGACAGGAAGGGCAGTAGCTGTGGATGGCGCGGCGGCGGCTGGAGCTACCAGAGCGTCCTCGGAGCGGCTCTGTGTGTTTATGTACTGGTAATGGTGATAGGCCGAGTGTGGCACTTGGCGCCCCGCTTGCGTGCGTGCCGTCGTTTGCTGCAGCCCTGCAGAGCTCCGAACGAATGCACTGACTTCCAACCGCTTCCGGCGATGGCCTGATGCGCTGAGGGGATGGCGATGCCGAGGGGTGGGGGAGCAGTCAGACCGTATGCACGGAACCTTCGAGGAGGAGCAAGCAGAGTGTCCAGGCGACTCCAGAGCAGGCGACTGTCGCGGGCTGCCGTGAATGGCGGGCGGGAGTTGGCCTAATGTATCAGGAAGAAGGGCTCTGGTGTGCCACAACGCTAGGCAAAGCTTCTATTGAAAGCTAAAGAAAGAATTGTCAGTCTGCGAACACGAACCACTTTTCAACTCTGCGGAGCCCAGCTGACACCTGCGCTGTTCGAGCGTAGTGCCAGAGGCGCCAGGACAACGTGGGCACGGCGTGAGCGTGAAGAGCATGGCGCAAGAGCTGACTTACACTACCGTCTTGCGTCCAATCCCAGGTAGCAGCGGGCGCACAACCTCATTCAGCACCTGAGGCTAAAAGCAGCGTCTGCGAGATGCGTTTGCCCAGACAAAGGACCCGAAAGCATAAGCAGCTGTGGACGAGTATCGACGCCGAATGCAACAATTGGGAGTCTGCCGTTGCGAGCTGCCTGCTTCAGAGCGGACGCGCCAAAGTTCTTGTATCGTCTCCGGCTTGCCGTATCCTTCCATGGCGCTAGAAAGTTGCCTGAAGCCATTCTTCGGGGGCCCACCCACCATGACGAAATATGCCATGAACTGCTCCGACGGCGCGCTCGACGATACGGCAGGCCAGCGCTCGCACTGTGAGCCAACCCCTGCCATGTTCATAGCATCCTCAACTAACGCTTCAAAACTTGGAATTTGCAGGACGTGAACCTCAAACCGCCGCACAGCGGAGTCGCGTCCGCATGCGGCTTACAGCTCTGGTCCGGCAGCGTCGACCATGGCCATGTTCCTTGTCTGCTGCACTCGCTCGCTGCATCCCATGGATCCCGCTGGCGCGGCGAATCACTACTAGCCATGGCGCCCAGCCAGCGTGTCAGCGCGAGAGCGCGGGTGCAAAGGTGAATGATCGCCCTTGTTGTATCGGGCAAGCACTTCGTGAGTGCTACGTTTGACAGATCGACTGCGTGCTGCCATGTGTCTCAGATCAGGTGTTGCACGCGCTGCGAGCGCCCGCTGTTTGGCTCCCATGCCATCGAGCATGATGCGTTTAACCGAAATGCCCTGCTAGCCAGGTCAGATCGCGATGCTTCAGGTACGGTGTCTGGTGCCTTGATTTCAAGGCAATGCCGCGATCAAGGCTGCCCCTCAGTCCGGCGCTGGGCAAGCGTACAAGTGCGATCCAACTTGCAAAAGAGCCGCTGCCCGTTGGCGCCTTAGTTGTCCCATGGCTGGCACAGTTTGACGACCGTGAAGCGCCGCTTGCTGTGATGAGCCGCTACGAGGTTCATGTGTGGGGTGGCCTGCATGCAAGCTCATGCAGCCGCGCAGAGCATCCCACTTGATCTCTGGCTGCCCCGCTTGGGGAACGAGCAGCCGAGCATATCCACCACATCACGGTGCTCGCTTCGGATCTCGTTGGGACTCGTTGACAGGCGGACCGCGCAACAGAATTGTCCTTCATCGCCGACGTCAGAAATGCTAGCACAGCCACCTCCCTGCACTGACTTATTGAGCACCATCATAACTGTGGAGTAGCTAGAAATTATAGAAAACTGGGGGTGTGGCGTAGCATCCCAGAGCAACATCGTCCGCCATACGGACCCTGAAAAGCTGAACACGGTAAGCAGATGCCGATCTTTCCTGTTGTGTCCAGGAGAATCTGCTGCAACCCCACGACTACGGCATTTATTTTTGTATCAATACGGAGAGAGTCTTGCCAATTTTCTGCGCTTAGGTGACGCTCCTGGCGGCAGATTGCAAGACTGAAATCTGATGCTAGTCGCCCGCGCGCATCTTGCATCGACCGAGAAAGCGCCCGGTGAGTCGATTTCGGTGCTTCTACAGTCCATCGGTGAAGCCCTCACTGTGGCGTCAACCACTGGATTAAATTGATAGTGAATATAATTCCTCGGTTGATGCCGAGTGCTAGCGAAGGTCGAGCGGTCGAGTCTCCGCGCCGGCCACCTGGAGACGAAGACAAAGGAAGGCACGACATTAGCTTTAGTGCTGACGCTCGATAAAGTCCACCAATATACATGTCGTACTACGCGACGTCCGGCGCAGACATCAGCTTGAACGGAAATGCACCTGCATCGTGCGACAGCGACAGGCTGCGACTTGAACTTTCCACATCGTGGACTGCCTTTTTGAGTTGTTAGTATGGGCGGCATCCCCACGACCCGTCTTCGCTACACTGCATGAGAGCTAGCGCGCGATAGTAGCGAATGCATTGTCCCGCTGCCAGATGTCGCAGCGTCGCCGATCAGTTGATCTGGCCTTTTGCTGGCCCTTGGACGAATAGTTGGTAGACTCTTCCAGGACCGGTGGCATGTCGGGCCGCCTGCATGTACTGTATGGTTGCACATGCGGTATGCATGCAGGCATGGGTCAGCATGCCGAGTGTCGGTGAATAAGCAAAACGTGATGGCTTGCAAAGATGATATTGGCGAGCGTGACAAGGATTTCACTGCTGCTGACAGGCTGTCATCTAAGAGCATCAAACGCGCTTGTACATACCTGATTGCTTAGTAGAATCAGTTGACATCGCAGTCATCATCACGATACAATCCGTGTCTGTACCAATCTCCACGAGAACATTGCTCAGTCAGGCCGTCACCATGTTGATATCTTCTAAGTAATCTTTCAGCACCTCAATACAGGTAGGGGATCAGGCGGTATGGCGTGTGTTGCTTAAACTTTTCCCAAGCTTCGCCATATCTTTTCTCGCAGTACTCGTTGAGCACAGGGATTGCTCGGGTTGAAAAGTCAATCGCAAAGAGTGCACCAACCAGCGTACCCAAGGCCCAGCCGCCCCCAGCCAAAGCGTAGCCTGCCCTCCAAAGTGTATATCCACCGTAGTTGATGTGTCGAGCGAACTGCCAGAGCCCTCCAGTATAGACCTTGCCTTTGTTCTTCGGGTCTGTCTTGAAGCGCTTGCGTTGGGTCTCAGCCACAAGCTCGGTGAGAATGCCGACAGTATACAGTGTCCCGCCCACGATGAGAGATGTTTGAGGGAAGACGCTTTCCTTTGAGGCTGATGTGGCGCTCAGAAGAAAAGCATAGCTGCTGATACTGTTGAAGAATGCGTTGAACAGGCCAATCTGGATAGCTGGAACAACAGGCATAGGTTCTCCAGACAACAGCATCACCCATATGTTCTGTTTGACAGCACTTCCAACCGACATGCCAAGTAATACAAGCCTGTACGGAGAAAGGCCCAGGCTATCAATGGCTGCGATACCCGTGTGTGCTGGAAGTCCCGGCGGGAGCGTTCGAAGACCCAGACGGTGCAGAATTGGCGTACCGAGTCCATGAGCGAGAATACCATACTGGAGAACCGGGTCGAAGGCTCGAAGCAGAAAGAAAGTTGCTTTGCCAGCAGGCGTTGATGTATTGTCACCTCGAGATATCAGATCCCGCTTCTTGGAAGCCTCCGAACGGGGGTCGTTGTGGCTCATCGTGCTATATCGGATCAACCCAACATATGTCGGCAGTAGAGCGTTGTCACTTACTTCGATCGCGATTCAGTGCGCAAGCGACGTTGGTAGTAAGTTTGACCACGAGCCTCATTCAAGGTCCGTCGTCTAGCCTGCCAACGGTGACATCACAGAGCGCCCAAGACCGGAAGGATCGGATTACGGTCGTACCAGGTACAACCTATACAATCATTATTGCGCTTGACAGGGCCACAATTCCCCTGCAAGGTCAGTATCTCGAACGGAAGCACGATTCATACTCAATCATAGAACCTCCAGCTTGTGAACGATTGCTCGCCGTTTTGGGAATGGTGCAAACGCGAAAACCCGTGACATTCTGCTTTAGCGCGTTCTTCTTCTGCAATTGCCCCACCTCTCTCCTTTCACATCACACAAAGACACACGGAACGCGTTTTAGTTACCTAGCCACCGCTCTGTTGCTACTTGGGAGCGTACATTAAATTCTGAGGTATATACGCATCTAGTCTCAGGTTCGACGCTGAGCTGGCTTGTTGCAAGACGAGCCCATTTCAGTATTATGTTGGAGATATTGAAGCACGACATTTGTGTGCTGAGCGATCAGAACTTGCGAAAACTGCCGCAAAGCAAGAGGGAGACCGAATCCTAAGTTGAGGCTGATTGTTCACTCATAACCACCACAGCTGGTTGCAAAAACGGTGCCGGACACATCGAGTGATCAGCTCCTGCCTTGTGGCGCGTTCACATCGTCTACAGTGCGCTGGCCACGTTCCACCACGGATCTTTTTCACAAGCAATCATCATTAATACAAATCTCTAATGACCATTACCTTTAATGCGTTATGCAGCCTTCTGCAGAGCATAGAAAACATCACTGCTCACCCCCCGCGCCTCCCACCTACAAAGGAGAAGGAAAGTGTTCGTCAGGTCATCTCGAACTGGTTCAGCAACCATAGACGCGCATTGGATAGCCCGGACACCAGTGGAAGTGCTATTCTGTCCGCGCTATTACCTCACCGCAGAAAGGATCGAGTGTACGGACTTCAGACACCCCTACTCGCTCGGAAGCTTGCGAGGCTCCTCAACTTCAACCATGGCCAGAAAACCTTACTCAATGGATGGAAGAACGAGAAGTATGGAGACTTCGGTGTTTGCATCGAGAGAGCAATGAAACCATGGGATGGCACCTTCTCTTCAAAGCACTCAATCAGTATTATTCGAGTCGATAGGTTGTTGACGCAACTCGCGGCTAAATATAGATTTTCTGATGCGGCTATCCGTTCGCAAAGAGATTGGCATGTTAAGACAGACGAAGAGCTCAAGGAGATTCTGGTGCGATTGGAGTCATGGGAGGCGAAATGGCTAGTACGCCTTGTGCTGCGAGATTACTGCACCATTCTGATCGACGAAGATTATGTATATGAGCAGTATCACTTTCTTCTGCCAGACCTCCTCAGATTTCAGAACGACTTCGATGCTGTCTTTGGCATGTTAAGAGGGGAGCTCAGCTGTTACCCTGCTGTACCTGGGCAGATGGAAGAGCCACAGATGCGGATCGAGGCTGCTCAGAAGCTGACACCGGTGGTGGGAGTCAAAGTCGGGCGTCCAAATTTCAAGAAGGCGTGGTCATTCAAACATTGTTTTCAGATGCTTGGGGACCACGCTTGGGCAGCCGAAAACAAATATGATGGCGAGTACTGCGAAATCCACATCGACTTGACAAAAGCGCCACAAGACGTCAAAATCTATTCGAAAAATGGCAAAGACGCGACCATGGACCGCAAAGCACTCCACGCTACCATTCGAGAGGCTCTTCGCGTTGGCCGCCCAGATTGCGCTTTCAAATCTAAATGCATAGTGCTGGGTGAGATGGTGCTCTACAGCGATAAAGAGCAGAGGATCATGCCGTTCTCCAAGATTCGAAAGCACATCTCACGCTCTGGTTCTTTCATAGGCACCCTGCAAGATTCGCTTCCGCACGAATGGGAGCACCTCATGCTCGTCTACTTCGATGTGCTGATGGTCGATGACGAGCCGGTCTTGCGTCATTGTCTGCAGGAGCGCCGCAACCTGCTGAGAGACCTAGTCCAGGTCAAACCTGGTCGGTCGATGCGCTCTGAGTGGTCCCTGCTCGACTTTAGAACAGGGGACGGGATCACGGACCTCAAGGAGATATTTGCCCGGAATCTTGCTAGTCGCCAAGAAGGGCTTGTATTGAAACCGCTTCACGCGCCTTACTTCCCGCTATTATACGGACAGGGATGCCGACGACCAGGATATTTCATCAAGCTCAAGAAAGACTATCTGGGCGATATGGGCGGAGAGCGCGATCTGGGCGATTTTGCAGTAATCGGTGCAAGTTTCGAGGCGCAGGTTGCTCCGAAGTCAGACGTGAAGCCCTTGTACTGGACCCATTTCCATCTCGGATGTTGTAACAACAAGGCTGCAGCACAACGATCCGGCGCAAAGCCTGTTTTCCAGGTAGTCGCGACCGTGGGTCTGGACCAGTGTATACCAAAGCCAGACCTCAAATACCTCAACATCCATGGCTATGTACGCCAAGCACACCTGCATGAAGATGGTCAGACGGAAAACTTTGGGATTATACATTCCAAAGGGCTTGGTCGTCGCATGGCGGTAGCATTCAGAACGCCATTCGTCGCAGAGATCCTGGGTAGTAACTTCGAGAAGGTTCAGAATGAGACGTTCGAAATGTTGCGGCATCCTCGGGTCCAGAAGCTGCACAGCGACCGGACGTGGGAAGACTGTGTGACTCTGGATGATCTGGAGAGAATGGCCGAGCAAAAGTGGGAAGTGCCAAACGTAGACAAGCTTGACGGAAATGCCAGGGATGTTGCATTGTTAGTTTCCAAGTATGTGAGAGAATCGCAGGCCTCCTCATTGTCATACCGGACAACGCAGGACACAGTAGAGACAACACCTCGCAGATCAGAAGCCTCGTCCAAGTCACAACCGTCGGATGCTATCGTTCAAGAAACACAGCTGCCGACGACCCTCAGCACATACACAACTGCCTCTCCCAGTACACACTACTCTGGCAGCACTCAGGGAGCAGGTACCCGAGCCTCACGCCAGACTCGTGTTCTGGTCCGGGAAGACACAATTGAGCGATCAGCGCTCGCAACACCCTTGAAGGCACCGCCACCTGACGATTTCTTCGTTTCGCCGGGATTGCTCCCTGTACTCTCGACAGCACCAATACTAACGCCCCACCGAAGAGCTGCTGAGTCCATTGTTCCCCCGGCATCTACGGCGCCGGAGGTAGCCAAAAGGAATAAGCGCGACCTCGCTCAGCTCGCAAACTTGGTCAGTCCACCTGCAGTCAGAAGACGCCTCAAGGGTCGCACCCCGCTGAAAGACTTTGGAGGTAACGGAGTGAGGCATCTGGGGGCATTTGCTTACGATTCGCAAGACGGGACTATCCACATATATGCAAAGGAAGGGTTAAAGGTTCAGGTCCATGCTGGACACGAACATGGTGAGTGTAGTGCAAGGACAAGAGGATGCTTCAGCGAGATGAGTTGAGGCTGATTGTTGCCAAGATACCCAGTTTCTATTGCACATCTTCAATTTATCTCTATTTCATTTTCAACCTCAATCCCGCCTTCCTCATTCTTGCAGCCAGTCAGATCTGCACTCCGCTATTGGCGCTTTGATTCATCAATAGTCGATCTTAAACAGCCAACGTTCATTGGTGTGTATATGACACGACCTGACAAGGACAAGGTGTATGTTTTGAGTTGTGAATATGTTCAAGTAGGCAGAATGAGCGATTTTCAGCCATAGCACAGCTTCTTGATAGTCGTCTCTTGAGGGACTATCTAGCCCTCAGGTCTCAGTTCCCCTCCTTGGCCTTATCTTGAGATGGATCCTCCACAGACCAAGGAAGCGCTGTGTTCTTGTGGTGCCCCGATGAATCACACCGACGGAATGTACCAAAATGTGCTGGTCGGTGTGATTTTGATCTCCTCGAGCTAGTCATGGCAAGGATGGCAGATCGGCCGTGTGCCTGAATCGACTTCTCGGTATCGATAAGCAGCCCCGCCAAACACTCATCATCCCACCCAACTTTTCCACCCCAGCTTCACACCTCCACAAACACAACCATGGACGCCCAAATCGCCGAATGGCAGACCCGCGCCGAGGCGCTCAAGCCGCTCAACCTCAAGGCCATCGAGCCCAGCCTGCAGGAGCTCGACGCCCACCTGACCCTGCGCTCGCACATTGTGGGCTACACCCTCACCGATGCCGACACCACCGTCTGGAAGACGCTGCGCGAGAACCGCGTCGCCCACGCTTTCGTCAAGCAGAACCTGATGCCCAGTCTGTGCAGGTGGTTCCGCTACATCGAGGAGGCGTACCCGCAGTCTGTTGTTCTGGCTGAGAGGCCCAAGGAGGCTGCCAAGGGCGGCAGGGGCAAGAAGGAGGGCGGAAACGATGACGCCAACTACGACATCGGTCTGCAGGATGTCGGTGATGGGACGGGGATTGTGACACGTTTCCCTCCCGAGCCTTCGTAAGCTTTCCCTAGACTCGATCGGCCGCAGAGTCGAGACTGACTCGAAGCAGAGGCTACCTCCACATCGGACACGCAAAGGCCGCGCTCCTGAACGACTACTTCGCCCACACCAAGTACAAGGGCAAGCTGATCCTCCGCTTCGACGACACCAACCCCAGCAAGGAGAAGGAGGAGTTCCAGGACTCCATCGTCGAGGACTGCGCCCTCCTCGGCATCAAGCCCGACCAGGTCTCGTACACCAGCGACTACTTCGACGAGCTGTACGAGCGCGCTGTGCAGATGATCAAGGATGGCCTGGCCTACGCCGACGACACCGCGCAGGAGAAGATGCGCGCCGAGCGCATGGACGGCATTGCCAGCGAGCGCCGCGACATGAGCCCTGAGGAGACCCTCGCGCGGTTCGAGGAGATGAAGAAGGGCACCGAGGAGGGCACAAGGTGGTGCATCCGTGCGAAGATGTCGGTCGACAACCCCAACAAGGCCATGCGCGACCCCGTCATCTACCGCTGCAACCCCGAGGACCACCACCGCACCGGCTCCAAGTGGAAGATGTACCCCACCTACGACTTCTGCTGCCCCATTGTCGACTCGGTCGAGGGCGTCACGCACGCTCTGCGCACCACCGAGTACAACGACCGCGATGCTCAGTACCAGTGGTTCATTACCGAGCTGAAGCTGCGCAAGGTCCACAACTGGGGCTTTGCCCGCCTGAACTTTGTCCGCACCGTCCTGTCCAAGCGCAAGCTGACCAAGATCGTCGACGCCGGCTACGTCTGGGGCTGGGACGACCCGCGCATGCCCACCGTCCGCGGTGTCCGCCGCCGCGGTGCCGTCATCCCTGCCCTGCAGGAGTTCATCCTCAAGCAGGGCCCCTCGAAGAACATCGTCAACCTCGACTGGTACTCCTTCTGGGCCACCAACAAGAAGCACATCGAGCCCACCGCCGCACGCTACATCGCCATCGACGAGGCCGCCCAGGTTCCCGTCACTATTATTGGCGCGCGCGAGGGCGTCATCACAGAAGACAAGCCCAAGCACGCCAAGTACGACCTCGGTAACAAGAAGGTCGTCTTCAGCAAAGACATCTTGATGGAGCAAGCAGACGCCCAGTCCTTTGCGCAAGATGAGGAAATCACCCTGATGAACTGGGGCAACGCCATTGTGCGCAAGATCTCACACTCGCTCAACCCGCTCTCGACCTCTGGCTTCAAGACCGTCACCGGTCTGGAACTCGAGCTCCACCTGCAAGGCGACGTGAAGAAGACGTCCAAGAAGGTGACCTGGCTCTCCAAAGACCAGGAACTCATCCCCATTGAGCTCGTCGACTTCGACTACCTCATCTCCAAGGACAAGCTGGAGCCCGAGGACACGCTCGAGGACTTCCTCAACAAGAAGACCGAGACCCGCGTCAAGGCCGTCGCGGACTGCAATGCCGCAGAGCTGAAGGTCGACGACATCATCCAGTTCGACCGCAAGGGCTTCTTCCGCATCGACAAGGCCTTTGCGCACGGCCAGGCTATCCAGGCCTTCCAGATCCCGACCGGCAAGGCGAAATAAACCACCAAGGCGTGAATGGCGATGAGTAGACGTGAAACTACAATTGAATCAGTTGGGAAGAATCGTGTCCCAAAAGTGTCTCATTCCATTCCATCCCGTACTGCTTCCTCCACTCCTTCTTCGTCTGCCCCTTGCCCTCGATCCGTGTGCCAAACCTCGTCCGTCGTCCCGTTCTCCGCCATTCTCCAACCATAGCACCTCACTCACCTCACCTCCAATCACCTCACCGTCCTGTCTCGTCCCATCCCGTCCTGTCCCGGTGGTGCAGAGGCTGCCCTGCCCTGCCCTGCACTGCACTGCACTGCACCCTAATAGAACGGAATGGAGTGCAGTGCAGTGCATACAGTGTAAGACGGTGCCATGCAATGTCCCGACCCAACAATAATGAAATGTTCAGACTGAGCGGGTGAGTATCAATGTGGTATCTGCATTCTTCGTATCTTACATTACGCTTCACTACACCACGCTACGCTACGCTACATCCCAAACCAGACCAGACCAGACCAGACCAGACCAGACCTGACCAACACCGGCTATGCAATGTACTGACTGCCATGCCATGCCATGCCATGCCCTGTCTGACCCCAATGCACCGCGCACTCAACGCCAATATCAAAACAAATCCAAACAAAACAAAACAGAACAAGCACAACTGGAACGGTACCGAAATACTCGTGGAGAAGGCGCCGGGGGACAACACAGCATCCACATCATCATTACATGCCATCACTCACACCTGAGCCTAAGCACACTCCCACTGCGCGAAGACGCACCAGCGCGCGCTGCGATCGGCGAGCACCAGGCCGCGCCAGGTGCCCTTCTCGCCAATCTTGATGACCGTCTCCCAGGCGGTGCCGTCGGCGTCGGAGAGGGCGCTGACGTGCTCCGTCTTGCGGGTGAGGCGGATGATTTTGCCGCTCGGGGTCTGGACTGCGAGTTTGGCGGGCTTGATGCCGCTGCTGCCGTTGGAGCCCGAGGACGCCTGCGACGGGTTGGTGTAGTTGCTGCCTGTGGCGGAGATGGACTGCATGCTCATTGCCGAGGCGGGGCGGGCAAAGGGCGCGGGCGATAGGCGGCCCGTGAGCGGCGTGTCGGGTTCTGTGCGCGTGGTTGAGGCTGGGTGTTGGCGGACGCAGAAGACGAAGGTGTTGTTGAGGACGAGGTTGGAGCATTGGGGTTGCGCGACGTAGAGGTCGTGGCGCTGGGCGTGCGGGGTGGGGTGGAGAGTTAGGAAGGAATATGGAGGATTGCTGCCCGTGTGTGTTATCGGGAGACCGATGGCTAGCGAGTGTGGGTTCTGCTTGTTGGAGTGCTTGAGCAAGGTCAGTATTAGAATTGATGTGTGAGTTTGAGCAGTCTTACCATCAGCCCACGCGGCCCAGCATAGATCTTGAGCACCCCCTGACCCTCGTCCCCAGGCAGCAGCGCCTTGACAGTGTAGCGCTTCTGACCGCCGATCCATTCTGCCTGCGCAAGTGCTGGCTTGCGAACAAAATCGCCACTCTCAAAGTAGTCACCATCCGCGTCCTGCGAGTACGCGCGAGCCTCCACTTCAGCGACGCACTCAACATTCTCAGGGACGTTGACGTATACGTGCGCCATCTCTAGGTTGTCGAGGTTCAGCATGCTGGTGTCAAAGTCGGCAACGCTCAGTCCATGCTTAAAGTAGGTAGGTGTGGCACACGGCAGGGCCATGAGGATGTCGTGAGGCTGAGGTGGGACGATATGCTGCTGTTCAGGCAGAAGAGGAACGTGCGAGTAGCAGATCTCGAGCGGACGGGCGAGGAAGTACCAGCTTTCTGCCACCTGGGAACCAGCTGCTGAGAAGTGTACACGCTTTGGGTTCGTTGGGCCAGCGAGGGAGCAGTCCATGATGCGCCATTCGCCATCGACGATGACTGCGTTCCAGGAGTGGTTCGGACGGGCCACACTCTCCAAGTCCAAGGGCTCTCCGGGCGTCTTCAGATACCCACGTACAACCTCAGCGTGAAGTCCAACAGAAGCGCACATCTCAGCAACCACCATGGCAATCTCCTGCGAGCATCCGCGCTTGCTCTGGAGGACGTGGCGGGTGTCCATCTCGCCCTCGAAGTCCTCTTCCCAGGTGATGCGCTCGCTGACCCAAGTGAAGATGGCTCGCAAACGCTGGACATCGCTCCTGAACGGTCTGCAGACGTATCCTTGGGCCAGCGCTGCCGACGTTGTACCCATGGGAATACTGTTGATGAATCGAGTACCCTTGTCGACGTGGGCCAGATTGCACGATGCAAAGTCGATAGGCTCAGCAATAGGCAGGCCATCGAGACCTTCGTCGCCCTCGACAGACTCGTTGAGTATATCGACGGGGTTAAGAGCAGGGTAGTCCATCATCTGGCAGCGCTCAGCCCTTTCGATGCGCTCATTCTTGCTCAACGAGTTGGAGCGGTTGACATCGCGGCGAACCTGGACCCAGTCGGTCGTTCCAAGGCCGCCATCTCTGCTAGGCGTGGGTTGATGAGCTGCAGAGCCGCCAGCAAAACCTGCTGGAGTGCTGGTTTCCACTCGATCTATGCGGTTGCCTGCCCTGCTCGCCGCGCGGCTTGCAGCCCGGCTGGCTGCGCGAGATGCGGGCCTGCTGATGGTCTCCATGGTGCTGCGAGCATTGGCGGCCTGTGTTTTTGCTGAGTCGATCATCTTGCGGAAGAAGCCACTCCGTCTGGCTTTTGGTTGCGTCAGACCGCCAAGCGGGTCCGGGTTCTCAGGGCCAGGTGTGCTAGGTTGCGTGGACTGCTGTTGCTGGTCGCTCGAGCCAGGCCGGGAGTGGGAAGCATGGCTCGAGTGGTAGGTGACGCCGGTAAAGGGTGTTTCTGGTCGTCCATCATCGAAACCAAAGCCCTTGCCAGGAGAACGATTTCCCATCGCACCCCGGGATTCGTCGTTGGCGAACTTCTTGCGGTAGTAGCTGCCAGCGCTAGTGGAGCTCATGGCCGTGGCAGAGTACCCGGACATCAGGCTGCGGTTCGTGCTTTCCGTTGTAGTCGTCGAGTTGGTCTTGCTGGTGAAGGAACGGCCCAGACTCTTCCCAAGATCATGTACCGACTTGCGATGGCGCAGCGTCCTAGATTCTTTGCGTTCGACATCTGCAGCGTCTTTGATAGGCGAGGGGCCTGGCCTCTGGAATGGCGAGTTCTTAGCTGGCACTGGAGGAGGCGTGCTTTTGCCGCCCATGAACAAGTCGTCTTTCTTCTTCTTGTTGGCTTCCATCTGGTGCATGCGGCGCAGGCGGCTCTCCATACGCTTGACGTATTCATCCACGTCTGGCGGGCCCTGAACAGGCTCGTCGTCCTCGTCGTCACCCATGCGGCTGCCACTCCTGTTACCAGTCTGGAGGCTAGCCATTCTCGCCGACGCCTGATGGACCTGGTCGAAAGCATCAGGAGACCAGGGATTTGAGGGTGTCTCTGCTTCCGGCGAAGCCATGTCCTGCAGCGAGGACATGACGTCGTTCATAGCATTGGTGAGGGGGGAAGGGGTAAACTTCTGCGGGTTCGGAGACGGTGGTTCAGGGGTGGTGAAGCGATCCTGCGGCGGCGGTGCAGGCGAGACTGCTCGGTTCGGATCATATGCGACACGATGCGGGGGTGGAGGTGGAGGCGGGCCTTCGTCTTCTTCTCCGTCATCGTACTGATTCTGGAACTGCGGCGGCGCGGGCGAGGGACTGCGACTCTCGAGCTGCTGTTGATATGGGGACGGCGACGGGCCACGATCGTACGCGCGGTACTGGAAGGACGGTGCTGGAGATACGGCACGCGACTGCTGTCCGAATGAGGGAGCCGGCGACACTGCTCGAGAGTGAGGGCGCTCTTGGAAGGAGGGCGCAGGAGATGCGGCCCGTTGGTAGGGAGACGGCGAAGGACCTCGGTCGTAGGCGCGGTACTGCGACGGCGGTGCAGGAGAGACGGCCCGCGGCTGGTACTGCCTTGGAGGTGCAGGCGAGACTGCTCGGTGATAGTGCTGCTGCGGGGGCGGGGCTGGCGAGACTGCTCTGTGGTACTGCTGCTGCGATGGTGGCGCCGGCGAGACTGCCCTCTGCTGGTGCTGGTGCTGGTGCTGGTGCGGGTGCTGGTACTGATACTGCGTCTGGACTGGCGGCGCAGGAGACGGCCCTCGAGCATAGGAGCCATGTCTGGAGGGCGGTGCTGGCGAGACGGAGCGGGAGTACGGCGACGGCGACGGGCCCCTGTCATATGCTCGGTACTGCTGCGGGGGAGGAGCCGGCGAGACGGCTCGGGGGTGGTACTGCTGTCGCGGCGGCGCTGGCGAGACGGCTCTGGGCGGCGCGGGCGAGACTGCGCGCGGCTGCTGCTGCTGGTAGGCACGGGCGTGGGAGCCGCGTCTCGACGGCGGCGGTGCAGGCGACACGGCTCGCGAGGCGTGGGTCTGGTACGACGGCTGCGGCTGGTGCGAGTTTGTCCGCGCGTGGGAGCCGTGCCTGGCGATGTTGGCGTTCGCGGGCGAGGTTGCTGGGCGCTTCGTGGCGGGCCGCGGCGAGACGGCGCGCAGGGTGGACGGCGCCCTCGACGCGGGCGCCGGGGACGCGCTGTCGCGGCTCTCGGTCGAGTCGCGCTTCATGGACGAGAAGGGCTTGGTCGTCTTCGCGGCCTGCGGCGTGGCCCCCTGGCGCAGCCTCTCGCGCGCGGCGGCGGCGGGGTTCGGGGCGCCTGCAGCGGCGTAGGCGGTGAAGGGCTTCCTGAACATGCTCTTCTGCTTCTGCGGCACCGCTTTCGCCGGGGCCTGCGCGCTGTTCTGCCGCGACACCGTCTCGGAGCTGCCGTTGCGGCCGGCGCTCCACGGCTGGTAGTCCTCGCTGAGCAGCTCGACGAAGTTGCTGGGGAACAGGCCGACCATGCGCCGGTCGCGCTTCAGCCGCCCCATCCACCAGGACCCATCGCCGGCGTTGAGGACCTCGATCAGGTCGCCCTCGATGAAGCCGAGGTCGCGCTTTGTCTGTGTTGGCGTGCGGCGGTCAGCGGTGCTGCGTGCAGCCGACGGGCGCTGCGTCCAAACTCACCTCTCCGCCCCACGAGTAGATGGCCTTGCACCAGCACGGGAACCGCGTCGGCAGCGTCTGTCCCGCCATGGTGTTGCTGCCCTCTGGCACTGTGCCCCGGGCAGTCGAGCCCCAGAATGCGGTACGGACCGCGCTTCACCGGGCGAGCGACGGCGACATGCGGCTGTTTACGAGCGAGCGCGTCGAGGCGGCGATGGCGCGGCGCGCGTTGCGAGCGTGCAGGCAGGAAGACAAAGAACGAGACGCACAGCCGGCGGGGGGAGGTGCAGAGGACGTCGACCGAGTATCGATAGCGCGGCGTGGTAGGCGATATCAATCGAGGCCAGTCTTCGCCCGCCGCCCAGCTGGCGCGCTGTGACGTTGGGCCGTGTTGACAACCAAGTTCACGGGGCAACGCCCGAGCCACTGCTCTGGTCTTACCGCTACTCCACCGCGGCGACAACGCATCCTCGCCCACGACAGCACCCTCCACGACGGCAGACCGAGCGCAGCAGCCAGCGCAAACGCCCGTCGCGCTCGCAATGTGACTAATGTGCAATGCATTCCATAATCTGATTGTTTTGCACCCCCCAGCGCAGCGCTCGCAGCCACCGTGCCCAGCACCGTGGCCGCCTCCCCTTCTCGTCTTGTACCACCCGCCACGCAAGGCCTCTCCCTGCACAACTCACACACAATCCCAACGTGATCGAGATGGTGTGTCTTGCGATCGCAATCCTGCCCTGGTTGGTCTCGCGGTGACGGCCTCCAGGCCAAGGCACGCTCCGATTTCGCGTCATTGTTGGCTACGTGTAAACGTACCCACCTGTTCGCAGCCCAACAACACTGACTCATTGCTGCGAGAGGGCGACTTAGCGGCGGGCGCTCCGAGCTAGCTGCAGCCGACGGTGCGTGGCTCTGCGTCCATGTCGATTCCTTGAGAAAGCTTTGCTAGGCCGTCGTTCCATGCTCAGCAGCTTCCAGCAGGCTACAGCCATTGTAGACGACAGAATGAGGTCAAGAAGCCGCCATAGACACCGTTTAGTGGTAACCATGGTTTCTCGTAGGCGTTTTAGATGCTCGAAATTATGCTACACCGTGGTTCTCATCCTTGGCAGCCTGCATCTGCCCGCGATATACGTTACTAATCCGCAGCCCATTGATGCCAAACGGTACATTACTCTCTACCTCTTTTATGTCTGCACTGCTCCCCTCCTTCTATCCCTTTTATGTCTGCAATGCTCCCCTCCTCCTATCACTAGACAGTCTTCAAAACTCGCACTCACTGTATCCAACCCTCTCACTTCCCGTTCGTACCTCAATCCTACCACACCTCTTCTCTATTTCGCCTTCTTAACAACCTCCTCAACGTCCTCCTCTCCCCTCCCGCTCTGCAAGTAAGCCAACGTAAACAGCCCCGTCAACGTCAACCACACATTCCCCCACACCCCAATCCCCATGCTCGTGTTGTAGTGACTATCCAGCTTGTAATGCTGATACGCGCCAATCCCCGTCGTGATGTGGTGGAACACAGTCGCCGCCACGACCGCCTTGGCATACGGCAGCGCGCCGCTGCTACGGTTCGCTTTCAGCGCCTTGGGCGCGTCGGCGCTGTGCACCGCGCGCGGCGACGGCGACAGCGGCACCGCGTTGGTGAAGGAGATCAGGATCAGCGCGAGCGTGACAAGACACCACCCGTCGTTGCGCACGTTGTACAGCTCCAGGTCGTTGGCTTGGAGGTTGGCTTGCGCGGGGGGACGGAACCCTGCATCGAGGGAGCTGCGGTTAGTGGGTGCATTGGGAGAAAGCGAGTTGCTGTTACGGGGGGAAAACACGTACAGCCCACCACCATCAATGGGTCGTATACCCGGCAGGCGCCGCGCAGGCCGTACCAGAATGCTGTGCCGTAGGCGTAGGCGTGGAAGATCTTTTATGCGTAAAGTCAGCGTGGTTGCGGCATCGAGACTTGTTTGGCTTCGCGCCGGGCCAGTTTGCGTACCGCTGAGTTGATGGAAGGCATTGTGCGTCGATGGATCAATTCGATAGAGCTGCAAGACTCCCACGGCCTGGGAGAAGGCGCTTCTTAAAGCTGGGTACGTCACAGCGTGTTGGGTTGCGTCTTAGCACAAGCAAATACCGCGACGTCATAGTTAGCGCGAGATGAGCTGCTTTGGTGTTGCGGGGCTGCAGGATCCAAGAGAAGGGAAGTCGGCGCGCAGATGCTGTGTCTATTCCTGGACTGATTGGATCTGATCTTCTTGCGTTCGATCGGATTCGTAGTGAACCTGCATGTGGTGCGGAGGTGAATGCCGGCGCCCCCGGGCCCCCCCCGCAAAACGTCATAAGGGTGCTGAACCTCAGCCGCTGCAGCAATGTCGCAAGCAAACACAAGTTCCAGGACATCTACCTGACTGTTGAAGACTGGTCTGACTGACAGAAGACGCCCAATCGGTTCTCGTAGGAAATGCTTCTTGTTTTGTCTCCTGCCTCAGGCAAAACCCACGGCGTTTGGCACAATGCTTCCGAAAATGCAAGTAGACCATCACAGAGTACGCTAAGATTGGCAAGTGTTCCACTGTCGCATACAGCTCCTTGTCCCATCAGATTGTCAACAAAGAGAAAATCAGAAGCAGACTAAACTGCCCATTCAATACCAACAACGCTTTGTCTATTGGCTAGCCGGACTATCTGCCCACGACGAACCATCACTCGGTGGACTAGCCATGCCCAAGCCGTAGCCCTGGCTCGTGTCAAGGAGCGCATCATGCTCCATGGGTATCGTAAACATGCTGTCCCAGCCTTGTGCCATCATAAGCTCTGGGAACGCAATGGCAGGCGTCGGGCTGTATTGCTGGTATGAGCTGAGAGGTGCTAGCCCTACCGCTGCCATCTGTGGAGGCTGCATTGGCGGGTGCATTACCTGCTGGCTCACGGTTTGAGGCAACGAGTACTCGGGGTAGTTGATTGGTGCCGTGTAGTGTTGTGGTTGCTGGTGCGAGAAGGTTGCTGATACCGGAACACCAGTTGGCGTGGTCGAGACGGGTGGGGAAGGTTGAGCCTGTGGATGCGACGACACCTGCTGGTAGGCAGCTTGTGGAGGACTGACAGTGCGAGTCGCTCGAATCATCTTTTCGTACCACTTTTGGATCTTGCGAGTACGCTGTTCGTAATGAAAGAATATATCCTTTTGCTTGTTGCCTTCTCCTGCTCGCCCAACTAGTGCTCCAATCCGAAGAGCCAGGTGCCGGAAGACATGGTCAATGTTCAAGCGATTCCGCAGTTCGCGAGTCTGAGCTTCAACGTGAGGATTTCTGCTCACAATAGCAAATTTTGCAGCAAGAGTGACGCCAAAGTTTAGTTGAATCCACTCTATGTTGGTGAGAGCCATTTCCGACTTTGGAGGCAGCCAGAGATAGAGATCGAGAAACGACTTGGCACCCTCCAAGCCCTCACATAGAATGTTGAGGTGCAAATATGGGGATTGTTGCAGGTTACGCTCAAAGAATGCGACTTGGTAGAGGAAAAGCTTTGCTGTGTGGAATTGCATGAAAAGCAGGTCTGAGTGTAACTGTCAGTCCTTGAATAAGAATTGCACACCGACATACATACGACTATCGCTGACATCTGAACACAGGTACACTCGGAACTCCTCGAGTTCCGACCGTACGCGAAGGTACGATGAGTGCGCTTCAGCATCCGAGTTGTAGGCTGCCTTTGCAACTTGATCGATGTTTTCAATAATTCTTTGCAAGCGTATGACGTGATAGAGATCCTTATCTGTTCTGTACTCGGCCTTCTGTTGCAAGGCGAGACAACCCTCCTCGATAAACGGTGTGCAAGCGAACGTGTTCATTTTATCCAGCAGTTTGGCAATGCTGCATGTAATTAGCTGTTGCTGGTTCAGATGTGTAAGGTGCAACACACGTCGATGCTATGTAGAACACGCCTGCAGCTGCTCGTTGCGCAGCTGAATCCGTGTTCCCCTCGCCTTTATATTGATCTCTCGCAATTGGATCTCGCTTGCTGCCCTCATTAGGCCTTTGGTGTATTGGCTTGCGATCGAGTCGTAGATCGACGGCTATCGAGATAGCGAGCTGGAGATACTGCGAGTAGTTCTTTGATCGTCCATGGAATTGATTCCTGTCGACCATCAGAGTCATGATCGTACAATATACGCGAAAGTCTTTACCAAGCCAGAGCTATAAGAAGACCTTGCAGATATTGCAGGTCAAGACATTCGTCACCGCCATATAGGACCTTTTCGCTGACCATGTACTTGAATCGATGATACAGCTTGTCCTGCGTCTCAAGATCGTGATAGCATGCGACCGATATTATTGCGAGGAACAAAAACGGCTTTGCATGTCGCATGTCTCCGGCGGTCGTGTGAGGAGGTATTATGACGAAGGGAAAATGCGGCATCATGTCTGTCTTGTACATTTCCACGAGCGTCTCAGCTCGCTCGATGGACACAACCTCATCGTCGATAATGTCGCCCTCGCCGGCAACAGGCGGCGAGCTTGGACGAGCAGCGGTCGCACTGCCTTCAGGGAGAGGCTGCTGCATAACAGAGCCCTTCTGCTGCAGCCGAAGCAGGTCTTTGACCTGTTGTTCCAGAGCATGGATACGAGAGTCGCGCTTGGCCGAATTGTCGCGCCGGCGGGCTGGCCGGAAAACGCAGTTCTTGCCCAGGCGGGCACATCGGTCGCAGATATCCTGTCGCTGGGTGCGATCGCATCGAATCTTCAGCGAAAAGCAATTCTGGCATGTCTTTGAGAGAAGCACGCCGGCTGCTCCGCCGCTACTAGAGGGGTCAGCTCCGGAGGCTAGTGACATGGTGGCTCTGCGCGCACAGGGGCAGCACTCAGGCTCCTCGCAGTGCCCGCAATGTGGTCAAGCATGAAGAAGCCACTGTTTGTGACCTCAGACCTCCGCAGACCGAAGAGATCACCGGCATGGAAGGATTATGGGCCGCAGTCGAGGCGCGGTATCCGCCAAGCCCTGTTTGCCAGCTTCTCTGATTGGCCCTACGGCGTGACTTCTGAGCTGCTATAACCAGCCTGTTGGGTCGATAGTGCTTCCTGGTGGAGAAAGACGCGCCTGCCAGGACATGGACAGACGTCGACAAGTGACGAGTTGATGGAGGCATGCGAAGTCACTAGTTATGGCAGACGGGGATCTCTTCATGTTGAAGATTTGTGAGACTGCTCCGCGGCGTCGAGTTCATGGAGCCCCCACACCTGCGCGACCTGATGTGGGCGCCCCACTTCCAATGCAGGTGGAACTCCTCCGCACAAGACGAAGTGTTCGACTATGGGAAAGTGAGGTTAGCAGTGTCAATATTGGCAGAGTAGTTCGGTCAAGTTTCACACCCTAGCATATTGCGCGCCAAGTTAGGGCTGCACTTGTGGCGTTTGAGGCTGACAATCGCTAGCCCGTACAATATGACGTTGTGTTACATAGTGGCTGCGCTTGTTTGTATATCGGAGATGTTCGCTGCGAATTTATTGTCGCACCCTGTGGCTACAGAAAATTTATTCAATCGTTACTGCCACTTCTGCTTGCCTCGAACCTCCTTCCTCTACATGCGGAGGCGAGGCGTCAGTGCGGCTCTCATACACCTTCCTTCCCTCGAACCACGTCTCCTTAACTTTCGCGTTCAAGAGCTCCTCGCCCTTCCACTCTGTGTCGATGACAGTGAAGTCTGCCATCTTACCGACCTCTAGGCTCCCGACCCTCTTCTCAGCAAAGCATGACCAAGCTGCACCACTGGTTGCAGCACTGACAGCCTGCGCCAGCTCCAATCTGAAGTTGCCGTTTACAGGTGCATCGCCAGCCTCTGGCTGTCTGGCTGACTTTCGTGTTGTTGCAACATAGAGATTTGGCAGAGGTGCGTAAGGGGCAGTAGGTGAGTCGGATCCAATAGCTAGTGCAGCACCATGCTCCGCAAACTCAGAGTATGCAAAGGCACGCTTCACACGCTCAGGTCCAAGCAGTTTTGGCCATGCACGCAGGATTGCCGGATCTGAGTGTACGGGCTGAATACTCGCTGTGATGCCTAGTTGTCCAAGCCTCTTCGCATCCTCAGGAGCCGTGAGTTCGAGATGCTCGATGCGGTGGCGTTGCCCAGGTCTGCCGTGCTTCTCAAGTACATTGACCGCGTTTGTGACGGCTTGGTCCCCGATAGCATGCAAAGCACATTGCAGGCCAGCGTCAGCAGCCTTCTTTACGACAGGGTCGAGCATCTCTGGCGTCCAGATAGGCCCTTCGAAGTGGCCATTGTTGGTGTAGGGCTTCGCGAGAGCTGCGGTGCAGGCATCGATCACACCATCACAGATAACTTTAATACCTACAACCCTGAGATCGGGATCTGTGTCATTGTTGAATTGTCGGTTCAGTTCGATTGCACGGTCGACCTGCCTCAAACGGTGCTCCTCGCCACTCCCAGGTAAGATACACCAATGCGCGGCGATTCGAAGCGGCAACGAACCACCGTGATCTTTCCTGAGCTGCAGGACAGCTTCCCACGCGTTTTCGTCCATCGCCATATCGATGCAACTGGTGCATCCGACGGCATGATATGCGTCAATCGCCGCTTGCAAAGCGGCAGTCTTGTCCTCCATCGGAAGTACATCTGCCAGGAATGGCCACACAATCAGCAGAACACAAGCCTCAGCCAACAAGCCCGAAGCTTTACCACTTTCATCTCTTTCTATGACGCCGCCAGCTGGAGTCTCCATATCCTGTACACCCATCTCTTTCAGCGCGGCACTGTTACACCAGACAGAATGGATGTCTTTGGAGTCGATGTAGATCGGCCGAGGATCCAGATCATCGAGTAGGCTGGCCTTGGCTTCACCATTGGTCATACTATGCATCCATCCCATACACAGGATCCGCTCTTTGTGTGGATTTTCTTTAGCATATTTCGAGATTCTGGATCTAATTTCCTGCAGATCTTTGGACCCGTCCAAGTTGACCTTGTGTAGCGACTGTCCAAGCATCAGAAGATGCATATGGGCATCGACGAAGCTCGGCAAAACATGTCGGCCTTGAAGATCTTTGTGTGTCACTCCAGATTCCTTGTGGAAAGACTTGAGCTCTGGAGCGTTATCAGGCCCAATAAATGCGATCTTTCCATCCCGCACAACCATGCTCGAATGCCATTGTGCATCGACCTTGGTGTCGCCATCGTGATAGAGGCGGCCGTTGGTGAAAATTTGGATTTTATTTTGAGCGCTCATGGCTATGGACAATGTGTTATGGAGTTTGGGGATGAGGGGTACTGGTATTGGGTCTCGACCTATCCGGTATCGGAGTTCCGAAGTACTGCCGATTGTAACCGTTAAGGCGCGCCCTGCGCCCTGCGCCCTGTATTTATGGGTCGTGAGCGAGTAAGTGGTGTCTCGAACAAACTATGGCTGAACTCACACACACATAGTGAGAAAGCAAGTTATAGTCCTTTTAAATGTTAGCATCGTGAGAAAGAGCTACGCCACTTCAGGTGTCAGTGAATGAATGTGAACCAATCACACAGCTTAGTGCTTATCACTACACGTCCCGCAATTGGCACTAAGGCTGGGGTAGCTTTCTCCTCACCACAACAAGGTTGACCTTAGACTGCCTTAGTTAGCTGCCTCCAGATACACCTAAATGGCGACACCACTATTTGACAGACCTCTCCGCTCAGATGCGACGACATTTGCGGAAGCACGAGAGGGGGCAGCAGCGTATCTCCAAGCCCGACTGGCCGCGAAGTCCAACATTACAGATGAGGATTTCCAAGTACCGATTATTGACATATCACCATCTTTTTCTGACGATGGGATTGAACGCCAGCGAGTCGCCGACCAGATCCAGGAAGCTTGCACGGCATCTGGGTTCTTCTACATCACCAATCATGGTGTACCCTTACCAGCTCGTGAAGGCATTCTACAACAGGCAGAGCGCTTTATGCATGAATTGAGTGCGGAGCAGAAGGAGAAACTGCATACAAAGAAGAGTAAGCTAGGTCTTGGATGGGAGCCTAGCGAGTATACTTCAATCGCAGGTGATCTGGAGACAAAAGAAGTGTTCAATTTCTCTTACGAAGCCGCCATGGATAGAACGGGTGGGGATGGGAAGTACGTAAACTTGGACGGAACAACACTCAATGGTAACTTGTGGCCGAACGAGGAGGATCTTCCTGGATTTTACGATACTGTCAAGACCTATTATAGTGCAGTATGTTCAGGACCTTAATCCCTGACTAGATGAAAAATTGACAATATGATAGGTTCTCGACCTCGCCCGCCATCTTTTCCGCCTTTTTGCACTGTCTCTGGGATTAGAGGAGACCTATTTCGATCCAATGACGACACATCCCGGCGGCATCGCTCGCTTGCTATACTACCCACCGCCAAAGAGCTCTCTACCACCAGCCCAAGCATCCTCGTCTGAAGAGCAAATTGGATTGGGCGCTCATTCAGACTACGAATGCTTCACTCTGCTTCTCTCCTCCCCAGTGCCAGGCCTTGAGATTCTCAAACCATCAGGGCATTGGCACGTTGCGACTCCGCCACCTGACGCTTTCATAGTCAACGTTGCAGACTTTCTCATGCGATGGACAAATGGACTGTATAAGAGCACAGTACATAGAGTCGTGAATCATGGGACGGAGGCAAGGTATAGTGTGCCATTTTTCTTCAGCGTAAACTATGATACTTTGATTGAGACCCTGCCAACCTGCCTTGCTGAAGGCGAAGAGAGTAAGTGGAAACCAATTCGGGCCGGCGAGTACATTCTGGAAAGGCTGAATGCTACGACGAAGGATGGGGCCGGGTTTTTCGAGAACGGAAATGCTTCTGGTGAACAGACCTTGAAAAGATCCTACTAGGACCGACAAAAGGCGTTGTATGAGGTAGATAACGATACGTGCTTAGTTAGTATCTACTCAACTTCTTCATAACCTCGAAAACTACAAGCTAAGTTTAATCTGGCTAGCGCGAGAAGTAGCTCTTCCGCAAACACCGACTGTCGGCGTTAAGACGCCCGCACTTCATCACCTTATAATCTGTAGTGGCTCACGCACAATCTCAGCATCAATTTTCCAAGCCTCGGTGTCTCTCGTACATTCGTACAAGGGCAAATTCTATATATGAAGCAGGTTAGGGAAGTAACGACCTGCTTTCGGTGCCGGTCATCGAAGCGGCGGTGCGACAAGACCAGGCCCCATTGTACCCGCTGCAAGCGTGGAGGCATCCAATGCACATATGAAGAATACAGCACAACAGGAGCAGCCGAGCTTACGATTCATGATGGCTCTGGCAGGTCTTATCCCACGCCGGTAACGACGCCTTCCACAACCGCGCCACAAGCCAGGAAACGCAATCGGGCCTGTCTTTCATGTGTTCGCTGCCATCGACTTAAAATCAAGTGCGACCAGAAGCAGCCTTGTTTTCGATGCTCTCGATCGGGAGTTGCAACAAGCTGTCAATTTACGCACAAGTCGAAGCCATCTGAACAGCCTTGTGGACCAACAACTGATCAGGAGCAATTTCAGGAGGTCCCTTTTGCGTTGACTGCAGATGACCCGAGTTTCGTGGTAGCCACATGGTTCTTAAGAAAACGTGGGTCGACCCATTATCGGGCCATATTAAACCGAGTATGTAAGTTCTTATCTTTTTCACATCTTGACCGTAGTCAGAACCTCCAGGTTGACCCTCTCAGATGGAATCCTTCGCGAGCATACGTTCGACTCCCTTTGCGATCGCAGTGAAGCACCATGTCGAATCTCATTGCTCTAGCGACTTCGTGTTACCAAGCAATTACCCTTTTGGCAGTCCAGGATCAGTCCGTTACTCATCGCTGCAACTGGTGCACGAGCTGATACGAAACTCTCGCAACGACGTTGATTCACTCATGGCTGGCTATTACAAGTCATTCCACTCATCATTACCTGTGTTCGATATATCAGCATTTGAGGCAAAATTAGCCGACTTTTGGAACCAACCGGAAGCTACAGACCTCACCTGGCTCGCGCAATTCCTTGCCGTGCTTGGGCTGGGTGCCTACACAGTAGAGCATGGGTTCGATACTTTGAAGAGCGGCCAAGAGGTTGCCGCGGATTTCTTGTATGCAAGCGAAGCTTGTCTGGCGAAGACGACATACATGGCTCGTCCAACGACTACGGCCATCAGTACACTGTGTCTTATGGTGATAGCCAAACAAGCAACTACGGCAACTTGTTGGACATTGGACACATGCTGGAATGTATTGGGCTTTATCATCCGTCTGGCCATGATGATGGTCCTTCACAGAGACTGGATGCCAGGCTATGATGATCCTGCTATTGTCAAAGAAAGAGCTTTTCGCCGTCGTCTATGGACTATGATCATCTATCTTGAGACACAGATGGCGGCTCGTACGGGACAACAGAGTATGTTACCCCAAAGCCTGATGAACCTAAATGCGCTCACCATCGGCCATGGTGATTGCTGGGATACCATCATTCCACGGTCCTTACCTATTATCGGTCAGCTTCTATCTCGCATGAACGTGCATGATGATGACATATTTACCTACGATGAAGTACTTGAATACGACCGCAAGATCACACAGTTGATAAACGAAGCCGCCACTTTCTATGAAGGCGGTATCGTAGAGTTGACGCTGGATATCTTCTTCCGACGCGCACTACTCATTGTACATTGTCAGTATGCGCTGCATCCCAAGGCGCCCACTCTTTATCCGAACTCTTACAACACAACGCTTGAGATCAACCTCGCGCTTTTGAACCACTACCACCGCTTGTCCTCGATATCACCACATACCCACTTGCTGGCCCAACCATACATGCTGGACTTTTTAGCTGCCGCCCTCACTACCTGCATGTTGCTGTTGGCTGATGAAACATCACCTGCATGCTCAATGAGGGGCGCAGAACCCGGTTTGACGTACCGAAAGACCATGTTGGATCCTCTGATGCGATGCATGGATATTCTTGCCAACGATAACAGAAATGTCTTGTGCTTCACGACCGGCTTCAAACAATTGCAGGCAATCTATGCACTCACCACCAAGGACAGCCCGCTGCAGTGACCGCAGCGGAAAAAAAGTCACAGCGCGTGTCAAAACTGACACAGGCGATAGCGCGATCAATAACTTCATAGTGGCAAGTTACTGGGACTCTGTCATTGTGATTCCCGATATGTCATCGATACTGGTGAGGTACGCGCGGCACCTGCGACGGTCCCTGTAACAGAAGCTCGCTTCACCATACCTGACCCGCCTCAACCTTCTAGATCTCATCGAAGCGGCAAAAAGGTCGGCACCATTGCCCTCGCCAGGCAGAGCGGAGCGTCGAAAGTGAATGGCCGTTCGAGGCACAAAGGTGAAGCACGGAGTCTAGCGGCGTGTTTGCACTCGTTCGGGGCTTAGACACTCAAGCAAGTCTGCCTAGGGCGCGGCGTCGTCTTGATCATGTTTCAGGATGCGACCAACGTCATGACCGCGACACATTATAACATCCCTTTCACGCTGATTGTTAGGCCTTACCACCTGATACCACATGCTCACATCGGACCTAATTGTACATCTGACAGAATCATCGATTTTGAGCATTAATCGACGCAAACAACATCAGCAACAACGGGTTGGAGTCATCCATCATGTTGACCAACCGCCGCTCAACGATGCCGCTCAAGCACAAGCGCATGCCTAGCTGGCATGCTGGCGCCAAGACTATCGACGCTCCACATAGTCAAGCTATCCCAACATATACAGTCGACAACATTCCGCGCAGCCTTACACCCTCAATTATGACCTCCACAACGCCAAATTTACCTGGCTACAAGGTCACTCGTCTCGTTGGTGCCATTCACGGCACTGCTTCCCTCACACACAAGGTCCCAAAGTCCTTCATCAAATCGCTATCAAGCAGTGTCGCAGGATCTTGGGGAGAACCGAAATCTTTGACGGAAGTCCTCTACCAAGCAAGAGACCAGGCGATTGAGAGGATGACTAAGGATGCAATTGACAAAGGTGCAAACGCTGTGCTTGGCTTGCAGATAAGAGAAACCGAGGTCATGGGGTGTGTGGTAGTCAGCGTCAGTGCGACAGCCTGTCTGGTTGAAAAAGAGAGGTCACAAATTAAGAGGGACAGCGCGCAAGAGAGTACTTTCGGATGAAACACGAGAAAGTTGACAATGAAGTATTGAACTTCACAAGCCCTGATCCTCAGCAGAAACCACCAAAGAGACAAGCAAACGAGAAAGACTAAAAAGGCTAAAGCAGGGCGACATATATCGATCCAGGAGTGACGTTCCTACTTCCGTAATGCTTGAGTTTGCATTAGCTAGGCCGCTGGATGGCCTCTGTTCAGAGTCTCACGACCAGCATGTATACAGCGAATTAACCACTCCTCGATCGAAAGTTACAGTCGATCTGATACTCATTCACATTTCATCGTGTTGATGCGGTCTTTGCAAAAAAGGTTACCCCAATCAGAAGGTGCTGAGCTTGGCAAAAGGCTTTGCAGGGGCGAATTGCGGATTTTGGGAAAAAGCTTGCAAGTCATGGAGGGAACTGATGTGGAGCTGGAAGAATTGCTGGGACTATTTCATCTGGAGGCGCTTCGTCCGTTCTAAAAGCGGAATAGACGGATGGCGGCAACGCTCACCAGTACGATAGATACGCATCCTCATTGCCAACCCCGCTTTCCACCAGTCCTTTCTAGGCCACGGAACGGTCATTTGGAAGTCAGGTACAGCCGGACGCATATCAATCGTCGCTAAAGGTTCGCTTATATGATGCATCCACTATAGATTCGCGGTTCGCTGTCGCCGCTCGCCCGGTAAAAGACGACTATAAGAACTGGAGCGCCGAGCCGCCCTGAGTACCATTACCCAACGGTCACAGCATTCTGCAACCATGCTCCTCAAGTCTCTTGGTTTGCTGCTCGCAGCGGTCCAGACTGCCCACTCCCTAACCTCCAACCTCACTCAGATCTTCGACTTCGGCCCTAACCCTCGCAATGTGACCGGCTACATCTACGTCCCCGCAAACCTCCCGAAGAATGCTCCTATCCTTGTAGCACCTCACTGGTGCCATGGTACCGCTCAGCAAGTCTTTGAGTACCGTTCATGGGCCTCTGCTGGTGACCAATACGGTTTCATCTCGATCTACCCTAACAGCCCAAATGCCGCGGACCAATGCTGGGACGTCTCAAGCAAACAGTCACTTACTCACAACGGTGGTGGCGATGCGCTCGGAATCGCTTCCATGGTCAGATGGGCGATCAAGAAATACGATGCAGATGCGTCGCGGGTCTTCGTTGTTGGCACCAGTTCAGGCGCCATGATGACCAACGTACTACTTGGTAGCTACCCAGACCTCTTTACTGCAGGCAGTGCGTGGGCAGGGGTTGCATTCGGATGTTATGCGGGCAACGGTTACGGAGTGTGGAGTGATGCCTGCGCGACTGGCAAGATCATCAAGACAGGAAAAGAATGGGCGAAGGTCGTCAAGAGCGCATACCCCTCTTACAAGGGGTTCAGACCAAAGCTACAGGTCTTCCACGGGCTTAATGACGATATCCTCTATCCTCAGAACTTGCAGGAAGAGATCAAGCAATGGACGAGTGTGTTTGGGATCAGCGAGAAGCCTACCGACGTAACACCGAATACTCCACTGCCCGGCTGGACAAGGTCTAGATATGGCAAGACTGGCAAATTCGAGGCGTATAGTGCCGAAGGAGTGGACCACAACATTCCAAGCCAGGATGACTTGGTCATCAATTACTTTGATCTAAAGTGCAAGGGGAAGAAATGCTACTCGAGGCGCAGTGGGTAAGCGTTGGGGCTGTACACAGTAAATCATCGAAACCACTTTTATTTTAGACGCATTCCAACACGGCCAATTATAGCGACACTCAATGGTTGTGTCCTTCATGCTCTTCCTCTCCCGCCTTGGCCCACTCGGCCCAATAACCATCATCCCAAGTCTCCGCCAGCCGCTCCTCCTTGGCGTTCTCATCCAGTTTCTCGTCAAACATAATCCTCTCCCATTTCCTCATCTCTGCTCGATTCAATAAACATGAGTCCAGCATTTTTGTCAAGCCAGCAGCATCCAAGTTCTCCCCAATGAACACTAACTCCTGTCGTCGATCGCCCCATTCGCCCTCATAATCTTTCCGGATAGCAGCAACCGTTTCAGCATCTGCACCCCAATCTTCTTCGGCCACACAGCAAAACCACGGCATCTCAGAGCCAAGGGTCAGCATTGCGCCGGCGGTGCTCCAAGAGCCCATCTGGAAGGGACGAGTGGCGAGCCAGAAGATGCCTTTACTGCGATGGAGGCCACCGAAATAGGTCGACGCTTTCTTGTTGGCCAAGATCTCTTTGTCTGACATCGGGGGCTTGTCTTCGCCATCATCGGTCATTTTGTCTGAATCGGACCCTGCTGAGGCAGTGTTCTCGTCGGAGGCTGAGCCGGCGTTACTCGCGCTCTCGTTTTCGTCGTCATCATCGTCATCATCGTTCTCTGGTTCTTCTTGAAGCAGGATAAACTTTCCTTCTATGAGACGGTAGAGTTTGAGTGGGTCGAAGGGGCGACGAGCACGATAGACAAAGCTGCCAATGCCGTACTCAAGACTCTCGGGCTTCGGTGCTACACGCTTTCGGCCTTGTACATCCATGACGGTCATTTCATGAAGACTTCGTAGCCAGCCTGGACTGGCTACTGCTTCGGCATAATTGAACACACCGGTGTTGAGCATCTCTCTGACATTAACTTTGGAGAATTTTGAGTCGATGATCTTCGCTGTTGGGTTGAGCGTCTTGACATATGCCCTGACCCGGCCTAGTGTCTGCTTGTCGACTACATCGATTTTGTTGACAATGATGACGTTGGCAAATTCGATCTGGTCGGCGAAGAGGTCAGAGATAGTGCGTTGGTCTTCATCCGGGACTTCTTCACGACCAAAGCGATCTTGGAGAAATTCAGCGGTATCGAACTCAGAGAAGAAGCGAAAAGCATCAACGACGGTGACCATGGTGTCCACACTAGCGATTGACTTCAAGCCACCAAGTTTTGCTCTATTTTAAGTAGTCAGTATCGTCGCACACAGAGAGGCCTCCAAATTACTCACACTTTAGCAAATATCTCTTTCTCCTCGGTCTCCATACCTTCGGCATCAATCATCGCCTCTGTCAGCTCAGCAGTGAAGGTCTCTGCTACTTGCTGAGGCTCACTAATACCTGAGCTCTCTATGATGACGTGTTCGAAGCCTTCATTGCTCCATGCCAGTCGTGCCAGCTCAGTGAGTAGATCGGAGCGAAGTGTACAACAGATGCATCCATTTTGCATCTGGATAACCTTTTCCTTCACACGAACCTCTCCGTTGTCATTTTTGCCTCGTGAATCTGTCGATCGCATCACAAGGTTGGCGTCGATATTGACAGACGCCATGTCATTCACTATCACGGCGATGCGAAGACCATGATCTGTCGATTGAAGGATGTGACGAAGGAGGGTGGTCTTTCCACTTCCCTGATACTTGTGAGTTATTAACAAACTTAAGAGATAGAGATTATTTACTAGAAACCCAGAAAGAACTGTGACGGGAAGTGGTCCTTGTTTAGCCTTCTTGTTCTGGGGCTTCTTGCTTGTTGCACCAGTCTTTCTTCGCTTTGAGGATGTCATCGTGGATTCGGTGGACGTGCGAATACTGTAGCAAACTTGGAATAACCTTTGAAGGGGGCTTCCTTCAAAGCGTAGCACCTTGCTGTCATTTATATTTTTCTCTTTATCGTTGTGTGCTCGTCCAATTGAGCACCTCGATGGCCAGGTCGCATCATCACGAAACGACGGCATATCATTGGTTAAGCGCTCGGTCAAAACAGTCAAAAGGGTGTTTATTAGAGTCCTAGATACTCCCAAAAGAAAGAAGCAAAATGGGTTTGGTCTTTGGAATGCTTTTGTTGTGGGATGACCGGGGCCCAACCGGGCAAGCAAATACGAGCAGTTACTTGCAGACTTAGAGGTTGAAGCAAAGTCGAGATGGAAGCACTGATAGATTGAGTGATCAAACACATATAGAACAACAGCTTTGAAGCATGGCAGAGCATGCTCATTGGACCTGTCATGAAGACGAAATTGTCCCAATGCAGTCGCAAAAGGCATGATTGGATGACATTCAAACGCAAACAGAACAGCTATATTACCCAAAATGGATACATCTTCAGTCCAGTAACGAATTTTCTGTTTTATTGATGCATGCCTGATTTCGTGCCGTTCTTTGGGCAGATGCTGTGAAAATGAAGAATGATTGCGGGACGTGTAGATCTCAAGTTCTAGTTATTTGCACAACTCCCTATTGCAAAACCCCTTCAACAATAATTCCATGGGATTTATGGAAAAGTACACAGAGTGTCAGCCCCTGATGTATCTGGCAGTCGCCATATGGAAGATGGTCCATGTTGGCTAGCGCTAGTGACGTCACATGGCATTGTCGAGTTCTCTGGGAATGAAACACCTGAAATCCTCTTCTAGCTTTCTTTGCTTGCACAATACATCTTTTGTTATCGCTTGATTAAAGAAGGGAGACCCATCGTACAGCATTTCTCTGACTCCACTCGCTCTTCCCAAGGGTCGAACTGACTCGCGAGCATTGCGCTAGTGAATCTTGTTCGTTGCATAATCTTGGCTAGATCGTCTGCAGTTCTCGTCGTACCTTTCACCCAACCATTGCGTCCAGGTTTCAACCCATGTCCTTCACCGCCAGGAATCTGAGGTGGATCCAGGATTGTCCACTTGATCCATGTGATCGTCGACGATCTACGCAAGGCCGCGTGCATCTCTGGGCAAGCCAAGCAGCCAAGTCCGAAGATACTGCAACATCAAAGATAATGTTCCACTCCCCAGAGCATACAGTACATGCCATATCTGATGTTTCTGACATGTTTCTTACAGTTGAGGGTCCGGACCGGAGCAAGGGATCCATATGAAACAGTAAGCCTCACGTAGTTTCCATTCAGCCTCAGGTTTGTTTTCGTCCCATGCACGCCCAGGCTCGGCCACACTCGATGCGTCACTCTGCGGCGAAGCACCGACGGACCGTGGATGTACCCGGTCCGCATCTTTAGGGGCTGTGGTTGTTCTTTCTGGGCAAAGCTTGCCTATTGGTTGAAGAGGGTCACAGCATAGCGATTGTGGGTTTTCGGACCATGGGACACAGACGTCACCGGCAGCTCGAGGTTGGTATAAATATTGATCAATACTTTTGCGATGAAGACCATCAGCTGCTCAACAAATATCTCTACCATCTGCTTCATCTATATTCAACCCCACAAGGCGCCATATTGCTCATCCCTAACAAGTAATTCATTCCACAAGAATTCGCCATGCGCTTCACTTTCATCGTCGCATCATTGCTTGTAGGCCTTGCTGCTGCATTGCCAGATCCGTTACCTCAAGGATACACTGGACCTTGCTCAGACAATAATTGCGGCGTCAGCGGGACTCGGTGTGGAAGCGGAAGACTATGCGTTCCTTGGCCGTCTACAGATCCAGCATTGAGGAAGGGCTGCACATGCAGCACAGGGTAAAGGATTTATTCCTGAAAGAGTGAGTCTGGTCAAACCCTGGATTTGATGTGGGACTGATTAAGATGCAGGCCGTCTCAGCATGTGTATCAGCGTTCACACAGGAGGTCAAAGATTGGAGTGATAACCATAGTAATGATTAAAAATCAGCGAAGATCTACTTCTATTTCAAAAACCTCTACTGCCATTTTCAAGTTCAGTTTAGTCGGTATGATCTGAATCTCCGTCTTGAGGCCTATTCCTGCAACTTTCTGTGCCACACAAGCACCGCTGCTTACCTGTAAACCATTCATTCCCATAATCTATCGCGATTGCCTCGTTGATCCCAATGCCTCGAATCGTAGGGATAGCGAGAACATGATGATGCGTGCCGACTCGTGCGTCGACAACCTCGGCATTCGGTTCGCACGAATGCGCTATGAATCGGAAAATAGATCCCTTCTTAGTTGCGTCTACCCAGCACATGGGCTGTGGGTCATTTGGACCTACGAGTAGTTTTCCAATTCTTATGCCAAAGTGATACTCAGTCAACTCATCTGGGAGGGTGTGGACGATAGGAACTAGTGTACCTGTGTACTCTCCTAAGAAGAGGTTGGCAGGGCGAGGTTTCCTAGCAAAGAGTCCGTATCCTGTGTGTTCAGTAAGTCGTATGTCTATGTGCTCAAACCAGACCTCAAGCATCCGGTCAACCCAAGCAAGGTAGCAACTTTCAGGATTACTGTCATTGTGCCTGCCATTGAGATCGCATTTTGCGCATATCTCATTCATGGTCTTACAACCAAGTAGGTCGGCTCTTGACAAAGGTTGCCAATAGCCCCCTTCAGAACTCTTGGGTCGCGTGATGTTCCTCCACGCCGGTACATTAGGGACGTTGCGGGTAAGCATGGTAGGTTCAAAACGCCCCATGCCTGTGATATTCGTGTCAACTCTTCTTGTTGGCATTCCGTCCTGATCTTGTTCGTAAAAGTATGTTTTGCCCTCCAGTTCAAGCGAATACAGAGCTTTTAGATACGAGGCGACTCTCCTCCTGGCTCTGATTCGACCGATCCGAGCTATGTCTGCCAGGATCCGACAATGCAAGTTCTTTTGGTACATAATGGTTGTATCGTGGGTAGAGCGATGTATGACTGACCTCTCAGATAGGTACCGCTTTATTAAGCCTTCGAGAGATCTTTAACAATAACACAACTATGTCACAAAGGTCTCGAGATGACTGTGTTGGCATTGTTGAGATGTCTTTTGTTAATGTAAGCCCAAGGTTAGCACATTTTGCCTCAAATACAATGGAATACTCGCCAACCTCACCTTGTACCAGAACACGAGCTGCAAACTTTATTGAAAGAGCAACGTGTAAATTGATCGAAGGAAGAACGTTGTACTAATTGAATTGAACATTCATGACTAAAGCCGACCGAAATAGTGGAGTATGGGGCTCGCCCGCTCGCCCCCCATCATTAACAACCTTCCTAAACATTTCACCTCACTTCAGTCTGTTCGGTATAGCTTTACCCAGCTGTCAACCCTTGTCTTACCGACGTGACATGCTTCACAAGCACCTTACGCGTTTCTCTGTCTTTTCGACAAGTTGCCGTTGACTGTTAGCGACATTTGCATATCGCAATCCGATCCTGCTTTCTCTTCCTTGGCTTGTACTAACTTGTGCTGTGCCGTAGTACCACGGAATCTTGCTGGCGACCCAGATTAGAAGATAATAATATGCCCGCCGGGCTAGATTGCACGCTTGGTTACCACAATATTTAACGTGGTGGTGAAGATCGCCGCGCATCTCTTTGAATTCAGAGTTTGACTCGCATGAATGGTTCAGAAAGTGGAAGATGTATCCGTTCATAACAGAGTCAATGTGAGGGTAAAACGTGTCCTTATTGTCGGGCGATGTTGGGCTTTGGCCCATTCTCATGGCGTGATTAGAATCAACCTCTTCTTTACCTCATACCAAGGTTAGATGATACCGGTGTACTTGCCAGTTATTTTTCCCTCTTAAACAGTGTGTCTCACGCAGAGACCATTTCAGCTTGACCACTGTACTGAATATTGATATTCTTGTGCCAGAACTCATTATTTCGAAGCACCCACTTGAAACAGTCATTGTCAGTACGCGCCACGGAACCCCGGTCGATTTCCACATTCAATGCAGAGTTCATACACGCTCTTGCATCCGAGAAGACCATTTCGTGTTTTGGAGGCCAATCGCTCCATTCCCAGTGCTCTGGCTTTCCAATAAGCGATCAAGCTGTTCTGTTGAGCTTTTGTTGCAACAGCAACGTGCTGTAAGTTTTCTTACCGTTGATTACTGTTGTGGCTTTCTCTCCTGATATGGCGTAAAATTTATCCTTGGAGCTCGAGGGCGTCCAGGCGTTCTTGATGATCATCGGCCTTTCTCTTCGCATACTTTAGGCCAATCTCCTCGACATCTCACCTGATCTGGCGGCGGACAACACATCTTTGTGTGACCATCGTGCGATTCACATACAAGTTCTTGGTACGTTGAATTGGACTCAACGCTAAAATCGCTCCTGATGCTGCAGCTTCTGCTTTGTCTAACAACAAAGAATCAAGCTGGTCCTTGCCATGCGACGGCGTGGAGAACTTGATCCAACATGCCGCACAATTTTGTGCCAGTCTGACAATGTCTCCGCTGTCGCCCTCACAGCGGCAGCGCGTAGTCTTATCTTATCGTAACCGAGGCGCTCGCGTTTAGGCAGCACCGTTCATCGAGCATCACCAACTCCGCAAACCATCAACATCCACCAAATCAACATGGCAAACAGCAACAACGACAACCCGCGAAATCCGAATCGACCAGAAGATAATCCGTTCATTGCTTTCCGTCGTTACGCCGACTCCCAAGTCTCGTCGCTGCTGAACACCGTCTTCACGCTTCCCGCCCAGATCGCAAACTACAACAACGCTCATCACGCACGGGAGCAATGTCTCTTTGGCAAGGCAGATCCTCAAAAGTGTGAGGAGCTTCAGGCTTTGGATGCCAATACGGAGAAACTACGTCACGAGGGCACGGAATCGTATCGGGCTGGCGATGTGCAGTCGGTATTGATGAAGAGTGAACAGCTCATGTTGATGGAACAGCGGGCCGGTGAGCTCAGGAGGGCTATACTCAGTGAAGCAGGGGATTCAAGGCGCAACACTGAGCAGCAGAAACAACTTGTGGAGAAAGTAGGCAACAAGAAGGGTCAAGAGTGGTCAGACAGCTGGGATTGGCCCGTAGCAACGCGTGAGGACGGTCAAGATGACACCGAGTTTGTGAGATGGTTGGATAGTCGCGCAAGAAGGGCTGGTGGTGAAATCGAACGCATTTTTACAAAGCTAGAAGAAGATGCAAGCAAGGTGTTTATCGAGGAGATCGAAGAACTGCGCAGGCACTGGGCCGCCCGATACGACGAGGACGCACCAGACAATGAACTCGCACAGCCTCGACCATGGTCACGAGCTTGGTCGTGGCAATGGCCACCGCCAGCTAATGCATCTGATCACAGCGAAGCGAAGCACATCGATAACCCATACTCGCCATTAGCACTGGAAGCAGACGAGCGAACAAAGCATATGGGCAGTCTGTGGCGCAACGCGTTCGAAGATCTCATGCGTACTACACAAGAGCACCCGCTGCTGTCAGACGCGCAAAATTCGCATTTCGACCAGATGGGTCTGTATGCCTTACGAGATTACGAAAAACAGCTGTTGCAGCTAGAGCAAAACCAGAAACGAAGGCTGCTCATGGTGCATCACGAGAACGCGCGGAACGATACGAGCGATGAGCCAAACTACGAATATGCGCACGATCATGAAGACCAACACGACGATCCGCCAACACCCAGGCCGCAACAACATGAATTTTCCAAGACCAGACTGCCGTTATCAGAATCGTCACAGACCACCGAGACCGAGCTAGATGCTTACGAGCGACTGCTCACACCTGCTTCCTCTTCGTCTTGGTCATCTGAAATTCAATCGAAGATACTTTCTACGCTGACCACTACGGAGCGGACGACCGCGCCTGATGGAACCGTCACTACAAAGGTCGTTTTGAAGAAACGTTTTGCAGACGGCACTGAACAGAGCTCTGAGACAGTCCACACAGAGCGTGGTGAAACTATGCAACAGACTGAAGAACCGCGGAAAGCATTGCAGCAACCCTCGGATTCAGCAAAACAGCAAAGAGACAAAGGAAGAGGATGGTTTTGGTCAAATTGAGTCATTGGTATGTAGATTTTCGGAATCCTGAAAGAGGAACGAAGCGGCAGACAGACACTCTTTCACCCCGTGCGTTGACATTCGTTGAACTTTCGGCGTTGGATAGCGACATACCCTCCTCAATGCGAGATCTTTCTACTTTTACCGCAGCGTTTCGCAAACTCTTGCTGTACACTCGTTGCTTACACTGGAGCAATGAAATCGCCGCTTGCACACAGACACACAGCAAAATAGTATACCCCTGGCCCAAAAAAAGGTACAAATAGCGAAGCGGAGTTCTATTCATCGAACGCATATTCCTTCAGATTCATATGGCACACTACGTTTGGCGACGTTCGCGCTCTGTCATTTAGCCTCTGTTCTCTGTCCTCATATTGACACTCACAGAGTCGCTTTCAAGATGCACGCTGACACACCAATACGCCGTGCTGCCAAGACTAAGTCTTATCGTCTATGTGTGTAAAGGGTGCGTGCTACATTCAGTACGAACAAACCCGTGACCGTAAGTATATCAATGCCCTGCATCCTTGTGGACGGTCCAGACCGTGTTCATGCGTATCTGCTTGTATGTCGAAGAGTGCGACACCAAGCAACCACATCCCCCTTTCCTGGAATCGACAAGTCCAGCCAATCACCACGCCCCTTGCCGGATTCACCCTCGAATTAGGTAGGGCAGACTAAGCCAGACAATCCAAGGACCTTCTGGTCAATCTGTAGTCAGCAATGACATTTAGGTTGGAATGATGCGTGTAGTCCGGGCGTCGAGGAAAGCTGTAACTCAAGATGGGCTGGCTCGATTGATGAAGCTCTACAATAAAACAGATGTCTCAATCTTTTTTCCCGATAGGTCCTCAAGATTATGAAGGCATTTCGGTCCAGTCGATATGTGTTGTCGATTGAGATAGATAGACGTATAGTCGTTGGCATTGTACTAGAGTTACTCGACAGCGGTTCTCGGCGCGGCTGTGCAACAGCACGCAGCGTGGGGGCATTGCAATCCCTGCCACAGTGTCTCTACATATGGGGGCGTCAATGATCTGCGAGTGATCGACTACTTCCAGAGCAGATGTGAGTCAGCTGTGTTCAGCAAAGAGCAAAGGGGTAAGCAAGATCTTTACACTCTCGAGTAAACCATTGCCTCCCAAAGCGTAAATGAGGCAACGGTGTTACTCACCCAATCCACTCTTCAGAACAAATATTATCAAACGAATGCTACGCTTCGTATTCCACAAATCCCCATAGTGAAACTTATTTTCAGCTTCAGGGACTGAGCTCAGAATAAATCAAGTAGCGTTTGTCCAACTTATCAAAACTTTCCGTAGGATTTGTAGTACAGTCACTATAGAAATACTAACTAGTAACCCCATGACCACGAGAGTAACAAGTCGCAAGCGTGCAACGGTATCAATCCAAGCACCTGAGAGCGGAATCTATGTGACCCTGCATACGGCTTCTCAAAGCGAAGCCAGCACTCGTGTATGGAGAGTAGTGACGTACACAAAATGATGCAACCTCGCTCACACGTTCCGGCCAACACCTTCTTGAGCAGCCACTCTATTAAGATAGAGGCGATCCCAGCTCCATGCATGGCCTAGCCTTGACCGTGTGCCCAACTTGGGCTCTTCACGATGCCCTCATGCACTCGTCTGGGCTTCGTTGCATATATCTGACTGTTGAGGTCACAGCTATATGCTGATTCTAATTCGTGCGTCTTCTAAACCCTGCAGTTGTCCGGCAGCTCCACTCTTATGAGTGTGTTGCATGCTGTACTGTCTCTATTGGAGCTTCCTTCTGTTTTCACATGACCGTGCCGACTCTGAATCGGTGTGAAGGCTCTACACAGTCGCTTGCGGTCTTGCCTGGGTAAATGCAAATGCAGATTGTGTTTTGCGTTGGGATCGATGGGCACGCGGTCTACTAAAATTCGCGCTTTCGTCATTGTGCGTTAGGGAGGATGCTCTACCTTGTGAACACCAGAAAGAGGTGCATTCTCGGGTAGCATGTCTGCGCAACATGTTCGAGCAAGAGTCACGTGAAAAACACGGCCTCTGCAGCATGTTCTCTTGAAGAAAAACACGTTCTTCATCACCGCAAAGCCAGAAACGCAGACCGTGTAGGATGGCCTCAACAGAACGATTGTGCACCTACTCTCAAGTTCGGCCAACTGTACGTCTCGCAGTACCCGTGACAAATACTCATGCACTATTGCGGCACTGCAGCGGGTCATGTCCACTTTCTGTTCCAAGCGAGTCCCTAGTGACATGTACCCACGGAGGAAGCATTCCTTCATGGCAAGAGATCGAAAGAGACTTTCGGCACTCGAAGCACCAGGCCGAGGATGGTGGGCCGCTCGGTGTTGGTGGCTGCTACAAACTACGGAGAAAGGAGCGGAGACGGGCATGTTTGCGACAGCGTGGCCGATAGTGACATCGTTACGAACAACGTTGTCCCTTGTGAGCAGTGTGTGGCGCGAGTGTGCTCCGTAGAGTATGTATCATGTACATGTAGATTAAGGCATACGTTCAGACGATCGTGCCGCTGAGTACGAGCATGTGAAGTCGCTTGTACAGACGCTTCGGCCCTGGGCGCTCGGTCCGACTCCGACTGGTCTTGCTGTAATCAACTGGCTTGCAGGTAAAGCGGCACACCATACCCGTCCGAAGGAAATCGCTGCGAGAGATAGTTTCACGTATGATCCATGGTGACATTCTAGCGGCCTGGAACAGTATGGACACCATCATGCGTTTCCTGGGCTCGACTGTGCCTTTGAAAACGGCATTATAACGGTGTTGATAACGGCAACGGCAGCGGTAATTTCATAATCCTGCAGGATTTGACGACCTATAGAAATAGTACCTGTCGCGGCTTGAAGCGAGCTTCATTGAGGGCAGTTTCACGCGTACCTGCAGAAGACAGACCGTTGACTGTTAGTATAGCCGGCTTGGCCCGCATCAGTGACCCTTGAAACGGCAGTGAGCGGCTCTCAACCGAGATCAGCTCATATGCCGAAGTCATATGGATGTTCGTGGTGATCCATGTCGATATCGGGCCCTGACTTCGAGCCGTCCGAGACAGGGGTGGGCGAATACGGGATGCAAGGCTGCCAGCGACACTCTCTGCCCGATGTTTGTCGTTACCAGGATCTGGGGTCTGTGTAAGTTTGTTAAAGGATTGAATGATATGCACTCAAGTATTGGGCGGCTCGAAGCGATCTGTTCTCTGGGACTGCTTTAATGAGCAAGAGGCAATCTGTCCTCGAGCACGGGTGATGCGGGACTTAATAGCGGCCTGATGCCCGGGGGCTTTTGGAGGTTCATCTTAAGCGGCTCTCCGTTTGTTCCTAGGTCTCATTTCGGCAGAGCTCAGTCAAACCGGTGTCATGACTCGCGGCTACAATCCTTAGGGACTGTCGCTGTACGCTTTGTGTGGTGTATTCAGGTGGAACATTATATTCTAGAACAATATGTAATCAAAGTGTAAAAAAAAGGGATTGCAGGGTTTGTGCACCAGCCGAGTAATTGTGTACCTTGTATTGCTCATGGTGTTGTTGTGGCTTCCAGCCTTGCTCAAAGCAAGCGAAAGCAAGGCTACCCAAAATGCACTAGCTCATTACCCCGCGTCAAGTTGCCCCGCCAGCTCAGAGCCGGCTGGAAAAAAAGTTGTGCAGAGCCTCACGTCACATCACGATCCAAAGGAACGCCCAACGGACCTGCAGTACTATTCCACTCACGAGCCAGTACTGAATCGCACATTCACCATGTCCAATCTCGACGAAGATTCTGTAGACGAGATTCTTTACCTCGCACGCGCCAATGAAGCCTCTGAACTCGAGCAATTCCTCTCAACACTCTCAACACAGATATCGAAACCGAGGAATGAGATATTAGCAGAGGCCATAGACTCTTACTCGCAAAACACTGCACTACATTATGCTGCAGCAAATGGACATAATGGTATCCTACACCTCTGACTGTATGTTCAAGCGCAGAGCTGAATTGGCCCTCAGATATCATAATGCTTCTACTCTCGACTAGCGCCTCGAAACCAGCGTCCTTCCTCAACTTGACGAACGCCTCCGGAAATACACCACTCCACTGGGCCAGCCTGAACGGGCATCTCGAGGCGGTGAAGCTGCTGATCGAGGCTGGCGGTGATATCACAATCTTCAACAAGGCAGGGCACGATGCTGTTTTCGAGGCTGAAGCCAATGACAAAAAAGAGGTAGTAGACTGGTTGCTGGGGCACGTCGAGGCGCTGGAAAGGAGTGTAGGAGGTGGTACAAGCAACGGGGAGGGCAGCTCTGGGGCTGACGAGGACATGGTCTTCAGAGCTGGAGACACGAGTGGGCCGATGGAGGACGTCACTGAGAAGATGGGAGACATGCAAACAAAGGATACCCAGGAAAAGTGAGCATGGTATGTTTTGAAGACGTGGTTGCCCGGTAGAGGGCTTTTGGATACCAAGGCACTTCTTGACTAGAATCACCCCTACATCGGCACTCAAAAGTGCAGATGGTAAGCACTTGTAGATGCATTTGTACTCCATGGCAGACATGGTACATTAAGGTTGCTCGTCTCGTATGCTTTACGCCTACGAACGGGCCAGATCAGAAGAGGAAAGACAGGAACGCCATGCCAGTCGATGTGGGTATACAGAATCAACCAAAAGCCTTCGGTAGTCGCTGATTAGGCTGTAAAAGAGCCGCAAGTCAAAACGCCTGTCATCATCTTGCACCCGAGAACATACTCTCCTACCTTGAGTGCTGGTTTGCATTTCCTCTGGACACTGGGCTGCATTAGTGGACGTGGAGAAATCACTTGTCATTTTCTTCCTTACCGCCCCGCAACTCAATCGCGCAGCCAGGCACGTCGTTTCTCCTCCTTCTGCTCACGGCGCTTCTCCTTGTAGGCTTTGAGCTCCTTCTTCGTTAGGGTCTTGCCACGACGCTCTGCCTTTAGACTACGTCCATCATGACTGTTCGCTGCAGCGTCTACATCGAAGAAGGCTGTCATCTGCCGTCTGCTCTTGTTTTCATCGTTGTGCATTTCAGGGCCTTGTGCAGCAGTCTGAAACTTGCCAGTGAATCGGTTGAACTGCGCCTGTGCTGTATAGTCGTTGGCAGCAGGGTGTGGCAAGCCTGCAGCCCTGGCTGCTGCAGCCTCGGCAGCGCCCTCAGCTTCCTCCTCTTCCTTTGTTGCCTCTTTCGCATAGTCGGCATTTGGGTCATAGCTCCCGTGAATGGCTGGGTTGTAGCCTCCCCATCTGCGCTTGGGCGGTGAGCTAGAGCCGGGTGCACCGGTGTTGGAAGGCAGGGCAGCAGCGCTGTAAGTTCTGTAGGAACGACACATTAGATTTTAGAAAGGAGACATAAGACGGCAAATGTTAGCAAACCTGTCGTACGATGCATAGCTCATGTTTGTAGTCTCAGACACACGCGGGTTCTGCCATTGCGAGACACCGGTCCTGCTGTTGAAAAAATACCAGGCTCCTGCGCGACTGTCCCAGCGAGCGTCCCAGCCATCGTCTGCTGCATCCGGCACGGGCTCATCAGGGAGTGGAGGGTTGTCATCTGAAACAGCACCTTCACTGCGTTCGCTGTGAGCGCCTTCCTTTTCTGCTGGTGGAGCTGCAGGCGAGGCACTTCGGTGACTGGTACTCTCACTGGGATGCGCGGGGGCGGCTGGCGACGGCTTGACGTTGTCGACAGTCATGGAGGAAGCCTAGATTGTATCTGTACAATGTCAATGTTAAGATTAATGCGCTAGCAAGAATCAGGTTGCTGTATGCACGTTGGCGCTGTACTGTTGGCTGGCTGCTGGACGGGATGTGGGCGTGAAACGGCGGAAAAGTTGAGGCTCTCTCGCAAGGGAGCTTCTAGCGCCTTGGCATTTCTCAGTGACACGTGATACTCCGCAAAGCACATAGGGTCCTGCCTGTTCAGGAAGATGTGCCGTACACAATGGCTGTGCGGACCACATCGCTTGACGACGATCCCACAATTTCGTGTCGAGAACGCCGCGGTATCAGGTCCGTGGTCTCGCCAGCTTGTGACAGACTGGCGACATGTCTTGACCAACATGATGCTGGCGAGGCCGGCTGCCGGAGCCTGCATCACGATCGCGCTCCTTTCAGGACCTCGTTGTCAAATCACAGAGGCTCGTCAAGCACCGGAGCCGGCATGCGGTACGCTTTGCCTGGTCGAGTGTGAGCGCTGGTCACTTCTTCGCCCGTTCCGTTCAACAGGCGCTTGCGTGGTGAACCGAGAGCAAGACCGGAGGCTGGGATCGGTTTGGCGCAGGATGGCATGCGCGCAAGCCAAGGCTAAAGCCGTTGAGAGGAGCGTACTCCGTCTCGATCTCTGCTGGCTGAAGTCGGCTCCCGCCTCCCCTAACGCGCTGCAGGTCGGTTCGTGCACTGCTCACCCTGAGCGGGGAAGCACATACGCTGGTGGTTCACAACTTCAAACAATGCAAACATTTGTAGATGGCTTGTTGGGCGTGGCCTGGCACTGCAGGCCCGGCATCCCGAATGACAAGTACTGGTGACTGCTCTGTCTATCTTGTCGCCAAAAGATGCCGGTCTGCTTGAGCTGCTAAATATGCATCTCGCGGCGGACCGGCGCCAACATCGTCTACTAATACGCTTGCTCAGCCCGCCCGACAGGCCACGGCGCGCTCCAGTAGTGCATCTCGGCTGCTTGTATGAAACTCAATACCATAAGACCCTATTGGCTGCCGGCCGGCAAGGACATGCTCGCCTGCATCCCATCGGCGGTGCATGGATCGACAATCATCAGCAAGATGGTTCGGAGCGCTAGGCGGGGACGGCCTGCCGCCAGATCTGGGGGCTGAGAAAAGCACTCACCATCATCTACACCATACCGAATCATTTCCCCGGCTGGCACTGTTCTGGACAGCTACTGCCGTGTCTTGCATCACACCAAACACGCTACGCGGCGAGCGTGCAGGAGAATTCTTGTCCGCTGCGCTACTGCAGTATTGACATCGCAGCCACGGACGGACTCCCCACAAGCCTCCCGGGATATGCTGCATTCTCGGTTCTCAAACAGTAAGAGCTCCATGACTTGTCCATGCCCATAATTGCCTGCGCTACGGGAAACTTGAGGTCACAGCTGTGCTCTCATCGCTGCCGCGCCCATCACGTTCCTGAACTAATTCCATAGATCTGGCCTGGTCGCCCCTGCCAGCTGCTGATGCCGCCGCTGCACAATTGTCATCGCCCCTTCACCCTCTCCTTTGAGATTCTGCGCTGATCCTATTTATTACTGCCGTCCCTCGCCGCAGGTCGAGCTCCTTCGAGCCCGCGCTCGTGCATGCCCAGCCTGCCTTGACGCCTGGAAGCTCCGTCTGCGCCGCAATCCTAGCCCCGTATCTGTAAGTCAATCCCGTGTCGCTCCTGTACGACCCCTACAGAAGGCCCACTCCACCCTGCCGCCTCGGTTGCAGCTCAGCAGGAGCCGGACGGTGGTCAATCGAAACGTCAGCCCTGCACGGACTCACGGGTTCTTTGACATCTTCTCCAGATCCTAGTCGCCTGCAACAGCACCGCGGTTTCCTACAGCATTCCAGACGCACGCAAACTTTTTCCGTCCCCCATCTAATTGACTCCAGGTACAAATACGTATTCGCCAGTGTGGACGCAACTTAGTGCAGTTCGCTGCGACTTGAGACAACGACACTTTCATCCTGGCTGTCGATCTTATTAACTTTCCTCGAGCCTCAACAGTCTCATGTGGATCCTCGGTCAAACTATCGAGGAAGTCGTATTATCCCACACTCTGAACATCAGAGCAAATAATTCTCATCTGTTATGCTTCTCAACATGAGCCGCCCATCGAGCATACTATCTCATGGAGGACCTCCAGGCTCCTATCAACCCTACTCGAAACCTTCTGGGCCTTCGTCACCTGCGGAAGACGAGCATCGATGTCTCAGAGAACACAGCGAGAGTCACAGTATCACCCAGCGGCTTCCAAGTCTTCGCACGCTCTTGGAACCTGAGTTGCTTGACAAGCCGTCTGAATACCCACTGCGACAGATTGTACCTCAACAACGGTCAACTGCTTCTCCGCAGTATGCCTCAAGCAGCCCTACTCTGAAGCGACGACATGATTTCGACAGTCATGGACAGGATCACCTCGAGAGAAACGCACCCGTACTGCAAAAGTCTTACGCGCACCGGCCTCCACCTCCTCATGTTCAGATCGATCAGCAGTCCACGACGTCCACGACACCAGGATCTATGCTCAGTAATGGCTCGATTGAGTGCCAACAGCATGGAAGTGCACTGCACGTTTACATTCCCAGCAATCCCTTTCGTCAGCCCTCGACAGCCTCCGACTTGGTGAATGCACTGCCAAATCGGCTGGTGTACGATGAGGACGAAGATGCATCTAAGACTGTAAGGAGACGTGTCGATACACTTTCGCGCGCTCCTGTTCGTGCGTCAAGGTGCATCGCGCAGCGTGACATGCCGGGCGAAGGCCTTTGCTACATTTACGAAGATGGAACATACTGCAGAGCCGTCATAGACGGAGAACCGGTGAACCCATCATGGGGGATCACAAAAGCAGGCAAACCACGCAAACGACTAGCTCAAGCCTGCTTGACCTGTCGAGAGAAGAAGATCAAGTGTGAGCCAGGTTATCCCAAGTGCCATCAGTGCGCCAAGGCTCAACGGGTTTGCAGAGGGTAAGTTGGCCCGGAAGCCACGAAATGCGCAAGCGTTCAGTAAAAAACTTGGCACCGTCCAGCCTTCAGCAACACAGTACTAATCATCAGCAGAGGCATGAATCAACCAAACCAAATGAACACGTACAATGGGTCGACTGAAGCATCGCCGTCGCACCAAAGTGCAACAACTTTCAAGAACTTTACGCCGGGGTCTCTGAGTCCGTCAGTGAGCTTGGAGAAGGTCAATCGCATTGCGGACTTGCGAGAAAACCTGCGAACCGCCGATGCTCGGCACAATGGGACTATACTACAATCTCGAGACAACATACCACAACCCTCAGTCATTGGCGCTCGAGGAATGTCCGTTCATTCATACGACTCAGACCGGAGCGGCTCGGCAACCCACCGAGAGCATCATGAGCCAAGTGCTGGCTTGTATCAGGATCATCTCGCGCTTCAGTGGGAGCAAGACCCTAGCGAGCTAGATTCCAAGGTAACATCGCATATCCTGGAGTTGTACTTTCTTCATGCTGGACGAGCAACATACGGCATGTTCCCACATAAAGCGTTCATGTCGTGGGCGCAGTCTGGTCGAAGCAGCAAGTCCCAAGATGATCGTATGCTATTGTATGCGGTGCTAGCTATGGGATCGCTCTTCTCGCCCGATGCAGACGAACGCGCACTTGGAAAACGGTTTGCTGCAGTTGCCACATATGCAGCGGAGAAACGCTTCGGGAAATTTAGCTTACAACTCTGCCAAAGCCGCCTGCTGCTCGCGCTCTACCACTTCGCGCAGGGCAAGGCACAAGAGGCGTGGGATTTCTGTGGCAGCGGGCTGCGTGCGATCAGCGCACTGAGCTTGAACACTGAAGAGGGGGTGAGGGATCTGGCCAACGGAAGCCCTGACTTGGAGTATGGATTTGATCGTCAGACCTTTGAAGAGTGCTGTCGGCGTACCTTTTGGTCAGGGTTCCTGATGGATGTAAGTCTGGACGTGACGCGACTAACTACCACCATTGACCTAATACAACAACAGCGCTACAACGGATTCATTGGGGGTACACTCTTCGTTGTCAGCATACAGGACGCATTTGTTCGTCTCCCATGCGCCGAAGCTACCTATGAATCTGGTACGCCCTGCGACACGCCACTTTTCGATTACGAGCTCCTAAATCGCTTCGCACCGAGAACCCCTACCCTTGGTCATATGGCATACCTGTGTCTCATATCAGCCCTTTGGGGCGATGTGCTGACCTTTACGGGGCGTGCAGGCCGCCGCCCAGACACTGGCTACGAACAACACTACGAACCATTCTACACCAAAACATACGAGCGGTTAGAGGGCTGGCATGCTATGTTACCGGCCAACCTCCGATACTCCCAACAAAACCTCGAAAACAGCATAGCTGAAGGCAGCGTCGGTACCTTTATGTCGCTACATGCTCTATATCACGCTACCGCCATTCGACTCAACCGTCAAGCCCGCGTCGGCGCGATGCCGGCCGACAAGGTTAGTCGCAACATCGAACACGCTCTGCACAATGCCTCGACATTCCTGTCAATGATGCACACCTTAGCCCGGATCAACCGACAACGACGGAATGATCAATCAGAATACTTCTTCTCAACACCTTTTCCAGGCTATGCGCTCATGCTCTCGATAGACGTGCTATCGTCTGCTGGGACGTTCTCTGCTTTACCTGGCTTAATCGATACTGTGGGGAATACCCTGTCTTGTATTGATGACTTAGCCACATTCTGGGCTTCGGCACGAGCACAACAAAAGGCAGTGTCAAACCGGTTGAGGCAGCTCACCGATATTGCCATGGATCATAGGCAAGGAGTCAACCATGGCTATGCAGGGCGTTTCTGGAAGATCCCAGAAAGCCTGGACGTGGCATTTGGCAAAGACGATACCATCTACAGGGCGAACGAGCTAGAGCTTTTCAAAGTGGTCGATCAATTGGCACTCCGGTGATGCTCCATCACGAGTCTCATGCTGACTTCCAACACATCCTCCTAAAGAAATGATGTTGCAGCCACAAATGTACAATAGTATAATGAAGCAAAGCACTTCATCAAAAGTAGCGAGATATGCACAAAACGATAGATTTAAAGCGCCCTATTGAGATGCCGAATGATACAGTTCACAGTGGACCTCTCTAGCACCCTATGTCTCCAGACTTCGATGCAACACACAGGAAGCTACACAACATAGTTCGTTGGCCAATATTTGCCGGCACGCAATGTATCGCCACCACGGCACCAACGCAGAACCAATGCAGAGCCAATGCAGAGGAGATGTCTCCGAACCGATCACACTACCAACTGCCGCTGACCTCAACACGTCGTCTTAGCGGCTGAATAATGGCCCGCAATCTGCGGCTACTGGGCGGCGCGAATGTCTCCGGCGGATGATCCGAAGTGGAGACGGGGTCCGACAGTGGTGTAGCGCATGGAAGTTTAAGGTGGGCAGTGGTTTTATGCTGGTTGGGGAAGGTTGAGGCAGCGTGCTGAACGGTAGTGCACGGTAGTGCACGGTAGTGCACGGTAGTGTGATGGCTTGCATGAAAATTTCCGATCAACGCTACGGGTAAGGATGAGATGGAGTGGCTTGGGTTGGGGCAGGTTGGGCGCGTTCGGGACTCGGCTGAGGTCGTTGGCGTTGGCAAGTGTTCATTCAATTAGCTGGAGATAGGAGGCAGGAGGTGATGAGGAACACTTTTTTGGTTAGCAGGAGTGGTCCAGTGATACGGAGTCTGGAATCCGACCTGCGAGGTGCGGAATGGGCTGCTGTGAGTTGCCGGTCTGGATGCTGTCTGGAAGCGTGTCGTGGGATCTTGGACTTGTCTCTTTGACGAGACCACCTTTGGTAGAAAGGTAAGGAGATTTTTAAAGCTCCAACTGGTGCATTGAGCTTAGTTATGTCGAAAACAGTGGTGATATGCGGAGAGGCTGGCAGCAGGTTGCCCTTTCCACGGCTTTGTAAGAGAGCCAGTGTATCTAGACTCATAGCCTCCAGGTAGCACGATTCATGTGCAAACCTCGATGCACACCACTACTGCTTCTTTTTCCGCTCGATAAATTGTCCACTCCGATTGCTGTCTGCAAACGTCAACATCCTCTCTTTTTCGCTCCCAAACCCAACTCAAAGGTGTTTCTATGTTACAGCCTGCTGGACGTCGTGCAACACGTTCATCGCCCAGCCAGCATTCCTGTAGCCGTCCAATGTATGTAAAAGCTAATCGAGCCACGGTGTTCTCAGCCTCGACCCTGTGCGCCTCGTTCTGTACCCACAACACTCTTCGTTGTGCCTTGGTGGCACATGCTGTTATGCTGCGCTTCCAGACTGCTCGGAAGCCCATATCGAGATTACCAATCTTATTTAGTTTGAGGGTTTTCAGATCCCTGAGATTTTTGCCTAGCAGCTGCATTATGGCAGAGATGGATGCGCGGTAGCAAAAAGCATCACTGCGCATATGCAAGTATTGCAAGCGTGGGAATAACGGAACAAGTCCTGCGATCTCCTCAGCAGACCAGTTCGCCGACGTATCGAAATGTATGAGCTGCGAGAACGTCCACTGGCGTCGACCCAGTTGAGGATGGAGTGGCATCAATCGGGTAGATGCGTCGACATAGGTCTCGATCATGCAAGAGGGCGCATCTTCGACGATAAGGTGCTTCAGATTTGGACAGTGAGAAGCTAAGAATGCAGCGGCAGAAGTAGCGACCAGTGTCTCGATACCTGACAGGATGAATGTATGGGCATTTGCAACCTCTTCGAAAGCACTCGTGAAGACGTCTATGTTTCTCTTCATCATGCTGACCTCCAGTTTCTTCAGAAGCGTCATACTTTGCATGCACGCAAAGAGCTCCAGTGCGTCTTTGCTGGATACATATCTTCCTGAGCACCACCACCACATGGACCCAAACATATCGATCTTCAGGTTCCGCGCATGTTGATAGATGACTGGCGTGCTGCTGAGCTGACTCAACGGCCGATTGATGTACAGAGATTTGAAAAGAATTGGGCTGAACACATCTCGGAGCCGGCGGTTGACGCATGAAAGGACCTTGATTGGGGTCTCTCCTTCTGCACATACCACAGTCAGGAAGTCGCTCACCATTAGTAGCACATCCTCGCATATATTCGTCAATGTAGGTTTGGACTTAACTTGCATCGTCGGCAAATATGACAGTAAGTAAATGTAGTGATTCAAGAAGATATTCACGATCTATCTGGGTAGCGGAAAGGGAGCACAAATGACAGCATCAACCAAGCTTCTGAAGTTGGGTTGGGAAAGCTACCCCACGTTGCTCGTTGCGAGCGCATGCTAGTTGCCTGTTTTGGCTAGTGGCTGCGTACGTATCGCTCCTTGGAAGAGCTCGCAAAGAGCTCAATAGCGTTTCATGTTCATTAATCATACCTCATTAAACATATCATAAGATCATGGTACAGTACAGTTTCGTCAGTCGTGGTAAGAGTGTGCTGTACATGCCATGTACAGGCTCGGGTATTCCCGTACCTTCGTGCCGCCGTGTACCGTCACGCGACACGTACATCGGACAAGTACACCTACAGCTAAGAGACGCACAGCTCTATATGGCTTCTGCCGTCGCTTTGCCCTTGCCAATGTTATACGTCTGAAGCATCTCACGTAATCGGCTTTCCGCCTTTGTCAGCTCTTGTTGGGCGTTCTGGTCTATGCTAGTGTTACGTGGCCATGGTAACCATGATGTAAGAGAAGCGATTGTGTTTGATCGTGCTCTGGGATGAGAGTAGCCGATCGAAGTGGTTGTCGACGACCAGTTTCGGCGATGCGCCGCTCTTTGGTGGGCAACCACCGTTCGTGGTTGTAAGCCCCATGTACTGTCCGTCTCCGGTAGATCTTGGAAAACAGAAGAGTCGAATGCAAGCTGTTTGGACGCCTGTGGTATGGCATCAATAGTAATAGCTGGGTGGTCCTGAGTCTGCGATGCGTTTCTGATAGTCCATGCTGGTCCTGATGGCCGCTGCGATTCATCTTGCCTTGAGCTGCTGGATTCAGGCGGGTCAAATCTATTGTTGTCAAGAGACTTCCTCTTTCCACTGCTGCCACCACTAATGACACTCTTCAAGCTGCCATACGCAGATTGGCTTCTCTTCCTCTTGCCTTCTGCTGCTGTGCCTTTGCCCTCTTGGGCCAATCGTTCGCTTGAGCTGCTCGCTTCGGGAACTGCCATCAGCGTATTATCTGCGGCCGTCCACCCTAGATTTGCCCGAGACAAGCGCCCTCGTCCCACTAGAGCTCCTGTGCTGGCAGCCCAGCCAGGCCCTGCGCCTGTGATCTCACCTTGTGGGGGAAGGTGAGCGTCATACTCGTCAGCCAGGCTCAATCGGCTCCGAGCACAAATTTCGGCAATGGCGTCGATAGCGTCTCTAATCTCTGGGTCGACTGCGCGGAGGATAGCTGAGAACGAGAAGTCCTCGATGGCAGGCAGCTGTTCGTCCCGGCGCGCCAGACCAGCTGACAACGCAGAGACGTTTGAATGGCCAGTCATGGCAAAAGAACGAGGAGTATTGAAGCCAGAGCCTGGCCTGGACGTGTGACGTGATCCTGAATATGTTCGCACCACCACCGGTTGACTTGTGACGGTTGTTTTGCTAGAAGTCGACTTTGCGGGTTTGTTATGGGTGTGGAATGCGGGGGCATTGAGCGCACGAATTGCAGCGGATTGTAACGGAGGCAATGTGTTCGTCAGTGTTGTAGTCGTACTGGGCACCGAGCCTGTACTCGTGGCCAGGTCGTAGTGTCGTTCATGGGCGTCAATCTGCGTTGCGTCGGACGGTATCGCGATGTTCAGAGATGCAGAACTGTGCCCCCACAGTGTAGAGAGTACACCCACGGCTACCGACTGCCTCGTGGTGGTGGCTGGCGTCAATGCTGGTGGAAGGGCATTCGAGTCCGCTACACCAGCGGTATGGTTGGGAAGAGGGGCAGTCGGGTGCGGGTGCAAATGCGCCTCGCCGGGACTGCCAGCTAGTCTTGTATTCGCCGAAGATTCGGACATTGTAGGTACGCTTTACTGGAGCTGCTGCAAGTCAATGCATGGTCACCGTGCAGCAGAGGCAGAGCGCGAATGTGGGCTGTTCGAGGATGCGCTGGCGAAGCGCGGCTCCAGGCTTGGCGAGGTTGCCGCAGCACACGCTTGCGATCATTGGATGAAAGCAGCTCAGTGAGCCATAAATTATCGGGTATCTTGCGGGACCCTCTCGACGTTGGTTTATCTCATTTGATCAATGGTAAGACATGCATTGCTTGGATCGTCTTGTCCTAGCTAGAAAAGCAAACAATCATCTGAGCAGGTTGTGGCCTCCTCCACATCGACTTGTGCCTGTTCTAGTCGGCCGAGCTCCAGACACAGAAATGGCACCAAGCCACCCGGTAGTTCGTCGAGTATCTGCATTTCGGCTTTCACATTCAACATGAGCATCGATTGTAGTTCGTGTCGCCAGTCTTGCTCCAGTCCAGTTTCAGAACAGAGATCCCATTCTAGCATTCGAACCGCTTTGGTCCGGTCGCGCGCTGTTAATCTCATCAACCCGTGGAGCTCAGGTACAGCGCCTCTATCTGCATCATGCTGTTCCATTTGAGCTCGGCTGATGTGTTGAATCCTCATACCAAGATAGCGGATGCTGGGCAGACTCAGTGCTTGTGTATTGTCGGACGCGATGTGATCTTCGTGGGCAAGGCGATATGAGCCATATTTGAATGTCGACATAATGGCAATGCCGTCAGGATCCAGATCTACGAAGGCATACATTGGCACATGCGGCGCACAGTTGTTCAACTGACGAAGAAAAACCCGCGTGGCTAGGTCGGGGTATCCTTTCGCCTGGAGGAGTGTCAGTACAAATACAATCAGAAAACTTGATATACAACAGTCAGAACTAAACCTCTTTCGCTAAATTCAGACCATTGCGTTGCGGAGATGAGGGATCGAAATGTAGCCTGCACACCATAAGCGTTGGCTGGTGAAGCTGCTCACGTACTCACTTCTTTCTCGATGACAAGAATCCAACGCACTCGCGCCATGTTGATTTCGTCGGTGTCAGTAATCTTCGGAACAAGCATGCCCTGACAGTTGTTAGCGGGAACGATGAAGGTCTAGTCAGTCTCTGTGCCTCTCTGTCACTGGTAGCGTCGACCTCTGTTCCGTCTCCACGGCGTATTACGATGCATCCAGCAACAAGTCCTTTGGCAGCAGCAGTCTTGTTCATCAGTATTTTCGAGGTATCTGGGCGATGTGATGACGCACGACGTTCAGCTGAGATCTCGAAACGCCCAGCGTACACGCCAGGTCATCCACATATCGATCAACGACTGCCTGCTTCACGAACAGTTCTGGATGCCTGTAATACAGATCTCTTTTATACATGGGTCAGTGTACTGGCGGAGGGAAGCTTGGAAATACTCAACCGTTTCGTCATAACGGTGTTGTCAGCAAGACCTCTGTGAATCAGCTCAATGATCCTTAGAAGCACCGCTATGATCCGTCAGTCTCGGAACGACAATTTCCATGGGTCGCTCAACTAAATTTCCACGCTTCTTGCGCAGTACTTCCCGGAAATGAGATCCGACGAACTCTTGGAGCAGGTATCGTCTCGGGGTGGCTTGACCGTCTTCTTGAGATGTTCGCTCGACTTTTGAGTGTGAAAGTCAGTGGCTCGCTTCCTTCAAGCAGACCATCAACTATAATTTCCAACATCTTTTCAAGGCGAGCGATGACCGAAGACCTGTTCTAGAGTCAGTGCGTCCTCCGTCTCAGAGTCTTGATCTGCCACCTGTCGCGAAGGAGCCCATTGCTAGCACCCATAGCCAAAACCACCTCATTTGCCGAGTGAGAGCCGATGTCTTCCGTCAACAGATGATTGAGTGGCCTGGCTGTGGTGTCTGCTGATGTAAGTAGTGAGCTGCTGGGCAACTGCCATGGATCTGTGGCCACTTCATACGGAAAATCGAGTAGGTCGCTATCAGATTCGTATTCGCTGTCAGCAATGTGAAGCATCTGCATATTATTGGCTCCACCTTGCCATAGGGCATTGATGGATTCTTGAGAGTCTGTGGCGCCAAACAGCAGGTCGTCGACGAGGTCCATGTTGGAGCAAAGGCGCGAGAGACCTGCAGCGTTTGTGGATGTCAGTATCTGGATGTTAGTGGGGAACCAGATCAGAATTTGGCAGATTTCTTGCCGATGTCATATCAAGACTGGAGTCGAGATCAAAAGAGAAGTTAATGAGGCGAGACGGCGAGTTTGAAGTTGGTGAACGAGGATGGCGCCAGTCCTAAATAGGCAACCAGCCTATATTTCCAGAAGTTGCGGCAATCGCACCAGATCCCCTCGCGCGAGGGAACCTCATGCCAAGAATTACGCGCGACGCGTCGTGCTTCCGTCGCGTCTCTCCTCTCGTCACGCAACCACTCATCGACGCATTCTGTGACCACAACGCTCCGCTGCCCGCTCCCCGCTGCCTCGGTCGATTGTTTAGATTTCAACTGCTATTCGCACCCACACATGCACCACTGAATCCACCATGGAAGATCCAACTCTGGCACTTGTCGCTCAGAAGCGTCCACACAATGAAGATGTTGAGCCGCGACCGTCCACTCCGGTCAGACCTATCTCGTCACAAGCATCGACTCCGCTGTCCGTTTTATCCGACATCCAGACGCCGTCACCCATACAATCCAAGATCGCTAGTGCATTCAGCAGTTCCACTACAGACCAATCCTCCACACAAAGTGCAACCAATTCAAGCAGTGCTCAGCTACCGGCCAGAAAGAAGCGAAGAGTCTTGACACGACAAGAGAAGGATGACGCAGCTCGTGAAAAAGAGGTCAAGGCGAAAGCCAAAGCAGACAAAGCTGCACAGAAGGAGGCCGAAGCTAAAGTCAAGGCCGACGAGAAGGCACAAAAGGCTGCGCAGAAGGAGGTTGAAAACAAAGCCAAGGCAGAGGAGAGGGCGAAGAAGGAAGCAGAAAAGCGCGAGAAAGAAGAGGAGAAAGCGAAGAAGGCGCGAGTAAGTTTGGCACATGCTGGAGCCAGGCAGTTGCTAACTTGTATCAGTCGCAGATGAAGCTCAACGCCTTTTTCGTGAAGCCAAAGATCACTGCTGCCAGTGCTGAATCATCTGTGGTAGATTCAATCCCAGACTCTACTTCTCAGCCCAAATTTTTACCATTAGACAATTCTGGAGCTGTTACTAACGCAATCCCGCTGTCACCGCAGAAATCTATTCAGAAAAATGCGCAATCAGACTACGAACGTTGTTTCCTTCCGTTCTCGCTACCTTCGCACGCGATTCTGGCACCCGCCAATGCGTTTATGGAAAATACCGAGAAGCTCAATGCTGCCAGAGCACGACTGGATCAACTTTGCAGGCAGGACAAGGCCGGCCTCGCGCCCCTCACTATCAACACGCTGAAGGTGTCGCTACCGGACTGTGGGCTGCGCGGCTTGAGGACAGCTACCATAAAGGAGATTGTCAAGAGAGTTCACGGTTCGCCCGATCGACCGATCGACCTTCCTCGCGAGAGTGGTGCTGATCAGGAGCCTCTCGAGATGCTGAAGGCCATACCTATGAAGTATTTGCACTTTGGTGAGGATGTCCGTCCGCCGTACTACGGAACGTACACCAAGCCTTACCCGGATGCAGCTGCACGCCGGCTCGCTCGCAATGCGGTGTCTCGAACGCGTCAAGACACCAATTACGACTACGACTCTGAAGCCGAATGGGAGGAGCCCGAGGAAGGAGAAGATCTTGACTCTGAGGGCGAGGATGATTTAGAGGAGGAAGGAGATGACGATATGGACGGCTTCCTAGACGACGACGACGATCCGCAGCTCAAGCGGCGAATGCTTTCGGGCGACCTCATGCCTGTCAGCACTGGTCTGTGCTGGGAGGATGGCAAGGGAGTCTCCATACTGAACGATGGCTCCGGTGCTATTTGCACAGAGTTCAAAGACTTCAAGATGGAATTTTTGCTGGGTACGTTGTTATACTTTACTCGCTGTATGCATGCTAACAAGGCTGTAGATCCATGTCCGCAGTCCATTGACCCCTTCTCAACCTCGTATTGGACGCCGCTTGAGCAAACAATCACTTCAGCAACTGCCACCGCACACAAGCCTTCTTCCAACGGCCTTATGAATCCTCCGCCGCGAGTGCCTTTGACACAGCGAACTATGAACGGCTTGCTAAACACTCTCAACTCCAGCTCAACGCCATCTACGGCAGCTAAAACAGCTTTGCCAAAGAAGATGGTCCCTGACGAACAACTACCCGCCTTTAAGGCAGAGATCCAGGGGAAAGATCTCACCAAGATCGGCATGATTGAAGCTCTCAAGAAAGCATTCCCAAAGCTTCCCAAGGCAGCGATCACCAACACGCTGAGCACCGTCGCTGCAAGGGTCGGTCCTACTGAAAAGGAGAAGCGATGGGTGCTCATCAACAGCTGAGCTACCCGTACGTGATACGCTCACGCCTAGACTTTTCTAAACTTGTACCATATGGATTCACGACATAGCGAGCAGTCACTATCATCAGTCCTCGAGCGTTCATTGGAGTTTGGGTTGCAGTCTCCTCTATAGCGAGCAGTCACTGTCATCAGTCCTCTAGCGTTCATTGGAGTTTGGGTTGCAGTCTCCCCGAGTTGGCGATCGTCACAAGTATCAGCAGAACAACCAGCATAGCGAAGGGGCGAGTGGGCGAATGGGCGTTTTTTTTTTGGTTGGTTTTTCACTTCTTATAAGACATCAGCGAGGCGTTTCACCAATGACAGGCGTCATATCGTGGTAGCAGAGGTATTGCAATGAAAGCATACGCGGCATGCGTTGCATGGCATAGTCGAGAATACATTGTATTGAACTATATCGATGGCTAGCGCAGCGCACACGCATGCCACATTTGGCTTTTCGAACGCGGTGCTAATTAGTCAGTCAGTATTTGTCTTCTTGGCCCCTGCATGGCGTCGTGCAGAAAGTTCTCGGCCTGGTCTGCAATGCGGTGCTGACACGGCGACACGCTCCGCTCCGCGGACACGGCAACCAGCAGTGAACGCGAGGCGGTTGGCACGTCACGCGTCTGTGTGTGTGTGTGTGTGTGTGTGTGTGTGTGTGTGTGTGTGCGAGCGCAGTGGAGTCGCGAGTGGGCCGGCGCCGTCATGTGTAATTTGCAAACGTACCATACAATCCATTGAAGAACAAAGGCAATGTCATTTGTAGAAGGGATGTGGCCGGGCTGCGCCGCGCGAGGAGCGTGGTTGCACGAGGAGAAGGTTGCAAGACAGCATGTGCTGCAAGACCAGGCAGGGTTGCGCAGCACGGCAGACCTACCTTCTGGCGCAATTCGATTCGCAATCCGCACGCGCAGCAACAGAACAGAGCACCGGGACTGGACTTGACCAGAGCGTTGTGATTCGGGACAATTGCTGCATGCTCAGAGCCAGGGATATGGGCTTGTCTTCCCGCAGACGCGGCATTGGTGCGGTTGTCCGCACCGAGGCGACGCCGACGAGGTGTTGCTACGAGTACGGTACGCAAGGAGGGCGCCAGTTCGGCGGCGAGGGGTGCTGAGCACGTAGCTGGTACAAAGGGCATGGCATGGTAAGCAGCCGGAAGCAGACACGGTCCGGCCGCGACCACGACCACGACAACGACGGGCCTGAGGTGCACATTGCCATGTGGAAAACGTGTCCGTGTCGTGGTGCGAGTGCAGCCGAAGTGCATCTCGGGCCTAGGCCAGGGGCCGCGGGGCGTGGGCTTGCTTGGGCAGCACGACACGAGACGCCAGGCGGGCGCGGCAAGGCAAGGAGCAAGGCAGGACCTCGAGTTAAGATATGGTCAGTGAGCCGCGAGGCACAGGCACGCGCTCGCGCTCGCGGACTGTCCCGACTCGCAGAGCGTCGCGCAAGCATCAGGCAGGCATACTGGCAAGGAGGTGCTGGTCGCCCGCCCTGCGCAAGGCCTGCGAGGCGTGTGCGGCTCGGCGGTGCCTCGTCTGAATGACTCGCCCTTGGAGACACGAATCGCAGGAGAGCGCGCGGGCTGGCGATGCGCTGCGGCAGAGGGATTGCGAGCCGTGGGCATGGGAGAGGATACGTCGGAGCACGGCCGTGAACGTACGACGCGGCGTCTGCGATCGGGGCGCCGGAGTGAGGTCGTGTCGTGGTTGCAATGGTTGGTGGGCTGCTGCTCTGTCGGACAGTCGGCCTCACAGGCGCTCTGGTCTCCGGAAGGGCAATCCCGCGACCCGTCAAACCCGCAGCCATGGATCCGTGTCGATGGCTGACCCCTGTCTCCACACGGTGGTGGTGTTTGTGTTTCGAGCGCCTTGGGCAGCATCGGCAACGGGGTTGCGATGTGCACGTCAGGGTCTGCATTGCGAAGTGAGGCTGTTGCGACGACTGCGCGACACTATGCCCGCTCGAGATGCAACGGCGACACAGGCACATGGACGAGTAAGGGCGCCGCTGATCGAGGAGTGTAGCGCTGAGGGCCTTGGGGTAGCGTTTGCGCCGCACGGCGCTACGCTGCAAGCGGGCGAGGGCCGCGGCCAGGTGGTTTTGCAGTCCTGGCGGCCATCTCGGGGCTTACCGCAAGGAGCATGTGCTGCGTTCCGCGCGGATGGCGATTGTCACGCAGAAGAAATGGAGCAGGCCCACACGCTGGGCCAAGTGCGCGAGGGGGCAGGCAGACGCGGTGGGTGTTCGCGTTGGTTGCTTGCTGAGGCCGTGAGGCCCGAACAGACCCTGCGAAACGTCGGCGATGCGGCAGGGATGGGTGTGTGCCGCTGCGCGCACCGCAGGTGTCAGGACTGGCTGGCGAAGCGAGCGCTGGCTGGCCTGCCGAGGCTAGCCAGTGCGGCACCACCAGCGCCAGGCACTCGCGCACGACGAGCCTGCGTCGGGGGCGTCTGCCTCTGCCTGCGCCTGCGCGTGCGCCCTGAGTCTGATGGCAGGCTTGAGCTGCCCGGAGCGCGGCTGCGACTCGGTGCGCCTGGCCGGCTGCCCTGCGCGGTGCCGCAGCATTGCCTGGCGGGCCGTGGGCGTGCAGCCGTGTCTGAAATTGCTCGGGGCTCGCAGTCGGGCGGCCGTGTCGGCGCTGCTCCAGTCTGCTGCCGCGCGCACTCGAGCCGCTGAGCCATGCCAGCGCCAGCGCCAGCTGCGTCTCCAGCTCCAGCTCCAGCTCCAGCTCCTTGCATAATCGACAGCAGCGCACTCGGCTCCAGCTAACGTCGCCCACAGGCCCAGCGCAAGCCCCGGCTGCCGCCCGCGCTCAGACAGCTTAGCGGCCCGGCGCACGCCCTGCGCCAACTGCTTCGGGGCTCGTTCTGGCGCGCGAACTGCCCAGGAGCGGTGCGGTGGGTCGCTTGTGTGCGCCCTCGACAGACGGTGCCTGTCTCCCAAATCTCCTCTGCTGGAGCGCCGCCAGCCTGCTCCTCTCTCCTGCACCTGCCTGCCCGCCCTCTCGCCGTCCGCTCCTGCCCGCCATGCGTCTGTTCAACCGCAAGAGCTCCAAGCCCACCATCTCGCCCGGCGGCAGCCAGCCCAACTCGTCCAATGGCTCGCTGCGCTCCCCTGGCCCCTCCACCTCCAACGGCTCGCGGCCCACCAGCTTCCCCGACGTGCCTCTGCCTCGCGCCCCCGACCCGGCCCTGGACCCCGCCGGCTACCTGAGGAGCATCTATGCCGTGCGCGACCGCTCGCGCCTGGTGCTGGAGAAGGCCAAGAAGAACCAGCTGAGGCACTTCACCGTCGACATGACCAAGTTCACCGACGTCGCGAGCTTCGTCGTGTCCATTGTCAAGGTGCATACGCCTGGAGCCACTGCGCTGCGCCTGCAGCTCTTCCACTCCTCCACTCCTCCACTCCCACAACACCACAACACGTCCAATAGCAGTGCTGACCGTGCCCACAGCGAGACTACGCCCCCGACTACGCCGCAATCCCGCCCCACGGCCGCTGGCAGCACTTCGAGGTCGGCGGCCGCCCACGAATCGACCAGCTGATGGCCTCGTGGCCCTCGACCGTCGACAACTCGGAGCGCACGCGCCGCTTGCTCGACCTCTTCCTCGTATCCGTCTTGCTCGACGCCGGCGCCGGGACCAAGTGGCAGTACAAGAGCAAGGAGTCGGGCAAGATCTACCGCCGCAGCGAGGGCCTCGCCGTCGCCAGTCTCGAAATGTTCAAGGCCGGAACCTTCAGCAGCAACCCCAAGGAGCCGTGCCAGGTCGACAGCGCGGGCCTGCGCAAGCTCGACCTCACCATCATGGCCCGTGGCCTCCAGGTCAACGAGTCGAATCCCATCGACGGCCTCGAGGGCCGAACGAGTCTGCTCCTTCGACTCGCCGATGCCCTGCAGAACCAGGAAGTCTTTGGCCTCGAGGCACGCCCTGGAAACATGCTTGGTACATGATGTCCGTACTCCACAATCCGGCGCACGCTAACAGCCACAGACTACCTCCTCTCGCACCCCACCACCCAGGCCTCCTCAGTCCCCATCATCCCCCTTCCCACTCTCTGGAACACTCTGATGGAGAGCCTGACCCCCATTTGGCCACCAACACGAACCCAGATCGACGGCATTCCCATGGGCGACGCGTGGCCCTGCTCGGTCATGCCATCGCACCCCACGCACCCCTGGGAGAACATTGTACCGTTCCACAAGCTCACGCAATGGCTGACATATTCCCTGATGGTCCCGATGACCAAGCTCATGAACGTGCACTTTGCTGGCGCCGAGCTCCTGACTGGACTACCCGAGTACCGCAACGGTGGCCTCTTCATCGACACCGGACTTTTGACACTCAAGCCGGATGACCAAAAGCGCGGTGTTGCGCAATATCAACGGAATGCTCAGGTCAAGGGCCAGCCCAGCATGGAAGTCGTGCCCATGTTCACTGCAGATGACGATGTCATTGTCGAGTGGCGCGCAGTCACAGTCGGCTTGTTGGACGAGCTGCTCGTTGAAGTCAACAGCTCACTCGGATTGAGTGGGCGCGATAAGCTCACTTTGGCTCAGATGCTGGAAGCTGGTAGTTGGAAGGTAAGTCTCTGCATCTCCCGGTCGTGAATGCCAACTAACGCACCACAAAGGGGGGCCGAGAAATCGCAGAAGTCTCGCGACCGAACACCAAAGAGCCGCCTATTATGATTCTGTCCGATGGAACTGTTTTCTGAGATACCCTGAGATTCCTCTCCCACTTTGTTTCGCTTCTTCTGTTCGACGGCATGCAACCAAACACGTCCCAAAATGGACCCTTTACACTACCATTGGCGGTAGCTCGACTACAGCTAATTTGAATACTTATGATGCACGATCTCGAAGGTCGGCACCTGGCGGCTTTTTTGGTTTCATGGCTTGAGCGATGCATCGGTCTTCATCAGCATGCTAGCCTTTTACTGCGATCTCCTTTGTTTTTTTAACTTCTTCACGGGATATGTCTTGGATGCGAGACATTTAGGGAACGGAAAACGGATCTGTAAAATAGTGAGGATATTTGGTCCAGGAATACTACGCGCTTCGAGAAGGCAGCATTCTGCAAAATCAGTAATCAGTTGACGTAATGCTAAATCATCCGACACGACTTCGTGTCCACTTAGTTGTCCCGCGTCTTCTCACAAATGTCCGTGATGTTCAGGGGTTGCGGCTCTGCGGCCGTTGCCCCGCAATCACCTGCACTCGACATGCCAAGGTAAGGATTTACACGTCCAAGCTCCAAAGCTGCTCCTACGCTTCGTTTCTGAGCACTTGCTTCACTTGTGAAACTATTGTTGTGCAACGCGCCTATTTACCTGGGCTCCGCGTTTACTGCACGTAATTTCGTTCTCGGCCTGTCATACTGCCCGTATGTCACTCACCCCACGCGACGATAGCCGTTGTGATACGTCATCTAATCATATCTTCATTTCACAGCTCGCCCACGCCGCCCACGCCGCCCACGCTCGCCGTTTCACAGCCGTCTCTGCTTAGAGCCTCTCGCTAGGACCTCACCATAGCACTCACTACCCGTCTCCGCGCCGCCGATCAAACAATCTCACGCGATGAACTCCCAAAAGCGCCAGAAGCAGCGCAAGGTGTTGCTGATGGGCAAGAGCGGAGCGGGCAAGTCCTCAATGAGAAGCATTGTCTTCAGTAACTATGTGGCCAAGGATGTCCGTCGCTTAGGCGCCACCATTGATGTCGAGCACAGCAACATCAAGTTCATGGGGAATCTGATGCTGAATCTGTGGGATTGCGGAGGGTACGCGAAATCAGTCTGAACGAGGAGTGACTGCGTATTGACTGTGTGTAGTCAGGATGGCTTTGTCGAGAACTACCTCACCCAGTCACGCAGCCACGTTTTTGGGTCTGTGGCTGTTCTTATCTTCGTCTTCGATATCGAGTCTCGCGAGTTCCAGGCCGACGTTGTCTCGTACTCGAACATCATCCGTGCGCTACATGAGTGCAGTCCCACTGCGAAGGTGTTTTGTCTCATCCACAAGATGGATTTGGTCCAAGCACGCCTTCGAGAGGCAATGTACCACGAGCGCTCCAACTACATTCGGGACGCCAGCGAGGGCTTCAGCGACACCGTCGAGTTCTTTCCCACGAGTATTTGGGATCAAAGCTTGTACAAGGCATGGACCAAGATCATCTACTTCCTGATTCCAAATGCAGGCACTATCGAGGCTCTTTTATCGCAGCTAGCGGATATCATCGACGCCAGGGAGCTCGTCCTTTACGAGCGCACGACGTGCCTTACAGTCGCACACGTTACGCGCGGTGACGGTGAAGACAATCCCTTTCACGATCGCTTCGAGCGCATATCCAGCATTCTCAAAACGCACAAGCAGAGCATGGCTAAGCACACCAACATCCCAGCTGGAAGCGCCAACTTTGCCGAAATGCAGATCAAGACTGGCAGATTTATGTTCTTCATTACCCGGCTAACTGAGAACACTAATCTCGCCGTTACCATCCCGCCCTCCGAGCAGGTTTTTAACGCTGCACGCGTCAACATCTTCCAGGTCCGGCCCAGGTTTGCGGAGCTCGACATTGCGTCCAAACCCCGACCTCCTATACAGCAAGCGTTCGCTGGCTCAGCGGACACGGTGGAGAGCAGCAAGGGGAAAGAAAAGGCCATGGCCTAGTGTCATGAGCCTACAGTTACTACTCAGGAAGATGCTCTGGAAACGTCCAATGCCTCGAACCAACACGCAGAGTTTCTCCACGCGCAGACCTGGATGAATTTAGATCTGGTATAGAACGCTGGCCGAAATGCCATTCAGTCAAACGAGTTTGCACCAGAAGTCGAGGCAGTTTCGTCTGCTACTACGATCATCTCGCCGATATCTGTCTTGTTGGGCAGCTTCAGGACTTCGCTCGTTGAGTTACTTCGGTCGGCGACCGCCAACGACATCCTGGATTTGTGCTTGCAGCCTCAGAAAGATGTTCATTCGCCCCTAGAGTGGAAAGTGATCACTATTTGACATTGCCCTCTAGCCGAAGGGCCCTCTAGCCGCGTCAACTTCAATGTGCTTAGTAAAGGAGTTGATCATCTCAGCAAGAGAGTAAGCCATCCACCCATGAACAGTAGGCAAAGTGTAATTTGCTCAATTCGCCAGCACACTCTGTGACTGACATTGGTCGATTTGAGAAGACCCCGCCGAAGAAGCATTTAAGTCTTCGAGCCGCATCACCAACAGCAGCTGAGGAACCACATGCGCACTCCACCACCAAGTCAGCACGCAGCTCCTTCAGCACAATCGCCATCACCTCTCCAGACCTTCCCTCTTCGTCCTCCACTTGGTCACAACTCCGCCGTTGGGTCGATCTGCATGCGCGCGCAGGGAGAGAAGGAAAGGCGCTGAAGCTCGATCAGGAGAGACATAACGAATCTAATACAAGATCAGTGCTACAAATAGAATGGCGAGGAGGGATATCGATACTGTGACACCTGTCGTCTAGCTAATATGCCGTGGGACATTACCTTTAATGAAATTTTGGGACCTCTACGCGCCCTCGTATGGCACCCACGTTTGGTTCCACATCGCTGCCCGTTATCCGTTTGTATCGCGACCTGTCTTTGAGTGCTTCCTTCCTGGTTCACTGCCCTCTTGCATTCCATCACCTTACAACATGGATCCAGTTGACCATCATCTCAATATCACTACCCGCCAGATAGCTTTGACTCCACAGCGCCGTCAAACACTGTATCCTGTATACTTGAACATAAGACTCGCATTCCAGACGTATACATTCAACAGCACAAATTACACCAAACGGGTCGAGGAACTTCCCAAGTACACACAGCGGTTCGACGGGCACGCATCGGGCACCAGAACAGGACGAGAGTATCACCGGCGCGCTACGAAGAGTCTCTCACTCGGCTGGAAAATGTTGCCTGGCTTTGCCCATCGCGCATAATCGTGGCGTCCTACTTCTTCTCCTTTTCAAGACTACGCACGCAGCTGGTTCTTTGTGTCTGCCTCCAGTCACAAACCTCGCGTCCTCCTGCGTGTGACTTGACCATGTCGAGTCGTGTCCACATGTCACACGGCTGCGGATATGATGCGTAAAGCCGCCCGCATCTAACACTCCATACGAGACATCAGACAAGCGTTCACGCTTGCCAAAGTCGTGTTGTTGGCCATCTCCTTACCCGATGTTAAGGGCGTGATCGACGAACGCGACGATGATCCTTCCATGCGCTGTTCTCTAAGTCTTCATCCATTAAGATGTCCGCCACCAGTGGATTATGTAAGATCCACCCTGTCTTTTTCTCCAGGCAGGACCGTGTACAGTGATGGATCGAAGGAGCCGAGGCTGGAAGCAGGTCGAGCATCGCCACCCACGACCACATGCAGCGTAGACGAGTGTCTCATGTCCATTGCAAATGGCAATCCAGGAGGTGATGGCTCTCGGCATCATTTGGGCATGGTCCAGGTTATACATGTGGGGAAAATAACTTCTCATGAAGTGTTCAAGTCGCGTTCGACGAGATACTGACATACCCAAGACGATTGGGAGGTCGATGACACATACTTTCACGACCAGGAACCTACACGATGAGAGACCAATCTACTCTCTCCCATTTAAAGGTCGCGTGTTCATGGTTATGAGTTCAGCAGATCAGGGTGGCTCCCTACCCACTTCAGAGCCTCACCTACGTCATACTGCTGACCTCTTGCTGCGACCGTTTACTGCTGGATGGACTGGGAAAGATGAACATGACGTGACTGGATGGCAGGAGGAATGAACAATTCCTCACAAGAAGTATATCAACAAGTATTGTTTGCTGCTAGTCCTTTCTCCAGTCTCGATGTTCGCAATGACATACCCCCCTCCCCACCACCTCGAACCACCTCCAACGACCCCATGACGACGAACCCATGCACGCGTGTCCTAAAATACTCCGACCCGTCACGCACTCGCCTACTCCCGTATCACCTCACCACAAACGTCACTGACAAGCGGAGAAGCAGCCAAGGCCGTTCCGCGCTCTTTGTAGGTCGTTGCAACGCAGGAACAGTGGGGCCAACGACGTAGCCGCGCTCAGGCGTCGCTTAGGACGTCAGATTATTGTGCAACCCTTGGACCCAGGTCTGACGTCGGATCCCCAGCAGCGGGAGCTGTGAAGTTAGAGCTGGGGGATGTGAGGAAGCGCATTACCGCCACTTAAGCAATGGTAGGATGGGGCGGTGAGCCGAGCGCGGAAACGCGATGCGACGCAGGGTTGCAGTATTGGATCATTGGCAAACGGCATTCAACAAACAGTGGTGAGAAGCGAGCTACTGTAGACGCGAAGCTGTTGAGTGCGAGGCGAGACAGACAGCAGGCGAGGTGACGGAGAGCTCCACTCGTATGCACGTCAATAGCGGAAGTGCTGAAGCGATGTACTGTAGAAGTAAGGAGGTTTTACGAAGCGGCTGGAGCCTTGCTGCATGGAAGGCTTATCGCGAGCCTGCGAATTGTGTGCGCATTCAGCTGATCCGTCGTGTTGGGCCTGGAAGGTGGCATGTTTCTGACGCCGCAGGAGAATCCAACGTCACAAGGTGTGTGGCATAACGAACATCGTCACGATGGAACTGCATCCCGACTTCTGTTCGTGACCCGGTGAGATGCGTCATTGCAGTCGATGTGCTGTGCTTTTGCGCGATGCACACAACTTCAGCTGAGCATTGTCAGAGCCATCACGATGCTCTCGGCCCAGACGCCGGATGTTCAGTGCTTTGACGTCGATTCTCCAGGGAAAAGCGGGGCTGTGACGCTCGGTGGGTAAGAAGGATGCTGAGGTGGGTGCGAGGGGGCTACTCGAGACGTGGAGATCTACAGATTGGCATGTTCTGCATGTGCGGGACGAAGTCTGCGAGGGTGGAGGCCATTGTGGAGGAAGGATTCCAGGTCTGTTGATCTAGAAGGTCGAGACGAACCATATCGAGGTTTTGGAGCGCATCTGCACATTAGAAGAGCAATGGAATTCGACTGCGAGGTCGCAAATTACCAGCATGCGCGTCACGAAAGGCGAGTAGACTGATGGGAACAACCGCAGCTAAGAGAAAGTGCGCTTGTTCGTCGCTCTTGTTCCCGCCTTGGACTCACGTCCAACAACAGCAAGACTGCAAAGTCAAATGCACATCTTGGTTGAGATGCATAATCTGTAAAATTCTATTAATTTCCAAAACTGTAACAGGAAGCGGATGCGCTGCGTTAGGCGTCTACACAGTGCTCAAAGAATTCTGCTACTTGCAGAGGTTGACGACCACATCATCCTGTGTTGCACAAGATATTGAATGACATCGTCCCTCGTGTCATGCTCAGCTCGTGGTACCTGCGTCTTGTGGACTTTGAGCTAAGAGAGCCCCGAATGTGTGAGGCTGGACATGCGGTATGCTGCCACTCATCGTCACTGTTGACGTTATTAGGGTAAAACATGTCTCTCGACACGGCAAAGGTGGACCATTATGAGCGCAACGGCTGCTGCCCTGCATGATACGAACGGTCGATCTAGCCCATCTAGGGCTAATGCAAAGTAGATCATGTCCATATACAGTAGGTATGACGCTCTAGTGGCGCCTTACTCACAAGGCACACGACAAGGGGCGCTGTGGAAAGTACCGTCCTTGGGGAGATTTCGCATTTCTGGGTCTTTGCCGCTGTGGTCCTTCGAGTCGAATTACTGAGGGGAGGTCTGACGTCGTGCGCATTTGGGATTGTCGCATGGAACCGTGGCACGGCACACCAGAAAACTCGGTGGCAGCAAATGCGTCATAAGCAACACTCTGCAAACGACATTTCCAGTAGCACAGGGAGATGACTAGACGATACACCATCTCGCGGTTACCGTGGCACCTTACGAGCCCCCACTCAGGACTACCAATTTCGGTCTGTAGACAAGGTTGTTACAGAATGACTGCCAACCAGAGCCCTCGACAAGGATATGCTCTTCGTCGGAAAGTCTTCCAGCTGGCAAATGACGCCAATGAGCGCATACGGTCTGTGCAAAACTGGCTGTCAGTGGCCAGGATGCGAATGCCTGTAGTCTAGTGCATTCTGCATTCGAGACCCTGAATGCACGCACGGCCAGGGGCCGTCGCTGGTGACGCGGAGAATGGCGTCAAGATTTACACCCATAAGCGCGATCCCAACGTGTCTAATCGCCTCGAAATAATACCTGGGGATCGTAACAAAGTGATTGGCTGTGCAGACAATCCGAATGCGTTCTGTTCAATGGCGCTCACGGAAAAAGTAGGACCCTGTAGATCTGTCGCGGCAAGCCTCGAACTAGGGTGGGTCAGTTTGTGCCGATTCTGCTGTTGATCACTTACCTAGTGCGGTGATGACCGGCAGCGGTGGAGGGAAGCCTGGCTGTCGTGCCGCTGCTACGTGCTATAGTGGCCTTGGTGAGAGGGGATTCTATATAACTGTAGCCCTCTGGCCGCCATCGAGATCACATCCAAGCCATATCAACACTTCGATCGAGCCTAAAAGCTTAAAACAAAACTTCACTTCTATACACTTAACTTCGACTCCAATCTAGTCAAATCTTCACAACATCCTATTCACAATGTCTTCGGCTGCCGCATCTGTCTATGTTACCGAGAACTTCTCCGAGCCCATGAGCGCTCAGCACAACTTTGTCAACAACTTTGACCTTGACCACCCCGAGCAGGCTATGTCTGCCTACCAGAGGTAATTCTTGCTCAGGCCATCTCATCAGACCAGTCCCTAACAATCACCAGGATCATGCACGAGCACACCAAGCGCCAGCTCAGCACTGCCACCAACTCTGCCCGGCGACGAACAGGCATGACCCAGTCAACAGACGCTGAGCGTACCGACTCGGTTTCGTCCACAGACTCGTAATGTTGCCTTGACTTCGAGCTTGCATTATTCTACGATTTTAGCGGGAGGTTATTCAGAATTCGACCTCGACATTGTTTCTTCTTGTATACTTCCATCGACTTGATGGTTTGGCATTTTAAAGGCGTCCGGGGCCATGATGGTATTAGATGATGCATGGTGTTTAGTCAAACTTGGGCAATACCAATGAATTCAAGCAGCACTTCGCTATTAGGCGCATGCCTCAACAATGACATCCACAATGAACTCAACTGATATTATAATTGACCGCCACTCGAATGTTGCGCAAGATCAACCATACATATACCCGTTCCTACATTGCCCCGTTGTTCCCGTCGGCCCTTCTTGTCACGCGCTCATCCGGATCAGCAATCCACTCTCGCCTCTCCTCCACTCACACAGAATGTTCACAGTGCAAATCAACTCACAAACCCAATGTAGACATGACAATCTGCGTCTGCCACCGCGCAATCCCATCCACCCGGCCTCATCCCGGCGCAGGGTCCTCGCCTCCCATTAACGCTAAACTAGTGCATATCTACAATTTCGAGGGCCTAGGTCACGAGGTACGCCTTACACGCTAAAACGGCTCCAGTCAGAGCTCCTTGCTGCTCAGTACGCGGCAATTTCAGGTTGGGCACCTCTCATTCCCACCTTCGAATACGGAAGTGAGCGGCCCGCTGGCCCAGTTGCAGGACTCCGAAGTAGGACCTGCCGAGGATGCGAGTCGAGTCAGACGTTGAGAGATGTACTGGGGCTTGTGACTCGAAGCTGCGTGTCCAAGGTCTTTGGGCTGGAGTCGGGCCTTTGGACCCTGTGGATGTGAACGAGTGAGGCGGGCGGAATCTCCACCTGTACCTGAGATGGTCGCTGACCTGGGAGTGTTTGTGTTGTGGCTTGTTCGTGATGTATGGTTCCCTTGCTTAGTTTGGAGGTCTCCACCTGCAAGCGTGAGGCGTGCCATTTGACAACAGCCATAGATTACAGCTGCGTTCAAGTTTGTTGCTTTAGAACCGGTCTTGCGCATGTCTAGACCTGGTGAGGTAGGTTACTCGACCCTGTATCATTCTTTGTAGTGAGGTCGTCAAGGTACTGAATTTCATTAAATCTTTACAATGTCAGCGTTCAACGTAATCACTAGGGAAATAGCTGGGACTTCATACTTTGCTCAATCAATCTTGTTCCCAAGAAGACGAAACACAACTTCTAGTAAAATTGACTGTCAAACCATTCTTCGCGCTCCAATGATTGGGTTTGCGGGTATATGCCTCCACCATTACTGTCCTCCCGAACTACGCTTCAATCCTTTCAAATTATGCCTCAAACCAAGACCGACTCAACATCACGTCTCCCTTCAACCTAAAACCTACACGGCTCATACTTTCGTAGCGGACGATATGCGGCCTGACCCCTGTTTGGCCCTATCTCGTCCTTACACGCTCCTAAACCGTGGTAGTTCCGTAGCCTTGCTGCGCAGGCGGCACTCCCGCGGCGACAGGCGCAGGCTGCGCAACAACATTCTTCTGCCCGCCATGCTGGACTTTCGTGCTATACACGCCTGGCGCCGGAGTACCGTTGTAGGTGCCGGCCCGTATTTCCTCGCGTCGCTTGAAGTACACGTATTCGATATAGAAGGCATGGATGTGGCCGGGGAAGTAGCTAGTGAGATGTGAGTATAGGATCTGTGATCGTAAGATATACACGTACCCAAGGATAGTGAGCAGGATGTTGATGAGAAGGTCTGCACCGCAGCCTGCGACAAGAAAGACGCCCACAGGTGGGACTGTGGCTTGTTAGTTGATGCGGGTAAGTTTGGAGGATGACGCAGGCTCACGGAAGATTGTAATGAGGATGAGAAGAATGGTCTTGATCATTTTGGCGTGTTGCAATCCGGTTGCGGTGTATCGAAGCAGTACTGTGTGATTGTTGACGTTCTGTGGTTGTTGTGGATGATTTGGTCGTAGTTACACGCGGTGCGAAGAATGCCAGATATTATCGCGCGAACTCAACGGTTATGAATAATCTTGGAGAGAGCGCCCACAATCGCGCATGCGAGAAGACCCTGTGCTTATAATTATTCTTTGTAAGTCACGCCAGTGTTTGCTTGCGCACGAAGTGAGACGTCACTTCCCAGACCGGCGAGTTTGATTGGGCAACAAGGGCCACAGCCACGGCAGCCGGCAACGCCTACCCAATTAGTGGCCATGCGCCACGTATTGAGGTAAATGTGTCCGCGTTATCGCCGGAAAGAACGAGGGTCTGTGCCATTCGGCGGCAGGTAGGAGAAAAAGTTGAATAATTGGATTGAGAGCTTTCCTCTCATCACGCTAAATCGTCGTTATTCATGGCCTCATCTCCCATCGCACACCTTCAAACTCCTTGCGGATTCTGACTTTTATGTCTAGGGGCGCCAGAGGCTTCTGAGCACCAATCGGGATTCTCTTGACATCGGCCGGTGGATTCCATGCTGTACCATTAATAGGCTCCATGTCGAAATTCATGATTAAAACCGCGGCAAGGCCAAGCACTTCCATGTGTGCGAAATGACGCCCGGGACACAAACTTACACCCCCGCCAAAGCTTCGAAAGGCCGCCGGGTGAACAAAGTGAGCCTTGCCCTCAGGTACACTACCATCAGGGTTCGTCTTGGAGCCGCTGATGCTGTACAGAAAACGGTCGGAGTTGAACGTGTCGGCGTCTGGGCCCCAGATTTCTCGGTTGTGGTGAATGGCGCTCCCAGCCAACTGTACAATTGCTCCCTTTCGCAGGAGCCAGGTATCTGCCACGATTGTGTCTTCATTCACCAGTCGGGCACTGGCGGAGGGAACGTAAAGACGCATCGTCTCGCGATAAGCCGAATTTAGTTGAGGACATGCCTGACGCAAGCTGTCTGCAGAGAGTATGCCACGGCCCACAAGAGCATTTGTTCGTATCTCCTCACGGATCTTGCACAGCAACTCGGGACGACTGAAGATCTGATCCACTATCCAAAAGGTGGTGCCGGCGGCATTGACGTTGAAGCCGAATGCAATGACTACTTCGAGTTTCGCCAGCTCACGAACATCGGTGATGCCCTCGCGCAGATGAAGCTGATAGCGTTCTCGAATAACCCTGTAGGCATTGTCGTAGCCCTCTTTTTCAATGTACTCCTGAAACCCTTTTACGCAAGCCTCTAGGCCACGAGTAGCTTCATGCGCGAAGATGCTAGGAAAGATGCCTGCCATGTAAGCTACGTTGCCACCCTCCCAATCCCAGAAGTCTTCCACTAGTTCAGGGTGCTTCTCAAATGGATTGTTAGGTCCAAAAAATGTCACCATGGATGCAGCAGTAATGGCTCGACGAACAAAGCGGAACAGGCCAATCTCTGCGCCGTCTTTGACATTGGCAATGACTCTGCCAAAGTAGTCCAGTTGCGTTTGAGATGCGCCGTGTATATTTTGTGGCAGCAATGGCGTGTTGATGATGTGGTGGGCTTTCTTGATAATGTTGTCGCTGTTCATCTTCTCGCCTCGAGGACCTCTGATTATTCTTGTCGTATATTCATTGAGGCCAATTAAACGTGGTGTGATCTCTGCGACGATCGGATCAAAGCTCATGGCAGTTGACGCCTTTTGCACCGCTGCGCATAGTGCTGGATCAGCTACGATGTATGTGCGGCCAGTCAGCATAGGCAGTGTGAATATTGGATGCTTGTGTTTTCGACTGCAAGCGTAAGCATCCGTGTAAAGGAGAGCCACGCTTTCATGGAACGCACGAGATATCCCTGATGAAGGCTGACCCTCCTGCTGCCATCCCAATGATGTGTCCGATTAGAGGTATCCTTGGGTAGACAACGGGTGGTTCGCGCGAATCGACCTTGAACCGAAGGGCATTGACTAGCAGCACAACGAGTGCTACCGCCAGCCCGCACACGCCCAGAGTTGCTGGGGAGTTTAAGTCCATCGTGTGACGCGACTCTGGTTGGGGTTCCTAGGTGACAGAGACACTCCCTCTGATTCTAAAGATGATACAATACATATGTACGGCCAGAAGTGCGGGTGTAAGATGAGATCAGCACAAGGCGGAGGCGCCCAGCCGCCAACGTCTCCAGGATAATCCATAGTTTAAGGTTTAGCCACCAGCTTGCAGCTGAACTGATTGACCAGTCGCCCTCGTTATAGTTCAGCCGTGTGAGAACGCCCCTCAGCACCACCGCTGGCCTTACACAGATGAAGCGTCCTTGAGAGCGTTATGATCCACTGCTATGCTAGTCCTTGAAGATGCGATTGCGCTTTCGTGTCAGAATACAGGGCAAAGGGTTTCGATGGTTTGGCCCCACGATACGTGGATGAGAGGCGTTGTGTAACGTGAGAGGATGATTTTCGCGGGCGCGTCTGCCCAAACCAGCCTCGCACGCGACGCCAGACGTCGACGGAGTGGCCGGAAGTGCGCGGTTCCTGACCATCACCAGGCTCCACTCTGACATAGTCGACCTTTGACGTGCTGTCAACCAGAGGTGCTGGCCTTTTCTGCAACAATTTCTGCATTTTTCCCTTGTACATTATTGTATTGTAAAGAGTACTGCTTTCGCTGCCGAAATGCGTTCTCTCGCTCTCGCGTTACCGGCCTTAGTGACGGCGTACGTGGCTTACGCCCCAGCGGAAGGCTCAGGCGCGTTTGTAAACGGTGCTTTGCAGAACATTCTGAAGAACACCGACAAAACAGATAAATACAGATATCCGACTGACTTCACACGTGGAATCGAGCCTGTTAGTCCTTTTTCATCCAATTTCCTGTTCGCAGCTACTCACGCCACAACAGAAACCATTCCACAGCCACAACGACTATTGGCGTGACGTGCCCTTTTATAGCGGTCTTGCAGCAGGCGCCGTCTCTACAGAAGCAGATGTCTGGTTGATAGAGGGTACACTCTATGTAGGTCTATGCAAGATCTTCAAATCCTCGCGTCGTCTCTCTAGCCACTACATGAAATGTGATCCACGCCATCTCCCAAGCCCAAGATCTTCAATCCAAAGCCTGCTAAAAGACCAGCGTTTTGAAGTTGCAATACCTGCACCCTGTCATCTAGCCAGAATCGAGCGATTCTACTTTGGTCAATCCCGTACTAACATGCTCCAGGTCGGTCATGAGCCTAGTGCGCTGACCAAGGCGCGCACGTTTGAGTCTCTTTACGTCAGGCCCATTCTCGATACTCTCCACCGCATGAACCCAGAATCTCCTTTCCTCCCAGATGGGTCATCCAATGGCGTTTTCGACACAGCATCTTTTCAGACTCTGTACCTATTCGTCGACTTCAAGACAGCAGCGGACGAACTCTGGCCCGCTGTCCTACAAGCCCTAGAGCCTCTTCGAAATGGTACCTGGCTCTCGACCTACGACGGCAAGTCCTTAACCGAACGACCCGTGACTGTTATCGGCACAGGCAACACACAGCTATCAGACGTCCGTAATTACCTTCCGCGAGATGTCTTCCTCGATGCGCCTCTTGCTCAGCTCGACGAGCCGAAATACAAGGACCTCACATCGAATGAAGCTGTCATCGCTAGCACAAACTTCGCTGCGCAGTTTGGAGAACTAAGAAAGCCTGAGCTCAACGAGACACAGTTGGAGAAACTGAGGGGGCAGATTGATGTTGCGCATCAGAAGGGGATCAAGGCTAGGTACTGGAACCAACCTAATTGGCCAGTCAGGACACGAAATGCAGTCTGGCGGACGTTGTGGGAGGAAGGAATTGATCTTCTAAATGTAGATGATCTGAAGGCTGCTGCGGAGTTCTGGGAGGGTGTATGATAGACGTTAGATGGTCATGGTTTACAGACTGGGCCCTGGTTGTTTTTAAAAGGTAGCAGAACACATAATATTGAACATTCACCTCTCTACGAATAGCTTAGAGGCTCCAATTGTTATCGCGATGCAGACCAACAAGACGAGTTCGAGAACTGACAGGGATGTGGGTCCCCGGTTCCAGATGCACCCCTGTCAGGGTTCGGCGCGGCGCGACCAGCATCATGAGCGAGAGGGTGGTTCCAGCGAACATCAGAGACACATGGCGTAGCTGCACACAACTACGGACATCTTCTTACCTCCAGTCCTACGTTTCCCAGGCATCGCACGAAGCAGAACGGACCGAAGCAATGACCTAGTCGCACACATCGCACCTACCTGATGTCGGCCGCCAGAAGACACCCCCGAGACGCGCGCATCAATGTCATCCTCACCCAGATCCCCGCGGAAATCGACAGAGAGCTTCGAGTTCCTGTCGCCAAACCTCCAGCAGAGCCAGTACCCGTTCCCGCATCATGACTGGACAACCCGCCCCAATTCGACCGGTGGGCGCTATCAGCCACGTCGCGGCTCCACCGCAAGCTCCATACACTCGGTCGGCGGCGTGCTCGACTCAGGCTTCAAGTCGAGCATGGGCGCTGTGAGAGAGCAGAGCAATAACGGTGCGTCAGCTTGAAAAAAGCCCTTCTAGAGCGAAAGAATGCTAACGCTGTTCCAGCTATCTCGACGCTGCTCACGCCTCCCATCATGCGGACGGGCATGCTCCCTTACACCTCAGCGCAAGCACCTTCCGGTCATCGTCCGCCCTCCACTCGAGATATACCGCCCGTAACGCTGACAAACATACCCCACGTCGAACCGTCCTCGTTCAACTGGTACCTTTCGCAAATAGGCAATCTCTACGATGCTTTCCAGAGCGCCAAAGCCGAAGCCGAAGCACAACAGCCACGAAAGGATTCGTTGAAAAGGGATGAGCGGTCAGAAAGTATAGAGCGGGCGTCGACGACAACTTCACCCGCAGGCACGCCCAGCGGGACGCCGAAGCCCAGGCGGCGCACAAGCGGGACCAAGCGTGGCATACCTGCAGTCACACCGCTCTCGACAATACCGAATGTCTACTTTGAGGAGAATTTCCACCTCGAAAACCCCCGAACCTTCGATATCGTAAGCGAGCGATCTGAGGTAGTACGGCCTGTACGGACTATCAGTAACGAAGATGTCAATCGTGTCGACGGGATTTCGGATGCGCCACAACCATTAGGGAGAAAAGCTCTAGCGACGAATGCTATTCTGCAAGAGAAACTATCCTGGTACATGGATACAGTGGAGGTCCACCTTATATCGGCAATCTCCACAGCTTCGACGTCGTTCTTCGCTGCACTCGGCTCGCTGCGTGAGCTGCAGACAGAGGCTGCAGAGTCGGTTACAAAGATCAAGGAACTCAGAGAAGACTTGAAGAGATTGGATGAGCAGATGGCTGTAGGAGGTCTAGAGGTTGTAAATATGAAAAGGCGGCGGGAGAACCTAAGAAGGTTGACCGATGCGGTGGATCAGCTGCAGGCAGTCATCTATGGTGTCTCACACTGTGATGAGTCGATTGAGAAAGGCGAGCTTGAAACAGCCGCAGCTCGTCTGGAGATCATAGAAAGACTAATTACAGGAGTACTCGACACCTCAGATTCGAACGTCACATCCTGGTTGAACACAAGACTGCCTCCAGTCATCATAGATCTACGAGGCCTTCGAGCTCTTGACGGTGTCTTCGAAGGCATGGATGAGATGAAGTTCCGTATAGGGAAAGGATTTGAAGTGCGCTTCCTTGACACATTACTTGCAGATCTTCGCGATCATGTCAAGAGCGTGCCGAGTCACGACACATTAGAGCGATGGGTTACCGCATTACAAAAGGCGCGAGGGGTACCGGGATCGGCCAAGTCAAAGTCAATGCCTGCATATATGAACACAAGCACCGAGTTCCGATCCAAGCTGCGAGCGAATTTACACGGACTGAACGACGCACAATTCACGAACCAGGCTGCAGCAACATTCAGAGAGGCCATCGTTAAAGAGATGAAGATTGTCATTCGCAAATACTTGCCAAGCTCGACAGACGATGATGCAGAGTCCATGACTTCAGTCTCTACAAGAGGCGGGAGGGGCCACACTCAACAAGACAAGAATTCCATCTTGGCTCGTAATCTGCGAGCAATGGACGCGGCGGACGCCGAAGAGTTCTTCACAAACATCTTCACAGACATTGGTGAGGCATTGCGGCGGCTCAGCACTCAGGTCAAAGTTCTGCTCGATGTCACGAGCGGCGTCTCCACACCACCAATATCTGCCGGAGGCTTTCGATCACCACCAAGAAGTCCGTACATGGAGAATATCGATAGTTACATGGGGACGGGTGCTCCCGGGTCCGGCTCCAACGACCTACAGCTAGAGCTCATGCAAGCTCTAGATCTGTCCAGTCTGCTTGGTCAAGCTGTCGATGCTGCTCAGACACAAATCACAAAGCTTCTGAGGGTCCGATCAGCAGCAACCGCAGAATTGCCCCTCGATAGATTTCTGCGCTACTTCAAACTTTGCAGGCTGTTCGCTGATGAGTGCGAGGCCATCTCGGGCCGCTCCGGATCTGCGCTGAAAGGTGCAGTGAACGATCATATTAACGCTTTCGTGCAGAAGTTTTCCGACTTCGAAAAGCAAGAACTTGCGAAAGCCATGGATTCCGACCGCTGGGAGCCCAAAGACTTTGACGCCGCCGATACCGAAGTCCTTGCCAGGATACTCAAGAGTATGGAGAGCGATCCACCTAACTGGGCAGAAACCGGCGATATCCTTGTGCCCATTACTGAACGGGTCAACGCCACAAACGGTACGAACGGCACAGATGCCGCCCCGAAGGAAAAGAGCAAGAGCACTACCCCCGCCATCGTTGACGAGCAGAAGTATACTGTATCGAATTCCTCCACATTCGTCCTGCGCGGCATAGAACGACATCTAATCCTCCTGTCCCATATCCCAAGTATGACATCGGAGATCTCGTCCAGTCTATGCGAGTATATCAAGCTCTTCAACAGCCGACTGTGCCAGCTCATCCTCGGTGCGGGCGCAATGGCCACCGCAGGCCTGAAGAACATCAACACCAAGCACCTTGCCATCGCCTCACAAACCCTATCGTTCATTATCGCCGTCATGCCATACATCCGAGAATGTGCGCGTCGCCGAGGCAGCGCACCAAGCAGTAGCGGAAAGAGCGTAGGCACAGAATTCGACAACACAAAGCGTCTTCTGCAAGATCAGCAAGGCAGCATACACGACAAGCTGACCGACATCTTGTCTGGCCGTGCAACAGTGCACATGCGTGCCCTCAAGAAGGTCGAATGGGACGCAGATGCGGAAGTCAAGCGAGACGTCTCGGCTGCTATGGAGAGCCTGACTAAAGACACTGTCACAATGCACAAAGTTATCAACAAGTACCTCAACGAAGTACAAGTGCGCATGATAATGGGTCCGGTGTTCGAGTCGTACCGCGAACAAGTCGGCAAGGTCATCAAGGAGGCGGCGGTGAAGACACCCGGCGGGAAAGCACGGTACGAACTCCCTCATCCTGCATAATTGCTCTATTGTACAGCACGCTGACAACGGCAGACTTGTTCGCGAAGCCAAACTCTTCGAGGCAAAACTCGGTCCCATCGACGGCGCGGGCAATGTGGGCAAGTTTCTCATGCAGATAGCGGAGGGGAAGCCTGTTGCACAGGCACCTGCTGAGAACGAAGCGAAGACGAGCGATGAGAAGGCGAGAACGAGTAGTGAGCAGGAGGCAGACAAGGGGAAAGACGACGGGAAGGAAGGCGCTACTTAGTCTCAAGGCCATTCTTAGACGGCACTGCAGTGAGGCTCGTGGAGATGTCAGTCAATCGAAGTTCCCAGTAATGGCCTGAGATGGCATCTCTGCACGCCACTTAATCCTCACATTAGCACGGCGTTTTGAGGGGAGCGTGAGGAGTCTAGATGGCGGTGCAGTAATGATCCGAAGCTATCCACTGCTTGTTACAGCTTCACATAATTCCGAATCGGATGCATTGCATGCACTCTCCTGTGCTCCACAATCGCAAGCCGAGTCATTCCTCACCTGTCGACGATACACTATGACTTGACACAAGCATGGTTGCTCAAGTTGCTACTCCACTATGTGGTTGTAAATGACCACTTCTGCACACCGAGATTTGCAGGATGATTTGTCTTGACCATGTCTGAAATGAAAGCAGCAGTACTCTAGAAGTGATGTTGAGGTCTCCTGGCCACGCAGCGCATAAATCAAGTTGCATCTACCAGGGTTGTTTGTGCTTATGACTTGCAAGTGGACAGTGGAGCAACCCAGTCTGAACACCGAGGGGATGCATCTGTTCAATCTGGGACGAGCTCAGTCGCGTACTGCCCAGCAGCTCGCACGTTGTAGGCTCCAGCAGGTCATACACGATGAGCGTCTTGTCTCTACCTAGACCTGATCAAGCACGGTACAGGAAGAGCCGCACAAGTCTGGATTTTACAACATGGGTGCCAGTACCGACAACCAAGGCTCTTGCGTAAGTTGAAAAGTGTGCAGTAAATCAACACACATTGGTCCGGCTGGCGCGGAAGCTGAGGCTGAGTTTCGTCCAAGTAGGATGTGGGATATTGGGCGTCAAAGTTGACGTCAGCTCTTCGACTGTTCTGGAAAACGTGCGTGGAGCACATGATGTTCCCCAGGATTATCCGCTGTCCCTTACCGTTCTGCAACGGCGTAGCCGATGATCGATGCAGGGCATTCGGCTCATCCTGCGCGTATACTTTCACTCGCAGCCTTGCACTCTCAGCCTTGCGCAACGCCAAACATTCAGTATTGACCGTGCTCTTGACTGTTCGATGCTGGCAACGTCAGGTGCAAACGATGTTAGACGGACTGACGAATGGAAACACTTGAATTCGATACAAAGAGAGGATCCTCTGTGCCGAGCTTGAAAGCAAGATGGTGTGACGAGCTCGCAATATGGTCGCATTCAACCAGTGTGCGCTAACTAGATACAGTTAGCCTTGTGTAAGGAGCCAAGCGAACATCGTCTTGGGATGCGGGGACAAGCTGGGCTTGGAGGTGGAAAGCCTCGAGACGGTCCTCTCTTGCACATCTTGATCATATTTCGCCGCTGCTTGTTCGTACGGCTGAGACCCGGCGATGCAATTTCTTCAGCTATCGCCTTGGAGATGCAGTCCATTCTGTGTAACTTCGACGCTGTTTTCGCATAGCCCAGATGTCCCTGATACCGGTGAAGGATCCAGGGCGATCTGCCGTCTCTTTCTTAGAGACCACTGCATGCGTGCGAGATAACGTTGCACTGCTGATGCAGCCTTGGCTATGGCATATCGGTGACTCCACGTCAACCCCAATGAATCTCTGATCTGGGCAAGCCACCTTGACCGCGAGGGCGCAAGGCGAACTTGGCATACCGCGAGTATGCATTGTCCGCTCGCACACACACGGTGGCAGTCAGGCAGTCTTGAGCGCCAAATGTGCCTCGGAATTTGAAGGACATCTTTAGTGCCAGTCTGCGACAGGTCGCTTCAGGCAAACACCTGCAAAAGTGGGTTGGCCTTCACTGCGGGCCAAGAGGACCAAGACAGAGGGCTGTTTTTGCTCCCAAACCTCCGCCTGAGCACCACTGTGGGGCAATGGAGAGATCGAGCCACCAACGACATTGACTTGGGGATCAGAGTATGTTGCTGACCCTGGGACGTGTGCTTCGTCTGACTGGCTGGTTTGCTGAGAGCGCGTGATCACAGACTTGTTCAATAAAGTCAGATCGCAGGCCAAGACGGGAAAAGCTCTGACAAAGGCAGAAACCCAGCTTGTGCGACAGGCGTTTGTCTGCCTCCATGCAGCTGCCTGGCCCAAGCGCAAGCTCTTTGCAAAGCTTATAAACAACCTTGGAATACTTCACTCAACCTGGCCCACCTTGCTTTGAGACTCGTGAAACTGTTGCAATTTCAAGTGATTGACCATGTCGGATCCCGAGGACAACAAGATCGAGTAAGTTACAATCGGAGTTTCGATGTTTCTCTCATTTCTGTGATCTGACTGACTGTGTCTAGCAAGGTCGCTGCTGGACACCATGAGCGACGTAGCTCCTTGTTCGATGATGAACAGAGACGCAAAGACAGCATCAGCAAACTGACCGCCAACGTCGAGGGAGAGTAAGTTGCAGCAACTTTCGCAACGCACTTGTCATTGATCCATACAGGATTCGCAACCCTCTTGTTGGTGTACCCAAGGCTGAACTTCTTGCGGACGTCTCTCTGTTCGCTAAGGAACATCAATTGGAAGAAATCGAACCACTGCTTGCCAAGGGTGCCTTGGTCGCACAGTCGCCGGCGCTCTTCGAAGAAATTGAAGGGCTTGACGAAGGTGAGCGAGTTGCACTCCGCGAGGAGGTGACGCACCGCTTCAAGTTACCCAGAATTCTCTACTATACCATTGTGCTCAACTCTATCGCTGCAGCTATCCAAGGGTAAGTCCCTTCTTCGAATTAATTGTAGTTCACTGTATGACTGACTTCACCTAGTTGGGACCAAACTGGATCAAATGGTGCCAATTTGACTTTCGCACAATCGTTTGGTATCCCAGACTCAGGCCCCGAGTGCACCGCTGATGGAACCTGCGAGAGCAACTCATGGATTATCGGCTTTGTTAACGCATCGCCTTACATTGCCATTGCTCTTTTCACTGCTTGGCTTTCGGATCCCATTAACGAGCTTCTTGGTCGCCGAGGCACGATCTTCGTTGCCGCTGTCTTCTCACTGCTGGCGCCTATTGGATCTGGGTTGACTCAGAAGTGGGGCCAGCTTGTAGCCTGTCGTATCATGCTAGGTATCGGCATGGGACTGAAGGAAGTCACCGTCCCCGTATTCTCAGCTGAGGTCGTGCCAGCCACTGTCCGTGGCGGACTGGTGATGTCGTGGCAGATCTGGACTGCGTTTGGCATCTTCCTCGGTTTTGTTGCTAATCTTGTTGTCATGGACACTGGGTCTATCTCTTGGCGTCTACAGCTGGGTTCTGCCTTCATTCCAGCAGTCCCACTTGTTTTGGGCATCTACTTCGTACCAGAATCACCCCGCTGGCTTATGAAGAAGGGTCGTTACGCTCAGGCGTATAAATCTTTTCTGCGTCTTCGGAATACTCCACTCCAGGCAGCCCGCGATCTATACTACACCCACGCCTTGCTTGCACAGGAAGAAGTTCTTATCCGTGAAGCAGGCCTCAACCCAAAAAGCAACTTCTTCAAGCGCTTCGTGGAGCTTTTCACACTCCCTCGGGTTCGTCGTGCAACACAGGCATCCGGTATCGTTATGATTGGTCAACAAATGTGTGGGAGTAAGTATCCATGATTTCGAGACCGGAACTTGATAGCTGACCATGCGCAGTCAACATCATCGCTTTCTACTCGTCAACCATATTCAAGGAGGGCGGTGCAACCGAAAGGGAGGCTTTAATAGCTTCTTTTGGTTTCGGACTTGTCAACTTCCTGTTCGCTTGGCCCGCTGTCTGGACGATTGACACTTTCGGCCGTCGCGGATTGCTACTCTTTACATTTCCAAACATGTTTTGGACGCTGTTGGCCGCTGGTATGTGCTACTACATTCCCAAGGAGAATGACGCACATCTTGGGCTCATCGCTTTCTTTGTGTACCTCTTCGGTGCCTTCTGTAAGTACTGCTGCATCACATTGTGAAGCGCGTGTAGTGCTGACCACAGTCAGATTCTCCAGGAGAGGGCCCAGTTCCGTTCACGTACTCCGCTGAGGTATGTTTATTTCCATCCACCTGAAGATTCCTACGCTCAGTCTATCAGGTCTTCCCGCTGTCTCACCGTGAGGTCGGTATGTCATGGGCGGTGGCCACGAACAACTTCTGGGCAGCAGTACTATCACTCACGCTTCCGCGTATGTTGAGGGTGATGAGACCACAGGGAGTTTTCGGCTTCTATTCTGGCTTGAATGTCGTTGCTTTGGTCATGATGTAAGTCGTCAGCTAAACTTGTTGCGGTTGTATACTAACAGTAAATTTAGATTCTTGTGGATGCCAGAGACGTGAGTCTGAAAGATTCATATGATGACGTCGTAAGTATCATGCTAACTATCCTCACAGAAAACAACGCACTCTTGAGGAGCTTGACTACATCTTCGCCGTGCCTACACGCACTCACATGAAGTACCAGGCCACCAAGAATTTGCCCTGGTGGATTAAGACTTACGTGTTGCGCCGCAAGGGCCTCGCAAAGCCGCAGCTGTATAAACTCGGCGGTCTGCCTCAAGCTCCAAGCGTCACGGCGCAGATCAAGTACGCTTGGAATACTGGTGTCTTGCGCAGGAAGGGAGTGGCCAAGCCGGAGGCACGAGAGCAGCACGTTGCTCCTCCAAGCGAAGCATTTGCCGAGAAGCAGGTGTAGACTGTTTCTCCGATCCACAAATACTGTACTCCAGTGTCGCCAAAGTCGCAGCCTCGGAACATGCTTTTCTATCAGCTAACATGCAAATTTTCGCCTTCAAGCTATGTTTATGACTTCATCGATAATTCGTATTACAGAACTTTGTTCGCAAATAGGGTTGATGTTTAATGGAAGCTACGTACAGTTAGTACTTAAGTCTGTCTCTATTGATATCACATATCATGCTCTCTGTTGTACTCGTGCTTGCAGTCAGGATGTACAGGTAATATTCGAGGTTGATACCATTGCCCTCACCATTCTGCATCACAAATCGCGAAATCATATGAGCGTTCCGGCTGCAGGAGCGTTGTGCCAGGTGTGAGCGTGGAGTCGAAGGTTTGTGTCCTTGTTGTGGGAAGATACTAGCTCGTTGGCTGACCACGATGTACCTTCCTTCTCAGCGCTCCACCTGACGGCACCGACGAAACTTGGCCGGAATTTTCGCTTCCGAACAGATGCCAGTTCCGAAACCCTAAAACGTATGTGTGGTGTACATTCTCGGACGCATCCTTCCTCCCGGTTGAAGGAAAAGCGAGTAGTTGGTGGATAACCATACAGATTTGACCTCGTACGAGCTCCACCCTCCGTTCTGGCGCTCGATCAACATGTTAGCTATCGCGGGGTGCTTCACATGCACGCGTTGCGCGACAGCTGTACGATCGAAACTTGCCAATGAGATGTGGCGGATTGGCCTCGGTTCATTCGGACCCCTGCGGCGCCAACGGGCCATGGCAGCCCCATGGGGTAGAGGTTGCGGACGATACGGGAGATGAGGTGACACGAGGCTGACGGAGGCTTGGATCTGATATTGTACATAGTGTCCGGAATCCGGACTGTGAGATTTGACAACTGTGTGCGTTGTGTGCCTTTTCGTTGCGCTTGGCTCCCCCGCCCGGTATCTTCGTTCAACAGTATCTATCGCGTCTGACAGCCTACACGGATGCAAAATGGCGGTCTTTGATCTGAAGAAAAATCTTGTCTTCGTAGGTACTGCTGTAGAAAGGTTGAGAACCGAGAGACTGACCATTTGCAGTACGGCGCATACCATCGCGAACCTGTGCGATACTCCCGATGATTCCGGCGTGCACCTCAATACTGACATGAAGCTCGGTAGACCAATGTCGCAATCCACATAGGCTGTGTGCCCATCCTGCTAGCCACTGGGTTTCTTTTCGTATGCCGTACAACGCTTCTCCTGGTCTGAACATAACTCACCACTAACAGGGCACCAACACACCCTCTCTCCGCACCCCAGCTCTCCTAAATCGTCTAAACCTCCCTCTTAACCTCGGTACCCTCGCCTCACTCACGTACTCAACCCTCTACCTAGTCCTCTCGCCCAATGTGGCCGGCGCATCGATAACGCCATTCATTGTTGGCGCCGCGGCGCTCGCGAACAAGCTTACTACCAAGTACAACAGCACAAAGGTCAACAGTATCGCGATCGCTGTTCACATTGTGAGCTGGATCCTGCAGTTTGTTGGACACGGCAAGTACGAGGGTAGGAAGCCGGCGTTGCTGGACAATCTGGTGCAGGCGCTGTTCCTGGCGCCGCTGTTTGTGTGGTATGAGGTGCTCTTCAAGCTGGGGTTCTATAAGGGATTGAAGAGGGATGTGGAGGCTGCGATTGAGGTGGAGGTCGCGAAGCTTGGCAAGGGAAAGGCAAAGGAGTAAGGGTGCACGCTGTTGAGGTCTGAATTGAGGCTGAAGGGACGGAGAAGATCGCGGCGTCCATTCACGTTACGGAGTTAGGGACAGTCCATATATCTTGTGCAAACCTCGTTCGGGTATAGTTAGTTTTAAGAAGTATGTCAAGTTTTGTTCTCAAGCTAACAGGTCCACCACCAACCACCCTGGAACTCTAACACATCGTTGTTTACACAACTGCTCTTTGCTCGTAGAATTTGAATAACTATATAATTTTGTTATCTTGACATTCTTCCATCGACCAATCAAGTCTCTTCCCAACCATCGGTTGGACATCTTCGATAGTATAGTGGTCAGTATTTCTGCTTGTCATCCACAGGACAGCTCGCAGGAGGCCGGGGTTCGATTCCCCGTCGGAGAGATACGATTCTTTTTGCCCATCTCGACGTGTTGAACCGTGTGTTGCATGGTCGGGCGGCGATTGTGGCAAGATTGTGGATTTTTTTTGAATGGTCCGTGCCACTGGCATTAGCGAAATGCGTGAGCCGTAACAGCTGTTTCGCTTTGCTAAAATGTCGTCTAGAATAGTGTAATGTAATAATCATAATCCGGTTCGTTGTCGTCCGTGCCGTGTGCTAGACATGGTGCGCTGTTGGCATAATGAAACGAATGTGGTACCATCACATGGAGTGGGCAATAATCGATTCCTAACCCCAGTCGCATGTGAATTGGTCCTTACAAGCCGGACTCGCTGTGATCGGTGTAACTTCAACGCAGGTCCTGATAGGTATTTTTGTACTTTACAGCCTGTAACCAATGCCAACACTGAACCCATGGCTAGATTCTTGAAGATCAGATGCTGTATCAACGCGCCTGGGCCTCTATGAAGATCTGGTGATACGCGATGCGCCGTGGACCATGACACTGTAAAGTGCAACCTACAGTTGCAGGGACAATGGCCGAAAGGTCGCAACGAGGATGTCGAGCACGTGTCCCAGTTTGAGGTTCTTATTTCTTCCCCTTCTTCTTGCTTCCCTCATCTTTATTGTCCTTTGCAAAGCCTCCTAATACCAGTGCTTCTCTTGCCGCCGTATTGATAAGTCTGAAGCGGTCTGGACCAAGATGCACACCGCCATACCATCGCGTGACGACGACCACAACATTCCATACGTCCATCAATTGCATTAGATGTAGCATCCGGCTGCCGGCGGCAGTTTCGCCGTCATCGTCGCAATCTTGGAAGACGGTGTCGTTCGGCCCTTTGATTCGCCAAGATGTCATGTTGTGTGTTGCTTTGGCCACCTTTTTGTCTGTTGCGAGCAGGTGCGCAATATACTGCTTTGCTTGTGCTGGAGATGATACCGGGGCCACGCGGGCCAGAAAGACTGACTTCTTCTCACTGATCGGCTCTCCGATTATCCAGGGAGGCTCGCGTGCAAAGTCAGCAATTGAACTCTGAGGCGCATAGAGTGGGTCCTCCTCTTGTGTTTCATGTTCTTGTTGCTCGCTTAGATGAAAGTTTCCTTGTTCTTCTGCCTTTTCTAAGGCTTCTCGTGTATCTTCTAACACATCATATATGCAGGCCTCGCCTGGCCGATATACTCGAGCAAGGACATCTCTCACAACATCTACTGCTCGACTTCCCATACCTTTTGGCACATCGTCCCCAACGCTTTGAGTCCCAAGAATCGAGGGCGGGGCATCTGGATAATCGGGAGGAAATTTGATGCGCAAGATTATGGAGGGCAAAGACGGTAATCGAAGACTGAAGAGTCTGGCATTTGCATCTATGGGCGATAGTGTCTCCTCGTCAAAGATAGCGTTAATCGAAGTTAGCTCGTCTTCGATGGCATCGGTCGACGACATCTTTCCTATGCTGTGGTGGCCTTGGCAGGATGTGACGTTGAAGCGGACGGCACGCTAGCGCCGAAGCCGAAAACAAAGTCCGGCGGCGCGTCTCCCATTTATCCACTCCACCAGCACACCATCACCAGTCGCATTGCAGACACCGCGCTTCTTCTGGACAAGATGGCGCAAGCTGATGATGCGAAGCGCACATCAACCGCCATCACCATTGCGCAGCTCAAATTCAAGCAAGGCGTGAAGAAAGAGGACTTGGAGGCCCGTCTTCCTCCCGTCCCTGTGGAAAGCTGTTCAAATTTCTTCAGCGCACTTGATGCTGTTCTTGCACAGAACACACCCGTGAACATACAGGTATCTGATTGCAATACCACATAAACCGTTGGTCGTGAGCAGACTAATCGAAGTTCTTAGACATGCACAGAGTGGATTGTCAAGCACATAGCTCCCTCCAGGATCCGCATTGCAGTACTTGGAGATTACCTGGCCTCAATCTCCAAGTCGCTCGTCGTAGACACATCATCGACAGCAGCAAAGAAGAAGGCTGTACGCAACCGAGTGGACCTTCTTCTGGTGTTAAACGATGCGCTCCATACTGACAAGTTTCATCGTAGTGATTCTGCGAGCCATGGGCTTCTTGCTGCTGGGCTGACGTCCTATCTGGCCGAGCTACTCGATCTGGCAGCGTTGTGCGCTGCAGGAAAAGAGTCTCAGTTGGAGCAGAAGCTCAGAGCAATCATCAACTACTGGGCTGTCAACAAGCTTATAAGCAGTGATGCGTACAAAATTCTCAGGGAACGGGTAGACGAGAGCTTCCTGCAAGCGCAAGGCGGTACCCCTGTACGGAAACGCAACTACCTCCTGCCAGACTACCACGGCGACAAAACGGCACCCTGGTACGAGCTACCAGCATCATACATGCTTGACCAAATGATCAGAGAGCCGAATCGACCTCTTGACGCACACCGCATTAAGGTTGCTCGATTCGAAAAGAGACCTGTCTCGACCCACGTTCGCAAACTGCTCGATAGCTACTTCGAGAATGTCGATCTTAAGCACACACCAACTGGCGACAATCCTACTGGCGAAACAGAGAAATACACTGTATGGTTGGATCCTATGGGGCAACTTGTCAAACGCGACAAGGCGACCGGCGAAACTACAACCGTTTTTAATGGATACGGATGGTCTATGAAGTTTTGTCAAGACATGCAGAAGGACGGTGTGCCAGAGAGCATCAAAGCTTTAAGGGATGATACTGAGCGCCTGGATGCCATTCCAGGCAGGGAGCGCGATCGAAGGCGCTACTCGCGCTCACCCAGGCGGCGGCGGCGGTCGTCCTCCCTATCGTCGCGTGGACGAGGCAGAGACCGGCGTAGCCGAAGTGGTAGCTACGCCTCAAGGTCATCCTACGATAGTCGCTCGCGGTCAGGCAGCCGACACCGTGACTCCCGTCGTCGATCACCACGGACTGAGGAGCGGCCCCGCAGTGACCGTGACAGAAGGTTTGATGACCGCGAGAACGATGGCAGACGACCGCCGCCAAGGCCAATCGAGAGGGCTCAATCAGGGCATTGGAATGGGCAACAGGCATCGAATCGAAACAATCAGGGTAGCCCTGGCGAAAGCCAATACCTATCCAGTACACCTCAGAACAACACGCTCAGCTTCTCGCAAGCATCACAGCCGCCGTTCAATGCGCCGCCGTTCCCCCCACATCCGTCCATGCCAAACCAATTTCCTGGGCCATTTCCAATGCAACCTTTTCCCCCACCACCTCCACCGATGCCATTTCATCAAGGAGGTATCCCTCCGCCTCCACCACCAAACTATAGTGGACCATTTCCTCCGCCGCCGCCAAGTATCGCTACAGCGCCCAACAATCCTTACAACTTTAACAACCAGTGGAACAACTTCCCACAAGGAAATTCTTCGGGATACAACCTGCAAAATCAAGGTGGCTTCCAGAGCCAAGTGTCCTACCAGAACCAGAACCAAGGACAAGGTGGCTTTCAAGGCGGGCGTGGTAGTTATGGAGGAAATCAAACTGGTGGAAATTATAGCGGCAGAGGTGGGTACGGTGGTCGTGGGCAGCGAGGTGGGCGGTGGAATTGAGGCCGCCCTGACTGCCAAACTTCTTCACTACCATCATGTAGCGCTCTTGAATAGAAGATGTTGCAATTGGAAGTATAGTAGCTCTTTGGAACATTTGCGTCAGATGGTAATAGAACGGTGTGCCTGTTTTTTGAGTGGCTTTGCCTTTACCTTTGCTCCTGCTTCTTCATCGCTCCTCTACACCTTCCGAGAATGGACTTTGCCTATCTCCCTTTGTGGAGCTCTAGCGTCAACCGCCTCTGCCGGTGGAACCTCATATTCGACCAAAGACAATTGCGGCCAGTCATATCTCGATTGAGGCTCGACGCGACGCGCGCGCTCCACGCGTCTGATTGGCCGAAATGGTACGTCAGTAGCTCGGCCGGCGATGGTCCCGCACCAGCTCCCATGAGCTCCCTTCCACAACACCACATACTCGACGCACTCAGATTCCTACTGACCATGGCCTCGGCCACTAGTTTCGTTACCACTCCCCGTGTGACCGCCGTGTAATGGCGCACCCGAAACGAAAGCGCATACCCGCCAGAAACACATCAAAGAAGCGGCCCAGATACACGCAGCCAGACACAAGCAGCAGCAGCTGTAGCAGCGACAGCGACAGCGACAGCGAGCAGACCGAAAAAAACAGCCAAGAAGAGTGGGAAGCGTTGCGCATACTTGCGCAAACTGGACGAGGATTTGGATTGCGATACCTTATTGAATGGGCCGGCATTGACCCTGCGACTGAAAAGCAGTGGGAACCGTCTTGGGTCAAGGCAACAAACGCCAGCGAAGGCCTGCGCACTGTTTGGAGACGTGAACAAGCCCAAGAAGCCCAAGAGAAGAAGGAAGCGGTTACCACAGCAAAAAGGCGACTAGAACAACAAAGCGCGCACGTAATATCACATACGCAAGGAGCTCAAGCTCAAGGCGGAACGCAAGAGAAAATCGCCGAGAGCACGGGAACACCTTCATTGTTGTCTAAGGAGGACGTGCCAGTGGAAGCCAGACAAAGCATCGCAGCAGCACAAAGTTCGGCAACACTTGACTTTGGCGCATCTGCATCTGACCAAGCATCTCCTCAATTTGCGATAGACGCTCACGGCGAGAGCTCCAATCGCGGCCAATACGAGCTGCTCTCTGAGATATCAGAGTCGCAGCCTTCGTCATCAAGATCTGTCACCGAAGAGAGTGATCTGGAGAGTTCGCAATTCTTCGCATCTCAACCTGCCTTTCGTGCTACTGGTGTCGTTCGAGGTACGCCGAGCTCTGCTGGTGACGCGAGTTACATCCCAGTCACGCAGGAAGACCTTGAATCGAGCATCTGTTCGGAACTTTCTGACCAGTCTGGAGATCAAATTGTTGATTATTCGGTCTGTGAGATGCATGCGCCATGATTGGATCTACATCCGCTGACATGTGTGAAGGGTCTATTAACCGCAAACGAGCCACCAACCCTCATTGTACGTGCACAGTCTCCTGCGACATCCATCGCTGAGACAGTTGCAGACTCCACTCAGGACGTGCTCAATCATCGCTATATTGAAAGCCAGCAAGCGCAGTCGGAAATTGCAGAGACATCAGTGTCATTCGCTGAGTACGGTTCAACGTCTCCACAGGACGATCTTAGCCATCATCAGAAGACGGGACTTGCTCACACGGATTCGCACGTCCCAACTCAGGAGCAGCAGCAACAATCATCGTGGCAAATCCCAGGAGACTTTGAATCAGCGCGAGAGCGACTGCTGCCTCGAGAACATACCACACACCCAACTGTTAGCTCAAAGGAGTCAATCACAGAGCTTCTTGCTGTGGCAGAAACGCCGCAAATCTCTCAACTCACAGCCGAAGGGCAGGAAGTTGCCACGCAAGACAGATTCCCGCACTTTACGCAACAAACTCAGGCCACACAGCTAAGCACTGAGCAAGTCATCCAGCTTTCCTTGACCGAGCGCACTGTTTGGGAAGAGAACGCGCAATTTGCTTTCCATTCACAGCATCCGGCTTCCTTTGGCCCTCGGTCTGCTACAAAGTCAAACCAGCGGGCTCCGACAGAGCCACGGGGGATCCACAATTCTCGCCAAGTCGAAGTCGCGCGACTCAGTGAAGCTTCTCTTTCGGAGTTTTGTCTCAAAAGTATAAGCTGTGACAACAGCGAGGAAAGCACTACGATTGACGAGATCAGTCAGCCCCTTAGGCAGAAGGAATCCCATCCCTCACTCGACACACTCCACGCTTCACAGCCATTCTACGTGCAGGGAAGTGAAGGAGGTTTTGATAGCGCCGTTATCCGAAACGGTGAGAGCACCGTCTGTCCCACGAGTGCTGTTGTCCGTTCACGTCGTCTGCCCTCCACTAAGGAGTCAACAAGGTGGTGTGAACACAACACCAAGCACGTGCATTCTATCGTGTTCCTCCCTACGTACGGAGACTTTGAACCTATCTGCCCCAACACAGAGTTTGATCAGAGATACGAAACTTCGTCCAAGCACGGCAGTTCTTGCTCACGGCACGACTCATCTCAGGAGAGTCCTGAGCGTCACTTGCAGTCTGCAGAGCACAGTCCTTCACCCATACCCCATCCACCGAGCTATTCGTTGCGGACATTGGATTCTAGCGTTCCACCAAGGCCGATCACACCAGTTTTTGCATCCTCGTTATCCAAAATGGCGGACAACACGGCAGAAAGTGCAGCAGAACAAGTTGGGCGCCGACTTGAAGAGCTCAAAGCGATTCATGCCGCGAACAATCCCTATGTTCCACGAAGGCGTGCAAGAGTACCACAAGCATCTCTTGGACCCAGCATGGTTCCCAATCCGCCGTCAATCAATGTGTCGGCAGAAGGTACGAGATCACCGTCAACAGTTCCAGACCGGTCACCTGCGCCGACAATGCAAACATCACTGCGGACTGTGGCTTTTGCGAATGCAAAGGATAAAGCTACAGAGTCTTTGTTGGAGAACCCACTGGCTGCGACATCGATGAGCATCGATGCTGGGCCAACGAAAGAAAAGGCAGAGCTTGTAGCTGCAGTTGCCGCTGGGGTGGCAAACCCTCACCCAGAAGCATCAACTGAGTTGCCGGCGGGTGGCAACATCGAAGAAATGGACGAGGGCGACTATGACGACGAGGAGAGCGTATTTGAGGATGAATTCAACGATAACCTGCATCTCGAGAAGGACGAGTATATCGTGCCACTTTTCATCGATGGGCGACAGAAGGACACGTATACTTCGAAATTGCAACAAGAGATCGACCTACTCAATTTGTTCCTGAAAGTGGATACATTTTCGGAGAATCCAGCTTCAGAGAAACTCGATGAAGCTGAGAAAGTTTTAGCATACCTGAAGAATGTAGAGGACCACCCAGACCTGACCTACGCCGAGGCAGAGTCTGCAACAGACTTTGAGATGCGTTCGGCAGCAGATGTTCAGCACGGAGCCCAATTTGGTATTGACAACTCTATTAAGTTCAAATTTCTGGGAGAACTCTTCAACCGATTACGCAAACGTAACATGCACATCGTGCTCCTTTTGGATCATGACAACTCCGCCTTGATAAACATCCTCCGGACGTTCCTCGCTGCGGCAGCGCACAATTACGAAATTCCGACTAAAGGCCTCCAATCGAATGCGTCGAATGACACCCTCAAAATAACCGTCCTCCCGAGCAACGTTTCTTCAATCATACAACCTGCAAGCCTTGTCGTTTGTCTAAATGGTGTTCAAAGCGCCATCCAGATTCGACAAAGGGACTGGGCTATAGCATCAGGGAAAGCTATACCTGTGCTTCACCTGGTAATTCCGCAGACCATTGGTCACATCGAGCGTTATCTGCCGACAGACAAGCCAAGAATGTCCTGTATAGAAATGATTTTCACAGTGCTGGGTCAGATCGAGGCACGCAACGAGGTCGGAAATGCCATATATATCGATACGCCAAGCGCTGTAGAGGCAGCACAGTCGGTCGCGTCCTGGCTATCGCATGATGATGATCAACAAGACAGCATAGAGTGGCCCCTACCTTCGATTGGAAACGCACCTGACTTCATGGATTTTGATGCAACCCAGCAGTCCGTGAAATCGATAGCTTCGTCTCCAGCTCCTGAGCGGACAAAACGCCCTTTGGTTAGCATATTGATTGCAATAGATGATTATTACTGACCTTCTCGATACAGGAGACTGACGACTCTGACCCAGCAAAGCGGATACGCTACACCTCACAGACGCACGCCGTTTCGAACTCTAGTATTGTTCAAGAGCCTGATGTGACACGCATCAGCGACTCTATGCCTGCATCAGCGGCCGCAGAGAATGCACGGCTTGCGACGTCACTAGCAGGGTTGAAGTCTGAGCTTTTTAACGTTCAGAGGGAACGTCGCGAAGAACAAATTCAATGGAACAAGCAGCAGACCGAGCATGAAAATCGACATCAGCAATACCGCAAGCTTTTCAATGAGAAAGCAGAAGTTGATCGCGCCGTGGAGAGCATGACGAGAAGCCGCGACAAAATACGCTCTCAGCTTGATGTTCAAGCCAGTGAACTGCGGACCCTTCGTGAAGAGCTCGATGCGCAACGAAACCTTGGTCTGGCTTCCCCCGATAAGAAAGTTGCCGAGATTACGCAACTGCGCATGGAGCTTGAAGCTGCTAAGATCGAGCGGGACAAAGCTCTCAATTCGGAGAAGTCGAATGGGGAAATTCACGAGTACACCAAAGAGCAGTACCAAATCGCCTCAAACGTGATAGGTCAACTACGATCCGAGAACGAAGCCCTCGAGGCCCAGAACAAAAAGCTTGCTCATGAGGCCTCAGGCCAATATGTCAGAGGAAAGCAGCTATTCTTAGACAAGAGCATGAAGGAGGCGATTAAACAGAACGAAATCCTCAAGAAAGAACTTGAGAACCACAAGACATTGCTGAAGCAAATGCAAGAAGAGCTTAACAGGGTGAAAAATAACAGCGGGCGCGCAGCTTATGGAACTAGAGCCCAAAGCACAACGCCACAACCGAAAACAAGGTCCCGCGCAGCGAGTCCGGAGCGGGGAGCGCGCGCGCCTCGAGGTGGAGGACGGATCTCGACCTTAGTGGCGGAGGAGAGGTAGTGGCTTACTAGTTCCCTCGACGGTGAGCAGATACATGGAGCTCAGAAGAGAATGGAATGAGGGCAGGTGTTAGATCAAGCGACAAGTTGTTCCAATAAAGTATGGCAACTCTGAGTAAGGGCGAGGATGTGGGTGAAGGTATCAATTGCGATGTAGGCGAGACAGTGCAGGCGAGGGTGATTTGACTATGTTGAGCTTGTTCTTTGGGCTTCTGCAACGCATGAGATAACAACATCTAGCGCTACAGTTCTGACGACAATCCAATGATCAATGGGTGGTTACAGCTCACTTGCAATGAAGTGCATACATATCTCGTATCTAAAGCAATCTTAGCCCTCGTCTTCCACCTTCCCTCTAGCAAATCTCACCACGGAACCCCAACAACAGCTCCAGAATAAACGTTTGTTCAGCCTCGTGGTAGTCGACGCCAGTCCATCACTGAGTCACTAATTACATCATCGATGAATTCTCAGCCGCAACACCAAGAGTTCCGTGAGTGACGAAGCCCGTCCGCGGGTCCCGGCGACTAAAGCTCTGGTCTAATGCGATGGAATAGTTGACCATAAGATCTTTCAGATCACAGCCACTTCATGATATATGCACACAACTCTCCGGTATTCTATTTCACTATCGAAAAAGCTTGAAGTCAGCACAGCAGATAGAAATGCGAACATCAACCCGGACAATCCACAACAGCGTCAAGCGCCTGACATCAGCAAACACCACACTCAACCAAGTTCCGCTTATCGGCATACCAATTTACCAATATGTCTACGACGGCGACAATGACGACACCTGGCCGCACTCTCTCAAAACCTGAACTTCCAATCCATGTCTAGGTCTCCACCTCCCGCGCCGCCATGTCACCCGCAACCTCAACCCTCGTTTCCGCCTTTGAGGGCGACCCCATAACAGCATACACGCTATCTCACCTCGCTCCATCTGCACGCCTTCCTGCCCTAGAGTCTCTCTTCACGCTATCCAGCAACGCGGCGCTGCTGTCGGGCGGTGAGCTATGGTCTGCGAGTACGAACGCTCCACAAACCTCCCCATCTGCGGACTTTGTACAAGACTACCAAGCTGCAGCAACAATCTACCCACCCAACACCTCCCTCGACTCTCTCGGCCTCTCCTCCCTGCCCTCCCTCCTGCCAACCGGCGGCCTCGAACCAGCCCTCTATGCCATTGGCCCTCGCGCCTTCGTCGCCGAACTAAACGAATACACCGCCGCCACGACACCCGCCAAAAAGCTCACCTTCCCAGATGGTGAATCCTTCTTCTACATCCAGCTCATCGGCGCCGGTGCGCAGCACAGGGGACAGGGACTCGCGCCCGCGCTCATAAGAGAATTGCATGGTAGGGCAGAGAAGCTGGGTAGAAAGGTGTATCTCGAGGCGAGTAATGAGGAGGCAAAGAGGGTGTATTTGAAGTTGGGGTTCGTGGATGCTGGCGGTGTGGTGAGGGTTGGAGAGGTGTTCTGTGATGCGAGGGGACAGGTAGAGGGGAAGGGGAAGAAGAGAGAGTTGGGGTGCCGCTTTGGCCGATGGTGTGGGGGCCTGTGGGTGGTGACGGAGGGGCGTGAAGAGTAGGGAAATGGGTATCGGTGGTTTGGATGGAAGGGGTTGCATTGCGATGTGTTCCGAGTCTCGATAGATGGGGAAAGTTTGTTTCTCATTCTCGAGATTGTTAGTTAAGCATTCTTCACGTCGTTCACTGAGGCGGGCTTTGATCAGTTCTTATTCTTTTACACGGCTGTTGTGGGTATATGTCTTACATCGCCTTTACTTTCGTCCATTGCGACGTCGGATTCTCAATCTCTCACTGTCTTCCTATTCTCAGCGCCGGAACCTCGGCGTTAATGGAGCTCGTGTCACAAGATGACTGTCGTAAGGAAACACGAAGACTTAATCCTTGGCTCAAAGTTCGATACCCGATCTGAGCACTTCTCTGCGGCGACTTCATGATCACCGATCTGGAGAAAATCGTGAAACGTACAACGGGTCGAGTCGTCTGACCATCGTCGTTGTTGGTGTTCGAGGTCATGATACTGGCTCAGAGCATGCCGGCAGCAGCCAAATCGCGATAAACCTTCTCGGGCATGACGTTGCCCTCTGTGTCTTCCATCTCGACTACGTTCTCTGCAGCTGTCTTCTCCCTCTTCTTATCCTTCTGTATCTTCTTCCAAAGCGTTTCGGCTTCTTGGATACTTGTGATCTCACGGAAAAGGGTTGTGTTGGTGATGCCCAGACACTTGAGGCCATGGATATGGCGCGGCTCGTTGAAATGCTTGTCGAACGCCCTCCGCCCCATGTAGACGAAGTTACCACAGATTTCGCACGGGAACTCGACGCCAAGACCATGCAGCTTGTATAGCCAGTAGGGAATGGGCTTGCCGTCCCAGGCGAGAGGCAGCTTGAGGGGGTTGTATATCTTATCTTCACCGTCGGATTCGTCGTCGTCGTCCTGAGCACCTTCGGCAGGCTGCTCGGAGTACAGTTGCTCCAACTCTTGCTGTCTTTCACGCTCAGTCATACCGTGCTTTCGTTCAACGTTGACCTTGGTGTCGCCGCGCTCTGTCTGCATGGCTGCGGCCAACTTTTTGATCTTAAATTCTCGCTCGGCGACGGCTCGCTCCTTGAATCGCTGGATGTCTGATGATGCACCATTGTTCTGTACTGGTGTACTTGCGGTCTCGCTTGCTTGAACGGCCTTCTTGTGCTTCTTCCCTGTCAAGTGCGCCTCGAAGACCGTCTCCTTTGAGAAGCCTTTCTGGCATGCGGCGCACCAGATCCCCTCGCCTGGCGCGTCGCCATTTGCAGGCGCCGATGACGGCGCAGTCTTCTCCCACCCTGGAATTTGGTCCTTCGCCCACAGCTCCTCAAACTCCTTGTCGAAGCTAGCGAACAGCTTGTCCAGGTTCTCTAGAGGCTTTGTTCGACGCATGAAGCTCTCTAGGTACTCCTGCAGCGCCTTAAGATATTGAAAATAGGGTTCAGACTTCTTCTGATCGCGTCGAATACTGCTCTGTGGCCCAGTGAAGACGTCGAACACGTCGAGATACTGTAGATAGGTTAGGCGGCGCGCGTGCTGATGAACAGGCAAATTCAAGTACTGCTCGTGCAGCGTGGTAAGATCGAAGAACCGACCAAAACCTTCCTCTCCTGTGAACATGGAGTCGATGGCGGCAATCGATTGTACATGATCCTCGGGCGAACGTTTCTTGTAGGCCTTCTCCAGATTCTCGACAGGCTCGTTCGGGTAGCGTCGATGGAAATCCTTGATGTTCGAGATCTCTTTCATGAACGATTCCATTGGGTCGCCATGAGTGAGGCCGCGCACCTCCTCGTCCCTCTTGCCTTCCACATCTTCGTAGATGGCTAGTAGCCGACCAGACTGCGTCTCGATTTGTTCCAAGAATCGTGCAATGTCGTGATCACGTGCTAGCCGATCGCGAATCTGAATAGGTTCTGTCAGATGAGTATGAGAAACCAGAACTGCAGTACTTACATGTGGAGGATCCTCTAAAAGGCGCTCTGCAACGGCGTCCTCGAGGCGCTCAAGGTCCTCGTGAATCTGGCGCTGTTCGTCCAGAAGCATGCTTGAGATCGCCTGTGGCTATGATGAGTCTTGTGTATGACAGGAGTCGGACAGTCGCAAGTTCAGTACCTCTAGCGGCGTGGGTGCTGGCGCATTCGAGGTGGAGCGCACTCGCCCAGATAAATCGTAGAATGGCGCTAGCAAGGTTTCGCCGAAAGGTCCGTCTCCGCAGGTAGCTCCACCAAACTTTCCTGCGCATCATCACAACGACCTCAAAACCTCACCATACCTTCACCCCGCAAAAAGATACGCATACGACCGGCACCATGGCGGACGGAATCGACCGAAATGCGGATGACAAGATGGAGTTCTCCACCTCTAAGGAGGTCACAGTGGCGCCGACCTTCGAGGCCATGCACCTGAAGGAGAACCTGCTGCGCGGTATCTACGCCTATGGCTACGAATCGCCCTCTGCTGTCCAGTCACGTGCGATTGTTCAGGTCTGCAAAGGCCGCGACACCATTGCGCAGGCACAGTCCGGAACGGGAAAGACGGCGACCTTCTCCATCTCCATCCTCCAGGTTATCGACACAGCAGTGCGCGAGACACAGGGTATGTCAAGATCCACAGTCTCGCAGGTTGAAGCTTACATGTGATAGCGCTTGTGCTTTCGCCCACTCGCGAACTTGCGACACAGATTCAGTCGGTCATCATGGGTCTTGGCGACTACATGAACGTGCAGTGCCACGCCTGCATTGGCGGCACAAACGTAGGCGAGGACATTCGCAAGCTCGATTACGGCCAGCACGTTGTATCCGGAACACCTGGACGTGTTGCTGATATGATCCGCCGTCGCAACCTGCGCACTCGCAACATTAAGATGCTCGTCCTTGACGAAGCTGATGAGCTCCTTAACCGTGGATTCCGAGAGCAGATCTACGACGTATACCGCTATCTTCCTCCTGCGACCCAGGTCGTTGTCGTCTCCGCCACTCTCCCCTACGATGTTCTGGAGATGACCACCAAGTTCATGACAGACCCCGTTCGCATTCTCGTCAAGCGTGACGAGTTGACTCTCGAAGGCTTGAAACAGTACTTTATCGCGATCGAGAAAGAGGAGTGGAAGTTCGATACCCTGTGCGATCTGTACGACACACTCACCATTACACAAGCCGTCATCTTCTGCAACACACGCCGCAAGGTCGATTGGCTGACGGATAAAATGCGCGAGGCCAACTTCACAGTCTCGTCTATGCACGGCGACATGCCGCAGAGGGAGCGCGACAGCATTATGCAGGATTTCCGCCAGGCAAACTCGCGCGTTCTGATCTCGACCGATGTATGGGCGCGTGGTATTGACGTCCAGCAGGTCTCACTCGTTATCAACTACGATCTGCCAAGCAACCGTGAGAACTACATCCACAGGATCGGTCGTTCTGGCCGTTTCGGACGCAAGGGTGTTGCAATCAACTTTGTCACCCAGGATGATGTTCGCATCCTCCGTGATATCGAGCGTAAGTTGGAAATTCGTCGTTCGAAAAGACCCGTACTAAGAAACTACAGTGTACTACTCTACCCAGATCGATGAAATGCCTATGAATGTTGCGGATCTTCTGGCTTGAGGGAAGAATACTGGACGACAATTAGAGTGAACTACAGCCACAGGATGCATCTTTGACGCGGCGTTGATGGTGTTCGAACAAGTTTGGAAAAGGAAGCAAGTGCTGCTTTACGGCTTGAGGGTGGAGGAAAGGGCTCTATAGCCATTTAGTAAGTCGCACCGTATGTACAAAACCTCGAACCTAACTAATTCTGATGTCTTAAACAGCACCAAATTGACAAGACGATTCACAAGAACGACTCTGTGTGCAGCGAAGCCACCTATCTACTCTTAACTAACACTAGGCTGCAATTATGCCGTCGAGACTCGTTCAAGGTACATAACATATTCGAATCGACGGATTGACGCCTCTCACAGGCCGCTCATCCCGCATCATCCCTTCGAACCGACTATTCCGCCCCATCTCAACCGCAGCATGATCGGCCCATAGCTCCTTAGGATACTTTTTCTCAGCCGCTGCATCTGATTCTGCGAGCGCTCGATCCTCGGAAAGCTCGTGCGTCGGTCTGGGAGCGCGAGATCTGCGTCTTCGATGGAGCAGCAGCAACGCCCCTGTCAAACCTAGGATGAAGCATGACACTCCGGCAATAGTGGATCCGACAATGACACTGGTGTGCACTTTTGGCTCTGGCGCTGGGCTGGCACCTTTGAATGCCGATGGACCGGTCGCCGTCGCCACCATAGTCACCGCTTTCGTGCTCGATAACGTAGGCGGTAAACAACCATCAATCGAGTAATACACCCATGACTCATCATAACACGTCGCAAGGTGACCCACGATCTTCGTCTTACTGGAGCACGACAGCGGCCCAGAGTTCTCGCCATACAATGTAACTTACAAGCGTCAGTCTTGTTATTCCTAACCACAATAGACGCTGTACCTGCACATCCCGGATCCAATTCCTGGATCTGAAAACTCTGGCCCGCCGTTATGTTCAGCGGCTTGCACATCCCGTCTGGATACCCATTTACAGTATCCATCGATCGCCATGAACGCGTGCACTTTGCGTCCGTAAAGGAGGTGATGTCAGATGCGGAGACGATGGCTAGTAGGAACGAGAAGAGAAAACCAGCATGCCAAGATTTGAATGTTCGCATTGTGTTGCTGTGAGCGTGTGAATCACTGCGTGGTATGGCATGTGAAGGGGGCCTGCTCGTTCTTGTAAGGCAACCAGCGGACTCACGACATCGTTTGATTGCGGACTGCGGCCGCCGAGGTTGCGACCGTATTTCCCGCACTGGCAGGACATTATGCGTGATCGGCTAATGACTGGTGGGTAGAAAGTACGATGGGGGTTTGCAAGGCCGGAGTTTGTGTGAAGTCCGCGGCCCATCTGCAACCGCTCATCATGGATGACAATGCAGTATCCCTGATGCAGAAGATCAGTTTTCGGTACGTAATAAACGTAGTCGCAATATAGGTGTGCAGAGTATCGTGACTATCTTAATACATGTTCCCACTTCATCTCACGCAAGACTGCACCTTACCCTCTTCATACCACCAGGCCTATTTTTCACTTTACAATCGTCTTCTGACCACCACGCCTCGCGCTTCACTATGAAAATATTGAGACTATCACCGATTCTTTCACCGTGGCGTATCCGTGATAGAAGAGGCGGTGATTACCAAGCCAGTGCCAAGATGAATTCTAATTGGACAGGAAGTGTGGATGCGGGTCAGCCTCAGCAAAACTGAAGAGGCAGCCTCCGCATGCCCCCTTTGCTACGCCTGTACTATGGCGGATGGTATCACTACAATTTTGTAATTAATCGGGCGAGAAGTAGCAAGTCCTCAAAATGAGCCAAAGGTGGTTGGCTTCGGCTCACCGTACTACGGTACATTTCGTTGACCGCGCTGCGATTGTAACCAGTCCAAAGACGAAGCCACTGGCCCTCAGGACTGGTATCCCGAGCAGAGCCTCATTTTTTCATACGACAGCAGTACGCTCAGATGATTCGCTCTCAACGAAGCACCAGCAGACCGTAGCTCCGGACATCATTCGCAAGAAGTTGAAATGGGGTTTCAACATTTACCGCTGCGACTATCAGAATGATGACGCATGGAGAGCTTTCATGCAGATATGGAGCGAAGAAGTAACGTCAGGCGTACGAGGGCTTTATGCAGATGGCGACCGCATTGCAGGCGCGCTCGACATGAGTGCATATAGCGACCGCAAAGCCCTGGAAGGGGCGACTGTTGAGCAGGTCCAAGCCATGCACGCAACCCATACAAAAGAACAGGCAAAGATGGGGCGCGATATTTACCACTCGGACTACTGCATTCACATTGATACCGATGCACTCTACAGCTGTTTACGCGTCTTGCAGCTACCAGAGGAGCAGCAGTACCAATTTGGCATGCCCAAACGATATCCGAGAGACCCTTCTCTAGGCAAAAGCCCCTACGTCAACGTCATCCGGCCTCCAAACCCACTCTACGACGGCCAGGACGCTACCAAGGACATGAAGCTGCCGGTCTCTGTCAAGGTCTACTTATGGACCGTGCTGCCGAGCATGTATGAGAATATCGGCAAGGACTGGTTCTACCGATCCGCGACGGAGGACTGGACGCATGATCAGGACGGCGTTGTCGTGCAATGAGCCCTGAATTTTCGGCATGATCATCCTGGCTTACTCATTACAACAACACGGATTCCACGATGGAGAACGAGTGTTTGAGGAAGTACTCCGCGCTCTGCAAGAAGGGCATTACCAAGACCACCGAATATGGGCGGCAGCCGCTAGGTTCACGAAGGACTTTGTACCTGTGGTGAAAGTTACAAGGCCAAGAAGGATCACTACACCGCTGTGATCATGGCAAGCCTCGTTCGGAGCCTATTATCTTCGTTCAGTACCTGCAACGGCACTACAAATGCAAGATTGTTATGATGACTTCTATCCCACTATTTTCTCATTCTGCGGATAGTGCATCTCTTCTGTTCCTACACTACCCCTCCATTTTTAGCGTTCTTCTCGGTACCGGGTTTTGCAATCCACTACCGAAAAGCAAATTACCGGCAAATGTACCGCGAGGTAAGCAAGCATCTCACTGACCATTATTGCCGCTTTCCAGCCTCAAATTAGCAAGTGCGGTGCGTTTCGGTATTACGCACACTGCTGATGGCGTTATGTATGCCGAAGTCCGGTGGTGTGTGGTCTTTGCGAATTTACGAACAGGGCTTCGAGTCCATCCACGAAGACATACAATAGTTCGGCACCCAGTCATACCTTGCAAGAGCTTTATCGTGAGCGAGTCCAAGTACCCATATGGTTCGTCACACGTACAGGCGGTCAGAAGCTCCATCTTCAGACGAGCATTGTTCTGAACCAGATGGTCTGGAAAAGCAGTGAATAATCCGGTGTTCTTCATTCGATCACCGTCATAGACAGTCAGTATCTGCGGCCCATCCACGATCCGATCGATTGGAGTATCCCAGCAGTTTTCTCGAAAAGCAAGAAACACCTGCTGAAGGATCTCCGCAACGCGTTGAAGCGCATATACGAGCTGGTTTTCTTTGCATGTATCCTTGTGAATAGGCCAATGTACATGTTGGCAGTTGCCGTCGCAATAGTTCGACACTCCGCAACGAGTGCAGGTGTTGGCGGTGCGGTTGCCGCAGTTCTGACAAGCCATTCAACCGATAGAATACAATCGTGCTGAGGTATTCAGTCCAGAATAGCTCCACAGCAATGGCTTATAAGGTCGCCCTTGATTGCTACAGATTCGAACGACACAGCTCGCCTGGCCTGCTTGACAAGCTCAAATGCGGTTCAAGCGCAATTGCTTGACGACTATGATGATCACAAGCTCAAGCAACATGATAAGCACAAACAGAATGTTGTCATGAGCAATTCATCTTGCGTGTGATTTTAGCATTGCGATACGCTCCCGTCGAGAGGGTATACGCGAACATGCTGGCCTCTTGGAATGCATATGTTTACCACATTACTCTGCCTTTTCACGGGCAAGTGAGGGTGCAGCAACGTCTCTATCACGCTAAACACGTGAAGATCCGATGAAATGATAAAGTAACGTGTCTTTTCGCAGCGAAGTTTGTGTTCAGCAGGACGAGCTTTGCCTTATTTTTGACCGCCTTATCTTGTACTACGAGATGGAGATTTCCGACCGATCTCAATGCGATAATCTGCAATCCGTGTCAATGAAGAAGCTGTATCACTTTAGTATCCACAAGGCTGCACCTGTGATTGATCGATTCGAACCTTTTCAAGTGCGTCCATTTAGGGTCTACCATGATAGGGAAGACGACCTGAACACAATTACGGTTTACAGCGTGGTTCAGACTTCGTGCTACCCTGCAAGATTCAGTATGATCTGAATTCATCACTGGTCTAAGAAGATTATGACCCTGATGCTCAACGTTATCTGGTTCTTGGTTGCAACTGCAACCTGAAGGTGCTCGTTCCGCACTGTCGGGAACACGGGATGACGTAGCGTGCGGCGCTCAAACTTAATGCATCTGGATAGACTAGTTCGCTGACAATGCACCAGTCTTGATGATTAAGCGTGGAAACGGACAAACGTGGTAACAGAATATAGCTTTCACCTCACTCACCAAATTCATAAACATTTTTATCCTACCTGTAAAGATGGAAACCGCCTACGCAGTCTGACTCCCAATGTGACATGCATTCTCCACCGATGGATAGTCCGAACTTCCAAGATGCCTCCAGTCTGTCCGCTCGGCTCCAGCACCTCACATGGGTACGTTACTCTGGTCACATATCCGCTCCCTCGAGAAACATCCAGAGCCAGTATACTGACAAGCTAGCAGGCATGGTACACCTTCCCCATGTCCACCGGCGGCCTCGCGCTCCTTCTCTCTCCACGCACCCAACCGCACACCTTCCCCGGCCTGCTCACAATCGGGAAAGCAATTTACATCTTTGACCTCCTCATCTTCCTCACCATTACGCTACTAATCATTCACCGCTTTCTTCGTGCTCCCACCCTCTTATGCGCCAGCATCACCCACCCCTCCGAAGGCCTCTTTATGCCAACCGCCTTCCTCTCACTCGCCAACGTAATCGGCGGCATTGGTGTCTATGGAGTCCCCGCCTGTGGTCCCTGGTTGACAACCACCTATCGCGTCCTCTTCTGGACCTACTTCGCAACCACCTTCCTTCTCGCGCTGGGCCTCTATCACATGCTCTTCACCAACCCCTCTCTGCGTGTCGAAGACATGACGCCTGCGTGGGACCTACCAATCTTTCCCGTGATGCTGACAGGCACGCTCGCAGCGGTTGGCGCTGGCGACCAGCCGGAGACGTACGCGGTGCCAATGCTGGTTGCAGGGACGTTGGGCCAGGGCCTGGGCATGCTAGTCAGTCTGCTCATGTATGCGTGCTATATCCATCGCATGATACAGTATGGGCTGCCTAGCCCGGCGAGTCGGCCGGCGATGTTTATCGCCGTTGGGCCGCCGGCGTTCACGTCGCTTGCATTGATTGGGATGGCGAATGCGTGGCCGCGGGGTGCTAGCTACTTTGGTATCGAGGGCGAGGCGTTGGGACATGTGTTTCAGATGTTGGCGACTGTGACAGCGGTGTTCATTTGGTTGTTGGCCTTCTGGTTTTTTGGGATCGCATTGCTTGCTAACTTGGCGGTTGCGCGGGAGATTACGTTCCATCTTAATTGGTGGGCTTACATCTTCCCAAATGTGGGTTTTACGATTGCTACCATCAAGATTGGAGACCAATTCAAGAGCGAGGGTGTTCGTTGGGTGGGTAGTGTCATGTCGATACTTCTCGTTGCTGCATATTTGTTTGTGTTAGTCATGCATGTATCAGCGCTCCTGAAGAAGCAAATACTTCTGGAAGGTAAGGATGAGGATAACTATCTCGGAGAGGAGAAGCCAAAAAACTACTAGTAGGTGATATTTATATCTTGAAAACGTCGGCGGGCAGTGTATGGCCTGTAGAACTTCATATTCCAACATAGACATCAACCATCATATGCTCGCCGAGGCGTGGTGAACGACAAGATGGACAATGTTTGTGAATGTGTGTCTGTCGCGATTCGACCAAGCCGATCTCACTTTTGCTAGCGAGAATGTCGGCACAAAACGGAGGTGGTGTGCAAAGGTATCATTTAACCTTGCTAGTTCCAGCGTCTACATCTCCTATCAGAATCGACTGGCATGTCGTTTTTTTTTCGGGAATCTCATGATTCAATTGCGGCTGCGGGACAGGGTGATGCTGCTGCTTTGCGGGCCATCGCTTTGGGGCACCAGCTATCGTTGATGTTGGCTCCACGAGGTGAATGCGCAGATCAGTAGCTTTAGGTGTGCGAGGGGTGTTGTGCTGTAAGCGCACCTATTAGGTCTTGCCATACCTGCGTGGGCAGCTAGGGCTTTCGCAGCTAACTCAGTCTCACATTCAGAAGGAACACTGGAAGGCGCGACTTCAGTTTCAGATAGTGTTAATGGTATCTTTGATCGCTGCATACAAAGCTGACGAATAAGCAGCACTACTAGGCGGCAGCAGCGCTCTTTAAGTGCTCATCATAGAGCTTCTTCTGCTTCTCCCATTCCTTCTTCACCTTCTTGCTCGCGCCCTTGGAGAGCTCCTTGCCCTCCTTGTCTTTCGTTGGCAACCCGTCAGCATCCCATGCGGTGTACTCAGCCGTCTTGAACATATCTGCGGGGTTGATCTTCGCCTGCGCAGCGAGCTTGGCCTGCTTCTCGGCCTCTTCGCGCTGTCGTTGGGCCTTGGCCTCCGCCTTCTGGCGAGCAATGGTCTCTTTCTCTTCACGTGCGAAGCGCAATTCGGCGTCAACAGGTCGAACCATGGAGGGCAGGTCTTTGCGGTCTTCAAGATAGATGCCAAGGTCCCAGAGGTGGGTGTCGCGCAGGGCATCGCAGAGGGCAAGGAAGTCTTTGGCTGGGGCTTGCTTGCCGACCAGAGCTCGAAGGTTCTCTTGGAATGTAGAAAGGACTTCGGCGTACGGAACAGCGCTAATGTCTTGCTGTCGTGCGGACTTGTGCTGTGCGATGATGGTCTCGAGAACCTCACCTGAGAGATCACCAGTAACAGCGTGCTTCCTGACCTCGTCACGCTCGCGGGCGGCGGCATATACGAACTCCTTAGCCTCTGTGGGAATGTCGATGCCTGACCAGCCAATGCCGCCGTCGTATGGATCCGCAGAGCCATCAAGACCGAAGATGCGGACCATGCGGGTGATGTATCGAGCAACATCGAAAGCGACGCTGTCAGACAGATCTGTTGGCTCGGCGGAGTTGCAGGCTGTAACCAGTGTTGAGATAGCACGTGTTGCAGTCGGTGTATCGAAAGAGTCCACGAGTGCGGCATGAACCTTCTCCTTTGCAGTCTCGAAAGCTTTGAGGATCTGTTCGTCCTCCTTGCCTGTCGCGTCGATCATAGGATTCACCTCGCGGTCACGGACCTTGTAGAAAAAATTGCTGATACTGCTCTCCCACCCTGTCCCAGCCTTGCGCATAGAATCGGTGATCTCGATACCATCATGCCACCCTCCCATGAGGAAGATGATGCGCAAACTGCGAGCGGTCCAGTCGCCACGTGCTAATGCTTCCCTGATGGTGGTGAAGTTTTTCAGACTTTTCGACATCTTGCTACCGGATATTGACAGGTGGCCCATGTGGAGGAAGTAGTTCACCCACTGGTGACCGCCCTTGTCACCAGACCAGTGTGCTTCCGACTGTGCAAGTTCGCTGCAAGAGATTAGTAATGTTCTAAGCGCACTGAATATGAGAACTCACTTGTCATGATGAGGGAAGCACAAATCGATACCACCAGAGTGAATGTCCATCTGCTCACCCAGCACATCGCTGGCCATGACAGAGCACTCGATATGCCAGCCCGGTCGACCAGGACCCCATGGTGATTTCCACGCAGGCTCCCCGGGCTTGCTTGACTTCCACAGAGCAAAGTCGGCTTCACTGTGCTTCTCAGATGTCTTGGTCTGAGACAAAGCGCCCTCACCATCGGCTTGCAGACCCTTGTCTCCACGGTTCCAAGGCTCGAGGCGCGCGTAGTGGTTGCCAGGGATCTTCTCGAAGTTGTCGATGTCGAAATACACCGAGCCATCCGAAGTCTTATAAGCGAATCCATTGTCAACAATTTTGTTGACAAAAGTGACAATCTGATCGCCGTATTCTGTAACTCGTGTGACCACGTCAGGATCCAGAACGTTGAGGTTCCTCATGTCTTCCATAAAGCGCGCCTCGTATTTCTGAGTAAGCTTGGTAAACACAGTGTGGTCGCTGGCATCGATTGTTGAGCCGTACTTTGAGTCCAGGTATGGCAACAGAACGTCTTCAGCGCCAGCGTAGAACAGCTCGATGTCCTCTGGCGTGGTTTTCGATGGTGACAGCAGTGCTGTCGCTGCGGTACCAACAGTCTTCAAGTGCATCTTGATCTTAGCCTCCTTGTCGCCCGGCGCAGTGATTCCGTCCTCGGACTTTCCAGCAATGACGTTCGCGTACTTCTCAGCAGACTCCTTGTTGAAGTCCTCAGGAGCAAGGCCTGAGCTGAGGAGTGGAAGGTTCTTCTTCACATAGGCATCAAAAGCTGCAACAGTCGTACTTGACACCTCAGGTGATATCGTTGGGTTCTCAGCCTTGAATTGTGCCAGGAGATGCTGCTGGCGTCCTCGCAGAATGATCTTGTCGTCAACATCAGTGATGTTCTGGACGAACTGCAGGTTGTAGCCAAAGTAGCCTGCCAAAATTCTCCGCAAAACATCGATGGTAACGTAGTTTCGCGCATGTCCAAGATGGGCATCATCGTAGACGGTGGGACCGCAGCTGTACCACTTGACAAGCTTGCCCTCAGGGTCAATAGGAACAAAGTCATTCTTGGATCTAGTCAAGGAGTTCCACACTTTCAATTTTGCGGGCTGCTCAGACTTGGGCTCCTTCCATGGCGGTTGAGTGCGCGCTGGCGTCGCCATGTTGGCTCTAAATACCAGCTGCAAGGATGGGTTGGTCCTGAAGTTGGTCCTCAAATGCAGGAGCGGGGAGCTAGCGGGAGTGAGGATTCTGCAGGACAAAGAACAGAACGCAAATACCATCAAGGAGACGGCAACGTACAGCAAGGAAAGAACGACGGAAGAGGGAAATAGTAAAGTGGAGTCAAAGCTGCAAGAAGGGCGAATCCGGTGACTCAAGCTGCTGCAGTTGTCGTGGCCGTTTCGTGAGGTCTCGGGGCGCGTTGGCCTTGGCACTCTCCGCCAATTGCGAGGGCGAAAGCTCCCCGCTAAAATTATTCTTCGAGCTTCATGCGCGCGCAGGCTGACGGTGCCCTCACGTTGTAGCAAACCATGGCGCCTGTAATTTCTCCCTTCCTTGATCCGGGGACACATTCTGCAGCGCATAGTCTTGGGATTGTGCAATTGCGCCGCGATCACCTCATCCCAGCTGTTCTTGCCCCCAACGGCGATTCAGACTACGCAGAAGGCAAGGTCGAGAACACGCGCTTTGGCTCGTTCCCTCACAGCACACTCGTGGACCAGCCATGGGGGACCCAAGTGCTAGCGTCAGTTGTCGACACTGGGTCGCGTGGAAAATCGAAGAAGCGCAAGAGAGATGGCAAAGATGAGGGCGCAGAGACCCCCACCACAGATGCGACCGAGACGAAGAGAGATATCGTGAAGGCTGCGACAGCAAGCAGCGGTTTCGCGCATTTGATACCCCCCACGCCAGAGACATGGACACTGTCCCTTCCCCACCGAACTCAGGTCGTCTACACACCAGACTACAGCTACATTTTGCAGCGCCTTCGCGTCCGACCAGGCGACCACCTCATCGAAGCTGGCGCAGGCAGCGGCTCCTTCACCCACGCCGCCGTTCGCTGTGTCTACAACGGCGCACCAGGCATGGAAACTACCTCATACGCCGCTGCCGACATGCAAGAAGAGCTCAACGCCGTCGGCGCCACTCCTCCCAAACGCAAACGCACCCCTCGCCACGGCGGCGTTTACTCATTCGAGTACCACGAGCCGCGCGCAAAACAACTCCAGCACGAGATCGTCGAGCACGGCCTGGCCCCTGTCGTCACAGTCACCCACCGCGACGTCTACGGCAATGGCTTCAACCTCGACGACAACACGAGCCCGGAAGCCGACGCAGTGTTCCTCGATCTGCCTGCGCCGTGGCAGGCGCTCAGACACCTCACGCGCACACCGCCCTCTGCCGCGACCGTACAAGCCGTCTGCTCCTCTGCCACGCCCCCCATTGAACCCACTTCCTCAAACGAGAAGCCGTTCGTCTCTCCCCTTAACCCCCGCAAAGCAGTTCGCATCTGCACCTTCTCGCCCTGCATCGAGCAAGTAACTAAGACCGTCTCCGCACTGCGCACACTCGGTTGGCTGGAGATCGAAATGGTCGAGATCGCGGCCAAGCGACTGGAAGTGCGACGGGAGCGCGTGGGTCTCGCAGAAGAGGGGCTGCGCGGCGGGAACGCGAGCGCGGCGACGGTGCAAGAGGCTGTCCAGCGGCTGCGCGATGTCGAGGGCCGGGCGGCGGTGTTTCATAGCCTGCAGAAGGAGAAGCAGGAGGAGGTTGTTCGACGCGCGGAGGCGCGGAAGAAGGGTGTGAGTGCCAGCGAGCTCGAGGGCGCGGGTGCGATGGGGAAGATGGAGAAGGGGAAGAAGGTCAGCAAGGAGGGGCTACCGCCTAGCAAGCATGATCGGTTAGATAAGGCGAAGAAAGACGCGGAGACGAGGGCGTTGTATAAGGAAGGAAGGCTTGTGCATCGCACAGAGCCCGAGCTGAAGACGCATACGAGTTATCTCGTTTTCGCCGTATTACCGCGGCAGTGGACGGCCGAGGACGAGGAGAAAGCGAGGAAGCGGTACGGATAGTTGATCAGTGGTGTAATAAAAGATACCCCAGAATCCGACAGATGTATTATTCGAGAGATGCCCTTTCTGTGCCGCTAAAAGCAGTAAAATGGCTGTGTGCTAAGCGCTTGCATAACCCTCCTGTACGCCAGAATAGCATTCCAACTTTATCGCGAAGATCCTTAATCATCCCCAAACAGCATCCCTCGCCCGATGGCTCCCGTCTTTACTCGGCGGCGTAGAAATGAGATGCGTCCAAGCCTCCTCCCCATCAATAAACAACCTGTAATTCAAATGGCTCTGCTCGCCATGCACCGGCGTCGTGATCTCCACCGCGCCAAATTTGCTATTCCCATCAGGTAGATACTTGATCGTGACATCCTCGTCATCGATCTCCTTGTACGTCCTGATGGGGAGGTAGAACATGCTCAGCGGGCTGGTGCTGAACTCGTGCACGGTGGCACTAATGGGCCAGCGCGAGCCCGCGGGGGGCGGGAACGATGTGGCAGCGAACTCGTGGCGGTCGCCAGAGAGCACGACGACGCCGACGCCGTGGGTCGAGGACAGGGACCATGCGGCTTCGAGGATGATGCGGCGCTCGTGGAGGTGGCCGCCCCAGGTGTCTTCGGAGCCGAATTGCCAGTTCTTGGTGAAGGGGATGCCGGTTACGATTATCTTCCAGTGGACACCGCGCGGGGGCTCTTTGTGAATCCATGCGAGTAAGTCCTCAAGCTGAGTGGCGCCCAGCATGGTCTTGTTGGGATCATTGGGGTCGTTGTTGGCGGGGCTGCGGTACCGGCGCGTGTCCAGGAGAAAGAATTCAGCTGGGCCTTGGGTAAACGAGAAGTAGGTGGCGCCCTTGCGGTGAGCAGGTGGGTTGGCGGCAGCGTTATAGTGGGTAAACGCATCGTAGGCAGGGACGGCTACGCCGGTGATGTTGCTATTCCAGTCGTTCTGGATCTCGTGGTCGTCAATGACGTGGATCCAAGGCAGATTGTCGCTGACTGCAGGCCACGATGGGGACGAGTAGACCTGGCGGTACTCGCGCCTATAGGTCTCGGCCTCCTTGCCTTGCCTGTGCGGGACATCAATGTAGATGAAATCGCCGAGGAAGAGCATGAAGTATGGCCTTAGCTCGTGCAGCCAATCTGCGAGATGCCTCATGCCTGGAAATTCGAGCGGATGCTGAAATGGCGTGTACGGCACCCGGGGCTTGATGCAGCTCGAGTGGACGAACGTGTATTTATTGTCCTTGAATGCTGAGATATGTCCAGGGCGCGGTGCTGTGGTAAACGTGCCTGTCTTGTTTCCACTTGAAGTGTTGATAACGTACTCGTACGGAGTGTCTGATCGCAGGTGTTCAATATCAATAACGGAGGTGAAGTCGGTCTCGTTCGTCAGCCATTGCCCAGGCTGTGAGGCATACAGCGTCTTGTGCATCCAGGAGCGATTCAGCTCGTCGATCGATCGGTACAGAACCTTGACATCGTGCGCGTATGGCTCCCTCACCAGCACCTTTGCGCTGTGGTCTGATACGTAGCCAATGCGACCGAATGACGCGTTGTGGCAGTCGTGAAGAAGAGGTGCGCGGTAGACAACATCGAGTGCCATCGCGATCAGCGCCATGTTGATTCCAAATGTAATCCAGCTCCACAGTGCCGACGAAGGACTTGGGAGGCCTGTGAGCAGTGTCCTCAGGATCTTGGGCTGCCGCTCCTCGTATTGTATCGTCTCCTGCACGTCGAGCTCCTCCAAAGGGCCATCTTCGGCGCCTTCGATGAGCTCAGCTTCAGCGCTTGAGTCACGTTCGATTGTGTCCTTGACGATGATGTCCAGCTCGTCTGATATGATTTTGTATTCGGCCGTGTCCTGGAAGCTGGTAAAGAAAGCAGGAATGTAGACGGCTGTGAGGGCTACGGCAAGCGGCGGAACGACCTGTGAAGCTACGGTCAGCCATGTTACGACAGAGTCGCGTCGATGTAGAGTGTGCACTGACTGTCGTGGGAATCTACAATGCCTGATTAGCGAATCTGCTTCAGCGCAAAGCAGGTCCTGTCGCGAAGATGCTTACCCATCGCAGGAAGATCCAGATGCTTAATCGCAGTGCAAGCGAGCTGATAACGGTCAGGACATCGCTTGCAGATGCCATGGCTGCTAGCCAGATGTCGTAGCTTGGCCGTGCCGGCGGTGGTGTTTTGTACGGAATGCGCTCCTGCTGGTCGATGACAGCTCGCGACGGGCCAATGACGTCGGCTTCAAATCATCACAATCACCGCGCTAGCGGCTAAGACGCGTCGACCTTCACATTGACCAGTACGTCACAATTCAGTAAATTCCACTTGAATACTCGCCCGACCATGCTAGATTTTTGCGAAAGCCACAAATCTTCAGGTTAAGGTTTCATTCCTCATAACGCGGGTAAACATTCAGTAGATACCATCTCAGCTTCCTTGGAGCTGGCTACTGCATTGACCACACTTTTATTATTTCAGAGGACCGAATTATATTCTTATCTGCACTGCTCTGGTCTTAATGGTTCCGGCTGACCATGCACATCTGATCTCACGCTCAGCCTCGTTTGCATGATACCATGTCTGCAGGCTGCCACGAGGCGCAGCCACATTGTACCTCACAACCTCTACTTTGGCATATTTGGTACATCAGCATGCTCATCAGCACTGGCGTACTCTGAATCACATCGAACAACAGACACTTGGACCTTACTCTCCTCGCGTACAGGGGCGAGCGACGCTCCCGCGAAGCCTGATGGACCCGACGTACGAATACATAACCCTTGACGACACAACGCGTCGTATCCGCCTTCTCCACCTTCATCCACCAGTCAGTCATGTGCCTGAAAAGAGTTGCAGTGACATGGATGATGACGCTACGAATGCTATACATTGTACATTCAGCCTTACGTCACTCGACGATAATCCTACTTACGAAGCGCTCTCGTATGTGTGGGGCGAGCTCGAAACCACTTCTTCTATCTTCCTCCACGGCCATCAACATCCGGTTACTAGCAACCTTGCATCTATCCTGAGACACTTGCGTTACGAAGATCGAGAACGCGTGCTTGGGATAGATGCTCTCTGCATCAATCAAAGCGATGTTAACGAGCGTTCCCATCAGGTCGCTGAGATGCACCGAATATATTCGCAGGCATGGAGGGTCGTTGTTTTTCTTGGTGAAGCATGGGAAGCGTGTGACACCGCCATCGAGCTTATGAAGTTCGTTGGCAAGAACAAGGACCTCCATTGGACCTCCTCGTCGGAGCGAAGCATGTATTCGTGCGGATTTAATATCCGATCTCAGTCTCTTTTCAACTCCATCTTCCGATTCTTTTCCTCCCCTTGGTGGACACGCCTTTGGACCGTTCAAGAATACGTACTTGCAAAGCATGTGGAATTCATGTGTGGCCATCACAGTCTTGACGCGCATCATATGGTGGAATTCGTCGACTATCATAGTCGCCACGAACGTGGCTGCTGCAAAAAAACCGGTCTTGCGGTAACTGGCGGCTCAGAAATGAAGTCAGAATTTCTGCGCGGCACTCTGAACTTTGCGCAGTCGACTTTACTAAAAGTATTGAAACCCAGCTTTTTGGAGATCGTGTTGATGTTCAGATTGCGCGAGTGCTCGAGACCATGCGACAAGGTCTACGGGTTACTTGGTCTGACAACCGAAACATTTCGAGCATCCATTCGCGTCGATTTCAACCTCTCTTTGAGTGAAGTGTACCAAGAGGCGACCTTGGCAGCTTCAAACGAAAGCTTGCACTTTCTTAGCTTTCCATATGGCGTGTCTAAACGAGATACAGGACCTCCATCTTGGGTTCTGGATTTCTCCAGCCCTGCCAGACTCTTCGAACAAGTCTATCAGACAACACGATTTAGGTTAATAAGGAGCATTTTTACCGCAAGCAAGACGAGCAGCAAACAATTTGCGAGAGCCGGAGCTGACGAAGTGGTTACAGGTGCCATCCTGTTAGACACAATCAATGACGCGCATTGTAGCGTGACCATGGAATTAAGCAGATCTGACAGCTACAAGCGCACGGCCTCAATACAGGCATGTTGGAATATTTTTAGGCTATGGCAGAGCTCAAGTGAACCCTATGCATCGAAGCCTGAGGCATTCTGGCGTACGCTTTGTGGCGGAGTCATATATATGGACAAGGGTGCAACGTCGGAATGGGAGCCACTTTCGAAGAATGCAGACTCGATGATCTTCGAGAAGTGGAAAGCTTGGATTGGCACCGAGGGGTATCATATCTTCGAGGGCGCCGATGACAGTGAGGTCGACAGGTTCAACAGAGCTTTCACTGCCGTGACTTATGGCAGGCGATTTGCTGTTTCGGGAAAGGGCTACATTGGCTGGATACCTGAGAAAGCAAGAACCCATGATGTGGTGGTTCTCATACCTGGAGGAAATGTGCCCTATGTATTGCGTCCAGTCGGGCAGACGAGCGACACCTACAACTCGGCAAACGGCGGTGTTGTGCATCGGTACAAGATTCTCGGCGATGCATATATTCACGGTATCATGTATGGAGAGGAGTGGGATGAAAATAAGCTCGAAACGATCACTCTCGTATGAGCTAAGCGCCTGAATGTGGTCGTCTAGATTTAGTCTTCCGAAAATATGCAAATTCATCTCCTACCGCTCTCTCATAGACTCAGCCCAAAATCCCAGACCTGAACCTTCCTCGTTCCAAACGGCCCACCCTGTCTTACAAACAAACTCAAAACGTTGAATTTCTTCAACCTCTCCTCGTCCACCAAAGGCTCACCAGCCATGTTCGTAATTTCACCCAGCTTCTTCCAGTCGCTCCAGTTTCCGCCAGCAGTCGCACCCCACAGCTGGACTGTCGACTTCGGCGCATCAGGAAGCACCGCAACGACGCTATCGCCTGTAGCCACAATCTTGCCGCGATACGCCAGGTACGGCGGCGTGGACAACCCAGGCGCTTTGATGGCAGTCTTGCTGAACTTGCCATCCGCGGTGCGGAGGTAATGGTAGAATGTGCTCGTACCTGTAGAGTTATCACGCATAAGTGCGTGAAACCGGCCTTTGTCGTCCGCACATTGCGCTTCCTGGTTAATGATCTCGCTGTTCTGGGGAATGTTGTAGACTTTGATGCCCGGCGTGCTGGGTTTAATGGGTAGCGCGACGGTCTGGCCATTCGTCTGTTTCCAAGTGCGTCCTGCATCCTCGCTGAGGGCGAAGTAGAAGTCGTGGTTTGTGCTGGGTGTGGGCGTCTCGCGGACGGTCCATGAGACGTAGAGTTTGCCAAGCGCGTTGGTGAAGCCGTTGATGTATGCGTTGTTATCTTCGCCCTGTAGGTATTTGCCAACGTTCGACCACAACCCGGACGTCGAGGAGTAGCGGTGGATCCAAGAGTCGCCACTGCCGGACTGCCCGATTCGAAATTCCATCAACAGGTCGCCGTTGTCGATACGTTCAAAGCGCGGGTAGGTAAGTGGTGTCCAAGGTCCGGTGCTGCCGGGAAGGGAATGCTGGACAGCGCTGAATGCTGAGGCAGACCATGTGGATGGGACGGTTGTGGCAATTCCGGTATTGCTTACGCGGTAGTTGATAGGGACATCGTGGTGGTCAAAGGAAAGATGAATCTTGCCATCGCCACTGATTCCCATGGAGATGGTGTTGTGCTCGTCGAGTGTCTGCTGGACATAGTCCGTAAATGCAAAGTACTGCCACGCTCCGACTGAAGGTGAGATCTGGCGACGCCCGAGGTTGACGTAGTGCTTACCGTAACCTGTGGCTGTTGCGTAGAAGGCAACGTATTGATGATTGCCAAACGTCGTCAAAGCATGTTGCTGAAAGGAGAGGCCATTGAGACGCACGGATCCCTCTACATCATTAGTGATGTTGTAGGAGTTGGTCGAAGTGACCGAAATGGCCGAGACGAGCGAAGAGCCCAGTGTCAAAAACGTTAACAACGATGCGAGAACCCTCATTTCGACGTGTGTGACAGGTTCGTATCATTTTACCAACCTGACGTCCATATATACTTGACCATTTCGCTGCACATTCACCCGGATGACATAGCACAAATACGGAATTCCGGGGAATATGATTTGCGGGGAAGCCCGTGAATCACTTTACTCGTAATTGAACCTCGTGATGTGTAGATCAATGCCTACTTTCCGTGTGTCTTGCCAGTGGCTCTATGCAGGTTACTTCCGTGATAATAAGACTATTTTACGGCCCTTGTGGCTTCGTGTGGACCTGCGCCGGCTTTTCGGGGCATCAATGGTGCGGGGTTGGAGAACCTGGGGTATGGAGAGTTGACAAGTCCCCAAACACTGAATGAGTTGAGCTCCTTGATCGTCTTCATACTTTGCTGTCTAATTCTTGGGCAACTCAAAGCTTGCCTGAAGATGCATTGATGAAAGTATCGTTGCTCGCATATACCATTCGTTCCTTGCGCAATTGCGTGAGCGGGTAGCGGAATCTTTCCACACTACATTGCGCAAAGCAGTTCCATCTAGCGAGAAATTAAGACGGAAACTGAGTTCTGTGTGTAAAGAATTTGCAGCCTTCAAGAACTCATATTTTGTGTAAAGTAAGAAGGCATTATATGTGACAGCGGAGAACGACGTCAGCAGCCACTAACTGAGCGCGTCCAGCCGCTTCGCTGTCTTCCTCTCAACGGGAACACCGACTTCGTATCTCCAATCCCCACTTCTCTCATCCAGCAAGATATAAAACCATGACAATGCCGCTCTTATCCTGAAGCTTGCCGAAAAACCATAACCGACAGACGCGTTGCGACACCTGAAGAGGAAGGTAGGGATCGAAGCTCCTCACTTGGCACTTGGCATGCCATTCAACGGTCGTGGAGCGGTCTTGGAGTGACGTACCGGCATCGGAAGTTTATCAACGACTGCGTCGCGGAACAGCATTGCAGAGGCTCATAAAGAGTCGTAGTCGCGCAATATGGAAGGCACGCGCGCCAAGCTCGAGACTTCAAGATGGCAACCCTCTCAGTACTGCTTTTCGGCGCGACTGCATTGGCCCAGGGCACGAAGTATGGCGAGAACCATGTTGTGACTCAGTTCGAATCGCAGATTGTGGAACAGAGGGCGTTTCCGGCGCCTAATGTCACTCTGTATAGCCCTGCATTTGCCCCTAATGCATCATTTGCTCCTGGGTGGACTGAGGGTACCGAGGGTGCGACTAGTCAGGCCGATCTGGGTATGTTGTGAAGATACTCCAACCAAGGATTGAAGGCTAATAGAGCAAAGACGCTTTTCTCCTGAGCTTCGCCCAGAAGAACGCAGCATGGGCGACCTACGACAACGCCGACTTTTTAAGCGAGGAAAACAAGTTCTTCCCATATGTGCGCCTTGCAACCTCATCGAATTCGACAAGCAAGTTACGTGTCTGGATTCAGGGTTCTGTCCATGGCAATGAGCCAGCTGGCGACGAGGCCACCCTCGCGCTGCTAGGTGCGATGGATGCAGACCCGACGTGGGCAGCTGGCTTCCTTGAGAGGTTGGAGATCATCGTCCTGCCGCGCTACAACCCCGACGGCAATGCCTACTTCCAAAGAACTTTGGCTACGAATTTCGACCCTAATCGCGATCACACTAAGCTTGTGCGTCAGCAAACTCGAGACATTAAGCAGTGGTTCAGTACCTTTGCTCCACACATCGCCATCGATATGCACGAGTATGGCGCACGTACTAGGTACGCTGGCAACTACAGCAATGCTGCGGACGGCATGTACAGCGCTGCGAAGAATCTAAACATCCACCCAGCGATCCGTGAGCTCGCTGAGACTGTTTTCGCGCCTGCGATCGGTGCTTCATTAGAGTCGAAGGGTCTGCGCGGCGAGCCTTATGTGACAGCGTCTCGTTCGGCTAATCCGGTTCGCTTCAATGAGGCCGGGACCGATGCAAAGATTGGTCGTAACGCTATGGGGCTGACACAATCGGTCACCTTCTTGTTCGAGACACGAGGTATCGGTATTGCCAACCAGTCCTTCAAACGCCGGACCCTCGGGGGCCTGCAGATGATCCTTGGTGTGCTCGAGACCGCCCGCGATCAGGCCGAGGACGTGTACAACACGATTGAGGGAGCCATTAGCGAGGTCATTGCAAGCCAGGAGCCTGTCGTGGTCACAGATTACACTATCTACTCGAATCGTACGTGGACTATGGTCGATACTCGCAACGGAGACGTTGTTCAGATCCCCGTCGAATTCGCCTCGACAACACCTGCGTCTCCGAACAAGACCGTTGCAAGACCTGAAGGTTATGTCATCCCAGCCGCGTGGTTTGACCTCGCTGAGCGTCTCAGAGTGTCCGGTCTTGAGGTTGAAACTCTAGCAGACGGCTTCAAGGGCGAAGTCGAGGTCTACAATATCACGTCCTCAAGCCTCGCCCGTTCTTACTACGAGGGCGCAATCCTGAACACCGTAACCACCGACACATTGACCCAGGATGTAACACTTCCGTCCGGCAGCTTCTTCGTGAAGAGTGCACAGAAAAATGCTGGCCTAGCGTTCGTTGCGCTCGAACCGGAGAATATCGACTCGTATGTGAGCTTTGGGATTGTGCCTATGGAGGTTGGAGATTTGTATCCAGTGTTCAGGAAGCTTTGAAGTGATCTTGCGTTGGATGGATGACACCCAGCTGCATGTGGCTAGAATTCTAAAACATTTCAGCAAGAACGATTAATTCGATAGCATTGTTCGTTCAGTGATCGACGTGATGCTGTGATTCTGCAGGTCGCTTGTAGCATGCATTAAGGCGTACGCTACAAGCTCATTCGGACTTTCATCAAAGCCTCCATCCACAAACGCTGTGCGCTCCTTTCGCCGCGCGTCTTGACGAGGACGCCACAAGCGGTTTTCTAGAACACGCATAGTACGAAACCAGGCCTTGCGTCGCGTAAACTTGACCGCTCTCGCGAAAACCGTCTTTTTGGGGTTAGTTTAGCGAATAGTCACGGGTGGCTGAGTCAGGCAGGAGCACGTTACTGCACCTTTGTTATGCGTCGTGTAAGATTTGGCCCATTTGGCGGTGCGGCGAGAATGCAGCTTCGCGAAATAGGGCCGTGTGAGTGGGTTCTCCTCGCAATACATCCTATCGGGTTTGGGAAAACGTGACCAAAAGGCGAGCTGTCCGCTGTCAGGCCGCAAGCGGAAAGCGATGGTGGACAATAAGAGGTGTTGACAGCCCTGAGGCTCCGATCGTTTCTCTATTTGCCGCGATTACATTTTTTGGTTGTGCTATTTCCTTGTGTCGATCTTGCGTTCTTGACATCTAAGATCTTGACTTTCTGTTATTTCCACCTTCATGCTGAGCGAGCTACCCTTGGAGATCATTCGACATATATCCGCGAATCTCTCGCCTGAATCTGCGCTTTGCTTTACTCACAGCTGTCGGCGTACATACTGGGCCTTTGATGACTGGATCGTATGGCGCAGCATTGTGAAGGGGAGCGCGCGCGTCCGTACTGAACCGCTTCCAGCTGCCTTTCAAAAAGACCATAGAGTGAACCGACCTACGATAGGAGATATGACCGTCGTTCGGCCTGGAGATCCAAGTCACAATGTGACCGCCATTGAACAGTATGCGCCACAGCTCATGGTACTTGGATGTGCGTGTATGGCCGTTGTAGGAGATTTATACAAATGCTTACATTTGATGACCAGACACGATGGCGGCACCTCTAGACCTCCACGCCATGTACAACCAGTGCAGAGCGCTGGTCAGTAGGCAGGAGTATCCGTCGTCCCTGGTACGAGCAAAGGCCGATAATAGCATGTGGTTTGAATTCATGACAGATCCTACAAGTCGCTTCGAAACTAAAATGTGGCTTTCTGCACAGACCGCCAGCTTGTGCTTCGCCATTGGCGCATTGTCTGATGCTGGGTACGCCTATCAGTCAGAAGAGCCTTTCGCGCGTCTAGAAGATGTGCAGTGGTTCAACTCGACTGAAGACCAAAGGCAGTGCTCGGACTCGCTGGTGATGCTGCACGCATTGGCGAACGCTGCAGTCGGATCGTTTTGTTTGGAGCTTCGAGCGGCCTTGCATGGAGAGAGAACAATCGGCGAAGACTTTGAAGGAACCTCGAACCCGCCGACCGCCTCGAGCATTCCACTGGCTTCGCAAATAGCGATGGGCCTCCCGTCACCACCCAATACCCTGCCAGAATGTTCACCAAGCTGCTTGATAGCAGCTGTAAGTCCTAGCTTCTTCACAGACCATGCATGGACTGGATACCTCAGCACCAGAGGAGACTGGCGAAGTGTTTACCATGGCATCGGATGCCACAACTTGAGAGACTTGACGTCAACGAATCTTCCCAGTCGCACGCATACCACCAGCGTCCCGATGGTTGTTGACCACAGAGTCAAATTCCGCGTCGTAGACACTCTGGCGAATGGAGATTTTATCTTGCAGTCCAACTTTTTTCATACTCGTGACAACATGTACACCTTGTCAATGCTGGTAGAAAGGCGAACAGGCAGATTGTCCATTTGCATGTCGCGTCCGGGCGACGCTACTTCCAAGCCGCTGCAGATTGGGACAAGAAATGCTCTCAACACCCCCTTTGGGATCGTTTACGGTATCGAGCCTGGAAGTTGGCTCTGGCTCTGGAAGGCTGAATGGTCAGATGGGCACAATGTTGCATGCTGAGCTATCAGTAAGCACTTCATCAAACAAATCTGAGGACGTGTCGATGCGCGCACCGGCGTTACTTGTCAGGGAGAACAGATGGCGTCATAGCTTGATCGAGAGCGTAACAGCTACGGACTTTGGTTGAGGTCGGCACGAGATCGAGCGAATTCTCCCATCCATGCCGTCTGAGGAACGGAAGTTTAGACTGCGGCGCTGTCGCCCCCAAGCAGCAGGCATCCCGCGTCTATCGTTAGACATTCAATAACCATCTGGGCGACCGAACGATCAATGGCATAGAGCAGGACGCTCAACCTGCTGCTAAGAATAGCATTGGCGAAGCTATAGTGAGATAATAGAGACTGAGAACGCCAGCTGGGACCGTCTTTGCTTGGTTCAAGGTCGCACCTAATTCAAGACGCCGATCCCAAAAGCCGGGCCTGTGGGTCATATCTTCGCTATTTTGAGGAGCACCGTGTCTCTCGTATACCATTGCGGGAAGAGAATTTGTGTGATGCCGGATCTCAGTCTTTTGGTCGAGATGCATCGAGGGAAATAAGACGATGCAGGATCGCCAGCACGCGAGATGAGATAGTCGAAGTCAATTTCCGCGGAGCAAAAAAGCCTGTTTGTTGCTTCATTGGCGGGTGTTTGAGCTAAACCACGCGCAAAGAACGTATCTTAGGCGCACTGCGTTCACATGGTCCTCTTTGGTGGTGTTTATTGTCCATGACGACAATACGAGGAATGTGCGACCGGAGCTACGCGCCGCGCCGCTTGGTCGCTCCTCTGGTCACGTAATCACGTGTGTGGCTTCTATTTGGACTGTTGTTGCAAATCATCATCGTGGAACAGATGGCCCGTCTAGGAAAGCCTCAACTTAAGATCCTGCAACTTGCGCGACGATTGCGCTAATCGATTGGACCCCGTACGAACCCCGCAGACAGCACTGCACTGCACGCAAGCATAAATTGCGGCTGCATGCCTCGCTGCGGGCTATGCTCACCGCACATTGGTCGAGTCGGTAAGAATGTTGAGATCAGACACATATTGTCATCGTGACCGGGGCGCGTGTTGGCCTTCTCGAGGTGATCGCGTTGTGACGCAAATAGCGCCACAAGTAGCAACCAAGGAATGGGCTGGATCCTGACATGTTACCTTCCTCAACTCGTACTTCCCGCCGATGCGCATGGTATCGAACGATTTGGGCTTGTCGCTAGTGGAAAATGCTTGCGATCCAACGGCAATCCAACGGTGTTCAGGACGACCATCAAGCTGAGCCTGATAGGGCAATTGAGAGAGCTCCTTAACGAATGGTAATCAGATGCAGACACCTAGCTGTGTGGCAGGTGATGCCTCCGAAGCATGAGCCATTCGAAGCGAACTTACGGTGAGGATCACCCAGGATATGAAGCTGCAGGGCTTTACTCAACAGATGCTGTACTTGGCAAACCCCCGGTCTTAGATGATGACGTCCTGGCGATGGAGACAAGGGGGACGGGATGCCGTGTTTGGCCACTTGAGAGAACTTCAGAAGTTTCGCCTTGGAATTGCAGAATGGCAGAATTGGCCGACCCTGATGTCAGAGTCTTCAAGTGTAGCACCGAACAGCCATTGCAATGAAATCGACTCGTGATTTGATAGTACCCAGTAGGAGTACAGGTCGGCGGTCTCCAGCCATTGAGGTTGCGCGCGAGACAAGCGAGCTGCGACCGCTACTGACAAGGAGCACGGCACGTTTATTTCCTTTTCGTTGCACGACGGGGCCACTCCGCGCTAACCAAGGTAACTCACTGATGGCACAGAGGAGGAGGCTCTCACGTGGTGAGTTCAGTTCGTGGAGGTTCTTCGGCCCGTGAGACCTTAGCGTTGATAAGCCCCAAGCTCCGCCTTTTGTTTCTCAATTACCGCCAAAACCTTGATTGCCATTGCCTTTCCGTTTCCCATGTGCGGCGGCCCTTCTTCCTCCTCCATCAACACCAAGTAGGCCCGTTACCATGCCTCTCGACCCCAAAGACGAGCCGTTTCCCACGAAACAGCTCATCATTATCGGTGAGTGCTACGTCTTGATGCGGTGATGTCATCGCATAATAGGACTTTTCTAACCACCGGCCAGGAATATGCCGATTCTCCGAACCTCTCGCATTCAATTCCATCCTCGCGTACTCGTACGTGATGGTACAGGACTTGGGAATTCATGAGCGCGATGCCTCATTTTACTCTGGACTCCTCGTCTCCGCCTACGCCATCGCCGAGGCCATTACTGCGCCGCTATGGGGGTCCATCTCCGATGTCTACGGCAGGAAACCCGTTGCACTGATTGGGCTTGCTGGCGTTGCTGCGTCTAGTATTGTCTTTGGTATGGCTGGAACCTTTTGGGTCGCGCTGCTTGCGCGCTTCGTTGGTGGTGCTTTGAACGGAAATGTTGCTATCATGCAGACCATGGTCGCTGAGATGGTCAAGAACCCGGCTCACGAGCGTAAGAACCCTTTGGATATAGACTGAGGTCAGATCACTGAGTACTGACGTCTATCCACAGCTCGTGCATATGCTACACAGCCCTTCGTTTGGACTCTGGGAGGTATCATTGGCTCAGCCATGGGTGGTTTCCTGGCTCAGCCTGCGGTCTTCTACCCCAATGCCTTCTCCAAGGACGGTATCTTTGGAAGATACCCATACCTTCTTCCTAACCTCGTCGCCGCTATCGGTATTGTCCTGGCCATCATTCAGGGCATGTTCTTCTTGAAAGAGACATTGGTTCGCGAGGAGGAGCCCGACCAGAACGGAGGCATCACATACGGCGACAACGTCAACGAGAGGAGTCGCCTGCTCCCACCTCAGCAGCCTCACCAAATTCCAGGTCGTGCCCGAGGCTCCATTGCTGGCTCGGTGCGCGAACCCCGTGGATCTATTGTCAGCTTGACCAGGGAGCGCCTACACTCCATGTCCGTGGCAGGCAGTATCCGTCACATTCGAAAGCGTGCGTCATTCTTGGAAGAAGGCATGCCAGCACCATTTGACCAGCGTTTCGACATCCGTCGCTCGTCCTTCGGTACCATGCACTCGATCAGGGTTACACCTCACACCGTTCTGCCCACCCGTGGACCTCCTCCTAAGCCACGTGCAACTTTCAACAAAACAGTTGTCATGATGATCGTCGCCATGTCCATTTTTGCATTCCACCAAATGGCCTTTATTAGCATTCTCCCTGTCTACATCTTGGACGAGCCTGTCACCCGAGGTATTGACTTCCGTGGCGGTCTTGGCATGTCTCTCCACGATGTCGGGACTTTCTTGGCTATCAACGGTTTCATTGCATTGTTCGTACAGGGCTTCGTTTTCCCTATTTTCGTCGAGCATGTTGGTGTGTGGAAATCATTCTTCTACATGATTTTGTTCTACCCTATCTGCTACGTCATCATTCCTTTCATCAGCGCCCTTCCTGATGAGTTCATTTCGCCCGGAGTATACTTCACCCTGCTTTTGCAGGCGTTCTTCGGTATCGTCGTGTTCCCCTGCTCTTTGATTCTGATGAAGAACGCTGTTCCCTCGCCCCTGGTCCTTGGTCGTGTAAACGGTCTGGCTATGTCAGCCTGTTGCCTTGCCAGGACAATTGCCTGCCCTTTGGTTGGAGCTATCTATTCCATTGGTGGCAGCGCTACAGCGTGGTTTGGCCTCACACTCATGGCTGTGTTCGGTGTTATCCAGCTCATCTGGGTGCCTAAGGAGGATGTTGGCCCGGTCGAGATCGACAATGGGCTCAAGAAGGTTGTCCACCGCGATGACGAGCACGAGGACGCAATTGACGATGTCTCGGTCATTGGGTCGGTACGGTAATTGCTCTCCAATGGCAATCTGGTTCACAAAGGTTTATCTTTACTGAGTATTGTAATGTCAGCGCAAAGGTCGACTGATTGTTTGGGTTTTTAAGTTGTGCATTACTGTTCGGCGTTGGGGGCACATCTTACGGCTTTCACGAAAATCTGTGCATCACCATCAGTTTTGGTCATGTGAGCATTTATTGCATAGCGAATTGAAAAGCTTATGTTATATGTATTAAGGCATCGTTCTAGATTTGCAATTCTGTCGACGTTGCCTCTCAAACACAAGTACAGCTTTACGTACAATTTGACCCGTTTTGCTTGTTCTCAAACTTCGTTTCTCTCTGCCTTCATCTCATGGATCCGCACTTCATCGGCAGTGCTCTCTGACAGCACCGCAATCGTAGCAGGATCGTCACCGAACAGCTTCGCTACACTCTCCAGCGGCATGCCCCGAGTTTCAGGAAGTACAAACAATAAAACGATCCAGCCTAAGCCAGATATGATGATGAAGACCTAAGTAGTGTTAAGAGACGTTCAATTGCTTGGCTGACTGGAGTACTCACCAGGAAGAAACGCCACCCGATGTTTGCGAAGGCATACGGGGTGACTTGCAAATACACAAGATCAGCCAGAGCCAGAACCAAGTTTGCTAATGCCACACCCTTCGATCGAATGTGATTTGGGAACACCTCGCTGTAGAAGACGTTACCGCCAACATCGACACCCAGCTGGTAGACCGCATTGAAGCAGAACAGCGCTGCTACACCCAGGGCGCCGAGGTCCTTCCTGGTTGGATCCCTCTCGAAGTAGCGAACTGCGGCAGCCTCAATAATAAGGCAAACGCAGCAACCGCCAATGCCGATCAACATGATTGGCCTGCGACCAATGATGTCCGACAGAAAGGCCCCTATTAGGCAGAAGGGTATTGAGACAGACACCCAGCCTGCTGTCAAGAAAAGGGTTTGCCTGACATCAAAGCCCAGGGCGGCGTAGAAGGTAGGACCGTAATTGTTAACGACCAGGATGGCAGTCGACTGACTGAGGAAGCAGTAGAAGCAGGTGATAGCAACACGGCGACGGTAAGATGCTTTGGTGAACATAGACATCTACGGCATGTTAGGCAGCTGATAAAGTAAAACAGCTGATAGCTTACCCAGGAGGTGTCCAGTTTCTTGTCAATGGCCGTCTGCCTCTGGATCTCGTCGAACTCCTGCGTGGCGAACGAGTCATCGCCTTTTGTCGAATGCAGCTTGAAGATGACCTGCTTCGCCTGTTCGACTCGATCTTGCAGCATTAGCCACCTGGGAGATTCGGGTGACAAGAAGGCAATGACGATGAGCAGGGTTGGCCAGATGAGATACAGGCCAAGGGGTCCTCGCCATTGCGTGACAGGATTCGAGTTGAACGAAAAGCCAACACCAATCCACGCAGCAAGCGAGTACCCAGTGCCGATAAACACGGCATTGAGACCGACGAAGAACCCACGATATTTTGGTGGACTGAGTTCTGTCGTGTACACCGGCGTCAGAACCAGGAAGCTGAAGCTGCTCCAGCCTGCAAAGAAACGGCCAGCGAGGAACATAGAGATGTTTTGGGCGCCGACGATCAAGGCACCACCAAAGAGCCCGATCACTGAGTTGACATAGACGCTGTTCTTGCGGCCTAGGCGGTCGAGAACGATTGCTGTCACTATTACGCCAATTGCTGCCCCGGCTTGGAAAACCCCGCTTGTTGCGCCCGCAATATTGAGAAGATTACCCGTTACAGTGCCTGTGGTGGGATCAAGGAGGCCCATGTATGCAAGGAAGGACGGCTGACCGAGCGTCACGGAGATGACAGAGGCTGGGTAACTGCGCAAGAGTTTAGAGCGAGCTGTGAAAGAGAGAGGGAGATGTACCCAAAGCAGATTTGGCCGAGCGAAAGAAAGAAACATATGAAGAAGTTCCTAAGGGGCATGCCCTTCAACTCCGCACCTTCATATCCCATGATTGCGACAGAATAATCACAAACAGTCAATGTCCCAAATAGTAAGCTGTATAGTCTTGAGCTGCGAGATCCTGGGCTCACTTAACGCTGATCAACAGCGCACCATTTCCAACTATAAACACACGTTGTATAACCGACCACCAGACCACCCATCGCTTACCGATCCTGACCTTGGGTACTACCATGACCCCTCCCTTACCATCATTGATAGCTGTCCACCCATAATTCTTCCCGTCAAGCTCATCTACACTGTTGTCGTTGGTACACTTGTACCCATCTTGCCTAGCGCATGGCGGGGAAGCAAGACGATCGACCAGATGGGTTCGTGAGCCTGCTATTCTGGCAATGAAGCAGGAGTATGTGTGCTTTGGGTCGTCACGGGCACATCTCCGCATCTAGAGGAAAGGGCATGGGCGTTGATCGCCGTGCTGATATCATGCGGGAGTGGTTTCCAGGCGCGCGCGCATGATGCGCTTGAAGGTGCGGGAGTAGCCCTAAATCACGACGGCTATGTAGTGTGGCTGATGGATGCTGATTGGCTGACATGCACACAGTAACCAAGGTAATAAGGTGTTTACCGCGGGTATTGCTCTACATGGTATTTTGATGGGAATCTTGGGCTTTTATGATGGAGAATAGTTGTTCGATGTAGCATTGATGCGCAACGGATTCTATGACGTCAGTCGTGGTCTGCATTCTTGACGGGGCGTTGCGGCGGTAACTTCTGGGCATGATGCTGTACAATACGTTTCTTTTAAGTGTGAAGTTGTTCTATCTTTGCGCTGTCACTGGTATGCTGTTCTGATCCATGTTAAACCACCTTCATCTCAATTGCTTTGCAATGCAATAACACTACTTCTGAATTTCCAGGCTCTCGTCGTCCGATAATGCCTTCCGCTCATCGACAGGGCGCTCTGGCACCAAGAATGTTGCTGCAAATGTTGAGGGGATTGTGACGCAGAACATGACGAAGGCGATGATGAGGTTGATCATTGGCTTGATCTTAGCCGCCCCAATGCCAAACGCGAGACATGAGCCTACAGATTCGAAAGATCGGAGCAGACCGACGGCCAGCGTTAGTGTTTCGATATCGTCAAAGAAAGCGCCAAGAATCCAGTATACGAACATGTAATGCGACTCGTTCATAAAGCTGCAATTTGGTCAGTCGTGAGGACAGAGCAAGGGTAGCTCAGGCTTACCGAAACAGCACATTGACCGCAAAAGCTCTGCCAAACCCAGGGAGGTCCCAGTCCAAGGTCACCTTTGGCACTGCCTCAGAGTATAATTTCTCATTAGCTACCTGCCATCCAAACAGCGCCAGCATTAGCACTGAGAAGAATGCCCAAGTCCCCTTTGCGAGCGCCGGGCGGCTGAACCATCTTGTGTCGTAGAACCAGCCCCAGAGTACGTTGGCGATGGATGCAGCGATACCAGAGGTGAGCGAACCGAGTGTTCGTGCACGTACGGAGAAGTATCTCGTCAGGTAGATGCCTTGATATGTGCTATTCCAGTTGAAACCAACCATGACAGGAATTAGAAGATAGAAACGGCGGTCCTTCAGTAGTGCCCACCATCTCGATACTTCTCTCATGACCGCCTTATTTTTTGTTGGGTCAGGAACTTTACGTCCATCGCGGTGGATGATCTTCTGGGGTGGTGAGACAAGTAATGCGAGGGGAAGTCCAAGACATTGGAGCGCGATCAGGACGATGTAGGTTGTGTAGCCCACCTTGCCTCGCTGTCCACTCTTGTAGTTCAGGGAGAGTTGTATAGATGAGCCTATGAGCTGTCCCAGTTCACGTAGACCGAGCCAGATACCTGTAAACTTCCCGCGGTCTTTAATGTCCGCATAGCCAAGAGCTATCGCGCCTTCAGATGCCCATAGTGCAGATGCTGCAAGACCGCAGGTGGCGCCACCGAGGAGAACGAACCATTCAGTGCCGTATCTGTTGTTGACGTATAAAGAAGCCGAGTAGGGTGCATAACCAAGTGTTCCGAGAATCAAGACGTTCTTCAAGCCGAATTTGTTCGCAAGGATGGCGAAAATAGAACAGCCAAACACCATGATGCCGAAAGTTAGAGAATTCGCTCCATTGACGAGGTAAGGCTCTTGCTGTCCTCCAGCCCCCACATCTGCTTCCAGTCAGTCTTCACCAAGAATACGCGCTACTCCAGACCATACTATTGAGAGCATTCCAGATCCCAGGTTGCGTGAAACTGATCAAACCAACGACAATAACATTGAAAAGTGGGCTTCGATACCACCGCGTGAACAGGGAGACAGCCTTTGTTGCCTGTCCATCTTGTACCTGCTCAACCTCCGGTTCGACGATTTTGTCAGCCATGTCGTAGTAAAAGAGTGAGCAGCTTGTCTCTTCTCTGCTGTGAGGACTTCCTTATTATATTTCACCAGTTCTGGTGGCTTGCCGACGATATTCCACATGTACAGTGTATTTTCAGGGCTTGATAAGGTGTGATCGACATGGGACGTGGAATTGCCTGATCTGGCACTAGCCTCATGATGCTATTCGGTGCACGTATGGCACAATCAGCCGCCAATTGGTATACCAAGCGACTACCAAGACTGTCAAAATCATATCTGCAGTACGCCAAGTTCACATAGCTCTCGTGAAAGGCTCGTTTCCTCATGCGCTTGCTGCAGTGGAAAAAAATTCTTATCTAAGGAAGACCCCGTGGCGCCTTTGGCTCGGTTCGTTAGTGGTAGCGTACACTCTCTTCAAATATTCCTGGCACTACTTGACTCGAAGTATGCCGATATGAATCCTGTGCTGACGCTGTCCAGTGAAACGCTAGGTAGCTTAAGAAGATAAAATGTAGCGGCTCAGTGTCTTATGTTCGACAACTTTGAAGTCAACGATGTTAGCTCCGTGCATATGTTTGAGATTCATTCTCAACGGATGTAACCAAACTTCGAAACAAATGTTATTTGAAGGTTTGTTTGTTAGGTGATGAGGAATAGCAGCACAATGCCAGGAGATCTCTTAGTCTGCTGTAGCTTGGCACGCTGACCTTGTGTCAATTGAGGATGTGTAACGTCATTTTCCTCCTACGGACGTATCCTGTCATCGCAATTGTCGCGTCGTTGTATCATACAAAGCTATTCAGGGATAATATGGTCCTTGGCGTCGACTCCAGCCTTCCAGCGATATGTTGACGCGATATGCTCATCTAGCGGCCCCTTCTGACCAGGTATTCCGTAGAAGTTTTCTCTGTATGTGCCTCCCGGAACAGCGTAGTCTTCCCAGAATAGACCTCGCGCCTTCAGTTCGGGAAGTAGTAGTTCAATGATGTCCTTAAATGATTGCGGGAACAGAGCGTACGCGAAGTTGAATCCGTCGACGTCAGCCTCGTCGACCCAGGTCTGGAGCCCCTCTACCACCTGAGCGGGAGTACCGACGATGATTGGCCCATTCCCGCCGATACTCACGTGCTCAGCAACTGTGTGTTTCGTCCATTTGGAGGTACCAGGGGAGAACTTCGCGTATGCCTCCACTGTCGATCGCACTGCGTTGCTCTCGACCTGACGCAGCTCCTCATCATCACCGTATTTGCCGAGGTCGATACCTGTCCATCCACAAAACAGAGCCAGTGCACCATCAAGAGAGGCATACTTGCGATAATCAGCCAATTTTGCTTGTGCTTCTTCTTCAGTTCGCCCAATGATCGGAGTCACAAGGGCAAGAACCTTAATGTTGTTTGGATCTCGCCCATGTTTTGTTGCCGCAAGCTCTCGAATTTCTGCGATGCTCTTTGCAGGCACCGAAGGACTGAAAGCACTGACAAAGATGGCTTCGGCGCTCTGTGCTGCAAATTGCTTACCAGCCTTAGAAGTTCCAGCTTGAAGCAAAAGCGGGGTGCGTTGCGGACTTGGCTGACAGATGTGTGGTCCTGGTACTGTGAAGTACTTGCCGTTGTGATTTATCTCGCGGACTCTGTCTGGAACAGTGTACACTCCTTTCTCACGGTCAAGAACAACGGCATCATCTCTCCATGACGATTCAAAGAGCTTGTACATCACTTTAACATACTCGTCGGCTTGCGCATACCTCTCGTCATGCTGCTTAAGTTAGTGCTGCTCAACCAGGAAGTAAATGACACTTACTGCTACCTGCTCTTTAAAGCCCATGTTTCGAGCAGCTGAGTCAAGGTAACTAGTCACGATCTGCAGGTACTTTAGTTTTACTACTAACAGTTTTGAAAGTATTACATACGTTCCAACCGAGTCGCCCTTTTGAGAGATGATCAACGGTTGACAGCCTACGTGCCAGATGGTAAGGCTGCTCGTAAGTCGTTGAAACTGTTACACCGAAGCCAATGCTTTTAGTAGCTGCTGCCATGGCGCTCACAACACTGAGCGGCTCATTGACAGGCCACTGTGCGCCGGAGATCTTTGCAGCGTCAAGGTTGCCATTGTAAACCTTCGAGAGTGTTAGGAGCAGCTTGTATGCCTTTCATTGTCTGTACACCAACATCGTAACCACCAAGTACATCGGCAATAAATATACCATGAAACTTGGCTTCTTCGAGAAGTTTTGCAAGTTCGACCCAATGCTGGACATCGCCAAACTCATGCGAATGATCGTCTGGATGCCTCCATAGCCCAGGCGATTGATGGCCACTGCCTGTTGATTCGTCTTCAAGTTAGCTCAGTATCACCAGAATGGATGAAAGGAAGTTTCCGCCAAAAGGGGATCGTTGCGGGTGAAGCAGATGACGTCCGGGAGGCGCGTGATCACGTGAACTTACACATCTCCACGAACGCATTCACGATCCATTTCTTGGGGGCCGCCATGATTTCGTGTATTTCTAGGAGTATGTCGTGCTCTTGACTTGAGTTGTTCTGTGCTTACTGAGGTTTGCATAGATACATATGAATCCGATGTCGCTGTTCGATGTTGCTTCAGTTCGATGGGGCAGATGATGTGCTTACGGCGCCCTTGCACGCAATCGCGTGTCTCTCCACTCAGCGCAAATCAGCATCGGATAACGCAACATGGAACCGTACCGCGGTACATGGTCGACTCAGGTTTGTTTCGGTCCCTCAATTTATCCACGTTATAATCGGGCTCTAGCGGCTTACTACGGGCCTTCTCCACTTCAAGTGGCTACCACGCCATTGGACTCCACAATGCCGACAGTGCGGTCCCCGCGAAGAGGCCGTAGACACCGGTGCGAGTGATGGAGGCAATCATGTATCTATGCACTAGCTTCTTTGCTGACCACCCTGTAGCATGACGAAGTCGGCTGTCCGGAAATACCCTTTCAGTATTGGGAGCCAGGCTACTGAGCTGCATTCGCATTTGACACTTTTTCCAAATCTAAAATTCATCTTTCTTTAATACAGCAATCATTACCATATAATCGACCACAAGACTGCTCCAGCGATAGTACAATATGGTTCCCTGGCGATGGCGACCCAAGAGCATCTCCAAGGCTCCCACACATACCGAAGCAGATCTGCCACCGAAGGAAAGCAAGGTTGATGACGTACAAGATCAGTTCCAGCGCAACATAGCAGGCGAGACGCAACCCGAGCGACAATCTGCACTGTTGCTCCACGCCATCCGCCAACCCTACGAGGTGGCTGTCGATCATGCTGTGCCAGAAGTGAAGAATGACACAGAACTGCTGGTTAAAGTCACTGCTGCAGGACTGAATCCTATAGACTGGAAGTCACCGTAGGTGCACATGGACGTATCCAGATCTTGTAGGCCTAGCTAATAGTGGACTAGGGACTTCAACTTCGGTGTTCCCGCGTTCCCTTTCATTTCTGGACGAGAATTATCTGGAATCGTTGTCAAAGCACCAAAAAATCTTCATTCTCGTATACGCGAAGGCGACATCGTAACCGTACCCTCGACCGACTACCGAGATTTCCGCAAGGCCGCTTTCCAAGAATACAGTATCGCTTCATCGTTCAACACTATACGACTACCCCATAACGTATCGGCAGAGTCCGGAAGCATCCTAGGTGTGGCCTTTGTATCTGCAGTGTTGGCTCTGGGTATCTGCATGGGGGTCAGCTTCGAAGGTGTTGAACGCGGCCCAGATCTTCTACAAATCGTGCGCACCATCGATCCTGAAAGATTGCCTGCAGACATTAGAAAAGAATGTCTTCAAAACATCAGTGAGAATGATCGCGCCAAAGCCGGGGACTATCTAGTCATTTGGGGCGGCAGTTCCACAAGCGCACACCTTACCAAACAAATCGCAAGACTAACAGGCCTGAAAATTGTGTCAGTTGTCGATAACGCTAAGCATGGGTTGCGGCTGTCTTCTGCTGCAGCTACACGTCCTGACTTACTTGTGGATTCACACGACCCGGAGAGAGCGATCGAGATTATTAAGCGGGCAACAGGGGATAATGCGCGGTTCGGATTCGATACTGTGGGCAAAGAATCTGCCGCTCACCTTTTGCGCTCACTAGCTTCTACAACTTCTCCCATAGATTCGCTACCGAAGGATGTACAAGGTTACGAGCGTAAAGACTCGAAGCTACCGACACCGCCTTCTACACCTTTGGAGCCCGCCGAAGATGCGCCACGATCACACCTAGTTGGGTTGACAGGTCTGCCGAAGGCCGATATTCCAGAGGATGTCACGCTGCACAACGTGCCGATCAAGCTCTTCCACGAGATTCCGGAAGTTGGTGAAGCGCTTAGTGCTTGGTGTGAAAGACTGCTCTTGAAGGGGCTGTTGGTGCCGCCGGATGTCGTGGGAACGATACATGGTTTAGGCGCTATCAACGAGGGACTTGACAGGATGAGGAGGAGAGAGATCAGCGGCGGCCGCCTTGTAGCTGTACTGCCATGAGCACTTTGGTCTTGTACTCAAAATGGAGGAAGCTCCAGATTTAGCATTGACAAGAACACCTCCCTCAAGCTTGGTGGCTTCGACTCTGCAGAGTTCTATTTTAGAAAAGTTCAATCACAGAAACTGCGATCTTATCTTATTACTAGACAATCAAAGATCATTGCAACTTTTATACAACGCTCTACCGCCCCAATTGTTGTCAAGATACACACAACAGAAGAAGGTCTAACATCTAAATCTTGTCTTAACCTAGTTCTTTGGTCTTCGTTCCGTCAATAAAGGCCCACGTTTATTTTAGATCCAAGATTCCCTTCTGTGGCTCGACCGCAGTGGCCTGTTCTGGTGCAAGACCTTTGACATTGATCTCGTCTTCAAAGGTCTTCTTCTCATCGCCGAACTCTCTTAGCACTAACCATGCAGGCCATATAGCCACCGCCCAAAGCGCAAAATTCCAGTACACAGCCCCAACCTCAGCAAAGATTGTGAGGGAGGTGATACCATAACTGACGGCCTGCCATGCAGACTCAGTACCTCTGAGCAGAGCAGCGTATCTAATAACTTCGGGTTCGTTCTCTGCCAGCTGTCCGATGAAGAAATAAAGGAAGAGGTAGTTGAGCTGGAAGCCAACTGTCAAGAAAACGAAGACAGCAAAACCACGACCAAATCCTGCTGAAGTCCAATCGTACGTAGGTTGAGTGTCGCGGAACTCCGTAACTAGAATCGTGGCCCATAGCCACCAAGCACCTTGTAGGACAGCGATAGACCAGAAAGTTGTCCGAGCGCGGAAACGCAGTGGAATAGAAGTCCTGTCAAGCCAATGTCCAAGCAGATTACCGCAAATGACTGCTACAATACCAGACAAGAAAGAGCCCAACGCACGAGAGCGGACAGAGAACCATACTGTATATGTATGTCAGATGTAGTCATCATGATGAGAGAATATAACTTACACGCCAGGTATGTAAAATAGACGGCTTCCGAAAAGACTGCCTGTCCAATCCAGAGAACAGTCAGAAGGTACCTCTTTGTGAAGAATAGCTTAGTAGTAGCCTTGATCTCAAACCATGGGTTGTCCAAGATGGCCAAGTCGACTTTCTTGCCGTCCTTCCTTTGGACCTGGTTTGGTTTGTTGAGGAACAGACCCACTACAGGACCAATGCACTGTAATGCAATGAAGACAAGGTAGACTGTGTAGGATACACTGCCGGCTTGGTCGCGGTCTGCGTTGAGTCCTAGGTTGATCGCACCACCAAGAATTTGACCACCCAGGCGAAAAGTAAGCCAGTAACCTAGCGCTTTGCCTTTGTTCCAAGGCTCTGGATAGGCGATTGCTATTGCTGCTTCAGCCATCCAGAAGACACCGGCTGATATGCCGCAAAGTGCGCTGCCAAGGTATATGAACCACTCAGTCCCAAAGCGATTGTTTGTGTATACTGCGCAGTCTTAGTGGATACCAAATAATCAATACAATCTTTTGCTACTTACAAGCTGCTGCGTAGGGAGCGTAACCAATCCTATGAATTGTCAGTACGTGGTGCAGCATCAAGCGCAGTCAGGACTCACGTTCCAAAGATCAAAGCTCCTTTGATGCCAATGTAATGCACAATAGCACTGCTGAAATAACAGCTGACCACCATCAAGCAGAAAGTGAGTGCGTTGCCGGCATTCACAAGATGGGGTGACTGAGCTCCTCCAGCTCCCAATGAGTTCATGGCACCCCAGATTCCGGGGGCCGAGAAATTGCAAAGACCTAGGATGGTCATGTTGAAGAATGTGCTTCTGTACCATTTTGCTATTACTGTTGTTAAAGTAGTGCAGATAAAGATGTTCAGGGTGTTACTCACTCGGATAGTCGCGCCTCTCAACCTCGACATCACTGCCGGATTCCAAAGATGAATCTTGTACAGACATGTTTGGTATTGTCTAGCCTCTGAATGCCGATCAATTTGCGGAAGGATCGAGTTTCATATATCCTGCAAGCCTCCAGACATATGTGCGGTAGTGTCGGAGGTACTCACACGTGGCTAGCAAGTACCGGCGCTATCACACCGCGAGGGCGCGCTTGCACACCAATTGCAGCGCCCCCGCCATGTCAAATTATTGCTGCAACTCCGGTACTCGGTGTAACTACGTCTGAATTCGATGCATACCCAATCTAATTGCCGCTCCACGTTGCTGTGGCCTTTTCGTGGCAAATTGTGGAGTTGGTACTTTTGATGGGGTAGCACGCCATTCACCCCGGCAGTTTGCAAATCAGCACATGTCGATCTCAACAACTCATGTACGATTCATGCACAGATAAAGCATGTTGACGATTCCGCTGGAGCGGATGTCGTGATTCTGGTAGCATGGAAGATGTCTTGTGGCCAAGCCGTCATACGACGGCATTGCCGAATCGGGCTTGCTCTTGTTTTCGACCGATCAGCCTCAAGTTTGCACACGAGTATCAACGGATGTTTTGGAAACGGACCAAGGGCATTCCAATAGTATACAATCACAGAGGCGAATCCATGGTAGTGAGATGTAACTTGTTGTTTGGATTCAAGGCTAGACTATGGCCGCCTTTAAGTGGACTTCTTGACAGCACCCGGCAAATCCCACCAGCTTTCATGAACGTCTTTCAGATCCAGTTCTCGTCCGGGCGCTCTGAGATATGAGACCAAATCAGTAGACTCGTCGGTCTCTCTCTGAGTGTAGCCGTTGCCGAAATATGCAAATCTATTCTGCTTGTTGAAGCGCTCATACTCCCAATCTTCCCAGCGAGGATCTCGCCGAACGAGTGTGAGCCCGGCAGCAGATCCAGGCCATAAACCGTGAATCCTCTGTCCAGGGACACCTCCATTGTTCCAAGAAGAACAGTTGTCCGTTAATACGGTGCTTGGGAAGAAAGCGTCGCAGTAGTCGACGAAGTCGTCTGCAGCCTCCCTAGACGGAGTGATCGACTTGATACCTTGCGAAGAAACTTTTCGGAGTATCTTAGCGAAGAATGTAAGTGCTGTCTCTACAGCCTGTGGCACAGTTCCAGATGGTCCTGTAGCATGTGGTCCTGCAAGGAAGAACAAGTTAGGGAAACCAGGTGTGGCTGTGCCCAGATACGTGTAAGGGAAACCAAATTCGCCGTCGGGCTTCCAAGCCTGGTTCAGGTCAAGGCCGCGCGCCTTAATGGGAAACGGTGGAACAAGATCGGTGTTTGCTCCTGTAGCACAGAAGATCGCATCGAACTCATACTGCTTACCATCGATTGTCTCGATACCCTCAGGGGTGAATCGCTTGATGGGCGTTTTGATGAGTTCAGCGTTCTCCTCAGTAAGTGATTCGAGATAACCAGGGCCGGGGGTCAATCGTCGGCAGTGCGGCGCAAAGTCAGGAATCAAGCCGTCAAGTAGCTCGGGCTTCTTCGCAGCTCGCGCTTTCATCACCTCAATGAAAGTTTCTCGAATGCCCTCGTTCTCCTCAGATCCTCGTACCATAGCCCGAAACCGTCGCCAGTACCTTTCTTCGATATCTTTGCGGAATCTGAGGTACGTTTCCGGGTCTTGGAATGACTCTAGCTGGTCCGCTGGGTACGGTTGGGGCTCGAATGTCCTCTCGTCACCGGCCCAAGAGGTGGCTATCCATGTCGGGTTCCTGACGAAGTGCGATACATGGTCAACAACACGCTGCAAGTGCGGTACTATCTGAAGTCCACTGGCTCCGTTGCCAATTACTGCGACCTTCTTGCCTGTTGGATCGAAGGATGGGTCCCAGTTTGAGGTATGTCGCAGATGCCCCTTATAATCATCAAGACCCGGGTAATCTGGCAACTTCCAGGCGTTGAAACGTCCAATGGCGGTGATAACGAAATCGAACTCTTCTTGGCTTGAAGAGTCATCAATCAAGTTGTGCACTTTCAGACTCCACTTCGATATTGCGTCATCCCACGAAGCCTCATCCACACGATGGCGTAGTTTTACATACTTGTAAACATCATGTTTCTTGGCTGTTGCTTGCCAGTACTCGCGGATCTCGGCACCTTTGGCGAAGATCTCGGACCATTGTGTGTTAGGAGAGAATGTGCTTTGGTAGACGTGCGCTGGAATATCACATCTTACGCCGGGATATTGGTTCTCGAGCCACGTGCCACTCTATCGTACGTCAATTAGTGTGCAGCTGGCGTAGCTCCCTTACTTACGACATCGTTGTTCTTTTCGAAGATCGTCAATTGGATGCCTGGTACCTTGGCCGGTAACAGGATACCGGCGTTGATTCCAGATAGACCAGCCTGTACACCATTAGGCGCTACTTGTAAAGTATGTAAACAACATGAGATACATACTCCAATGACTGCAACCTTTAGAGGCCGAATGTCATCGATATGACGGTTTGAATCAAGTTGCAGTCGGGAAATAGGGTACTCGATGGGTAAAGTCGGTCGGGGGTTGACCTGCTCTGTCTCGATCACAGGCGCAAGATGCTCAGTCAACTGCGCGACGCGTCGTGTTGAAGTCGTTACCAATGACGTCTTGCCAAGCGTGTCGGAAGCAGGAACGACGCGATTGGACGCCATCTCGATTAGGACTAGGCTCGAGAAGTTCGAAGAAGGAAGGGTTCGGGAGCTTGCTTTTGCGACAACAAACAGTGTGCAGACGTGAGGCTTTCATAAAGGGCATTTAAGAGCCATCTGACCGCACTGCTAGAACTGTGCCGAATCACGTTTCATCCGTTATCGCCCCGTACCGGTGTCTACATGATGGCCCGCCACTGCAGCTCGGCATGATGGAAATCACGCCTTCACCCCACAGGCTGACGGTATGCGCCATGTCACGACCCGCTTCGCTGTCGTGCTCGCTGCTCCCGCTGCACAGCAATGAGAGTACGGGCGTTGAATATGGCGAAATGCATGGCTTGCGCGCCACACCAGAAGTAGAGCTCCCCTGCAACGAGTCGCACGCATATGCCCAAATGGACATACATAAGGTAGTAGGAGCGCATGCCGTGCTCCTGAGCAGCGAAGACCTTCAAGAAGACAAGCCCCAATGTCTGCACCAATCAAGAGCCGCAAATGGTATCAGATCCGGTGGTTCCAGGATTATGATACGCCAGAAGAACGCAAGCTGATTGCAAAGCTTGATCTTCTTATTGTTCCTTATGTATTCCTGGCGTATTGGGTCAAGTACATCGACCAAGCCAATATTAGTCAGTGGCTAAATTAGCATTGGAGTCTGCAGCAAACAACTGATAACCATAGACAATGCATATGTTGCTGGTCTCAAAGAGGACCTTGGTTTCGAGGGAAATGAATTGGTACGACTGCAGACGATGTACGTGGTCGGCTCAGTGGTCGGTCAGCTACCATTCATGTACCTCTTTACGCGTATTCCTATGTTCTACCTGATCCCATTCCTCGACGTTGCGTGGGGCATCTTCACTCTGCTCCAGTATCGGGTTCACTCATTTGCAGAGCTTGCAGCATACCGATTCCTGGTCGGCTTGTTTGAAGCCGCTTTCTTCCCAGCAATCCACTACATTTTCGGTACGTCTACGTGTCTTCTGCACGCCGTCAGAACTGATAAAGGATTAGGATCATGGTATCGGGGCGACGAGATCGGTCGCCGTGGTGGTTTCTTCTATGTTGGCCTTACTCTAGGCACCCTTACCGCCGCGTTGATTCAATCTGGTGCAACATCGCGTCTCGACGGTATTCATGGGCTTGCAGGATGGCGATGGATGTATATAATCTGTGCCATCATCACCATTCCGGTAGGCCTGCTCGGATTATGTGTTCTTCCTGGAACCCCTGACAAGCCTAACAAGCTTGTCTTATCCGAACATGATGTTGAGGTCGCCAAAACCCGTCTGGAGAGGGCCGGCCACAGCGTCAGGGGAAATGTATCCTTGAACACATTCGTCAAAATCGCCAAATCCCCACTTGTCTGGGCCTTCCTGCTTTTGGACATTTTCTTCTGGAATGGATGTATCAACACATCCTCCGGTGGTTACTTGCTGTGGTTGAAGAGCTTGAATCGATACTCCAAAGCACGCATCAACGAGCTGGGCGCCATCTCTCCTGCGCTGGGGATTTTCTATACACTCGCAGTGTGTTTCGCGTCCGACCTACTACTAGGCCCTGCATGGGCTATTACAGTCTCTCATACCTGGAACATCATCGGTCTCATCATACTTACGATCTGGAATGTTCCGGAGTCGGCGATTTGGTTTGCATTCATGACCACATACTCGGCTGTCGCCATGTCCAGCGTGTTGTACGGGTGGATCAATAGTCAGCTGAGCTACTCTCCAGCGGAGAGAGCTGTTGCACTTGTGCTTGCCAACACCCTAGCACAATCGACGACTGCATGGACGCCACTGCTCGTATTCAAGACGGTGGAAGGTCCTAGGTTCCCCAAAGGATGGGCATTCGTGCTTGCCAATGCTGTGTGCCTGATAATTCTGTCGCATATAATCAAGGTATACATTAAGAGGAAATCGAGGTACGTCCCATATCTGCAGAGTGTTATGCCGGTGGCTAAGTCTTCTAGCAAACGAGGATCCGGCTCGGATACTGAAACTGAAAGCTCGATTCACGGAACGGTTGACACCTATAAGCCCAAGGTCCTCTCAGCTACCGAAGGGCCGGCGTAGTGCGCCGACTCACGGTATCTATGTAGCCTGCCACGCCATGTTGTAGCTATCTGAATTCCACACAATGGTTCAGCGTTATCCATATTAGCTACCGTCGTTCCAGCATTGCTTTGTTATCCGGATCGTGTTGGCCGCAATTGTAAACATTATACTAGCCTTAGACACTTGGAACCAACTCCTATGAACCAGAGCCGATCGAATGCGTAGCGGCCATGTCCGTTACTCAAACGTTCTTCTCTGCCATGGTGCACGCGGGGTGGCGTCCTCAACGACCCACACTTCACGACAAGACATGAGTTGGTGCATCCACGCGAGAAGCACGCAACACGAAGACGTTCATGCACGGCGTCAAGAGCGTGCATGTAATGCAGTTGCAACGACCCCACATTGTTCGCGACATCGGATATATAACGGTGTTCAAGATGGCGCAATCGCCGCCCTGCATTACGAACTCCACATCAGATGATAGCGAGCATGAACACCCACATGACGAGAGCCGAGAGCAAGGTATGCAAGTGTGCCTGGAATGATATAATCGTGTCTCAACTTGATCGGCAAGAGTTATACAAAAGTCAACGACAACCATTTCGCTTGTAGCCTGGCAAGCCCTTAACACCATGGCCGAATCAACACCCACGACAGACGGATCGACGTCCAACGGCAACAGTCAAAAGAAAATCCTCATCAATGCCTTCGACATGAGCACAGTCGGCCATCTATCCCCCGGACAGTGGAAAAACCCCACCGACAAATCCGCCACAAAACGCTCCCTCGATTACTGGATCAACCTGGCCAAACTCCTCGAGCGTGGCGGCATCAACGCGCTGTTCCTCGCCGATACTTATGGAGGGTACGACACCTACGAAGACAGTCTGGACAATTGTATCCGGCGCGCCGCGCAATGGCCCATGACGGATCCGACAATCCCCATCTCAGCCATGGCGGCAGTGACCAAGAACCTGGCATTTGCCATCACGGCGAGCACGAGTTTCGAACCCCCGTTTCTTCTGGCGAAAAGATTCAGTACCCTGGATCATTTTACAGGAGGGAGGTTTGGCTGGAACATTGTGACGAGTTGGAAGAAGGCGGCGTTTAAGGCGATCGGGCTCGATAATCCAATCGAGCATGACGAGCGGTATGCGCAGGCAGACGAGTACCTACGGGTGCTCTACAAGTAGGTTGCCCCGTCCGCAGGCGTTTGAAGCACGAGCATGAAGGCTGTGGGGCAAAGTCTAATCGTCGGACAGGCTCTGGGAAGGCAGCTGGGCCGACAACGCGATCACGCAGAACAAAGAAAAGGATGAGTATGTCGACCCAGATCGCATCAGGACCATCAAGCATGAAGGCAAGTTCTTCCACCTCGAGTCCCGCCACATTGTCGACCCCTCGCCGCAACGCACCCCTTTTCTCTTCCAAGCGGGCACTTCATCCGCGGGCAGCGAATTCGCCGCCACGCACGCCGAAGCCATCTTCGTGTCGTCGCACTCGCCCGTCGTGCTGAAGCCGAAGATTGCCAAGATCCGCGAGCTGGCGGCACAGAAAGGACGGGATCCACAGAGCATCAAGTTCTTCGCAACCTTCACCCCGATTTTGGGGGCCACGGACGAGGAGGCCCAGAAGAAGCACCAGGAGCTCAAGAAGTATGCTAGTGAAATCGGCGGCCTGGTGCTGGTCTCGGGTTGGACGGGAATAGATCTGAGCCAGTACCCGCCGGACAAGATTCTTACTGCTGAGGACACGACGACGGATCATAGGGTGAGGAGCTTGTTGGACCAGTTCACCGTTACGTCGCCTGAGGTGCCAGAGTGGACACCCAAGGTCATTGCGGAGAAGGCTTCGATTGGCGGGTTGGGGCCAGTGAGTGTTGGGTCGCCGGCTACGGTTGCGGATGAGCTGGAGCGGTGGGTGAGAGAGGCGGATGTGGATGGGTTTAATATCGGGTATGTGACTACGCCGGGGAGTTTCGAAGATGTTGTGGACTTGTTGGTGCCGGAGCTGAGGCGGAGGGGGATTTATTCGCAGCCGCAAGAGGAGGGGTTGACGGCCAGAGAGAAGGTGTATGGGAAGGGCCAGGCGGGCTTGAGGGCTGACCACACGGGGAGTCAGTACAAGTATGATGTGTACGACGAGTCGAGACCGTAATTGCTACAACGTAGGACCTGAGCGATTGCCTGGTAGACAGTGCTTGAATAAACCAAGCCTGTCAAATTGAAAAAATCCCCCGCGAGGGTGGGGGGGGGGGGGGGGAACCAAGTCCCACTATACTATCGGCACATTTTACGAAAGGGTTCCTAGTTAATTTTTTGCCAACTTTTTATAGCCGGTGAAAAAAAATGAGTTTT